>OY735224.1:37038328-37120828 GCA_963457665.1 Thysanoteuthis rhombus
CGAATTTTCAGAAATAAGTGGACAAAAAATAAGGGATCAATTTACCATAAACTTACTTTGCAAACTGAACCCTAAAAAAGTATTGGGGAGGAGAGCTCTTGAAGAAACAGAAAAAAAACCCCTCATTTCCAGACATGATAAGGAGTAAAATATTTAAGTTTTCAGCCCTCTAGCTCCATTGGTGTGGCCTGCACGTATGATGCATACATGCATATACACATAGCCAGACAGCTAGACAGACCGATTCAAAAACTGAAAGAAACTTATGTTGACAGTTTTTGTTGACGGTTTCTAATTATAAATTTCAGATGTTTTTATTGACACGTCTTTTTTTTGTCGAAAGTCTGCGATAGTTGTTATATTATAAATATATATACGTTTATGATTTTCCAGGTTTTTACAATTTCTTCATACTGTATAGTGTATTTTTTTAAGATGTGGTTTTTGCAGTATCCTGCAAAACTCCCCCAAAAATATTACCATTAAATCATTCAAGACTAAACCATCTATTATTGGAAATGCGAATAGAAAATCCGTGAAGGGCAAGGGATAACTGTATTGATTTTGATAAGAGTTCTGTTTTAATTGTTAGTGAAAGGTTTAGGAAATATCCTTTAAGATCCTCTTCTTGCTGCAAAAGATATTCAGTGATTAATTCTTTGAATATGTCATGCTTAGAATGTGAAATGGTTGAGCCATTGATTTATGTTGAAGTAGGGCAGCCTTGAATTTGGGGGGGGGACGCAAGTCGCAAAGAGATTTAAAACAATCATTACTTTTTCTATTAGAGACCGTAAACCGAAACTGTCAAAATAGGTTTCTTTAGTTTTCAAGTCGGTCCCGCTGACTACGAATGTATCATGCATACAATGAAGCTAAAGGGCTAAAAATTTAAATACTTTCAGCTCATGTCTACAAAACACGTTTATTTGTTTTTTAAAGTTTCCTCTAAATAGGTTTTAATCAAGGGGGTCAGTTTGTAGTGCAAATTATTGCTAAATCAGTTCCTAGTTTGTGCCCGCTCGTGTTTTGAAAATTCAGACTTTTTAGTGATTACTGCCCAACAAAAGATGAGGGCAGCAGCTAATTCATTGATCACTCCTTCTTCCAATATTTTTATTGATCACCCCCCCCCCCATATGGCATGCTGTCAAAAAACATTGGTCATATGACTGTTTCTATTTAAAGGGACCTTGGGGAATTTATCATCATCTGACAGTTTTAGTTGATGGTTTCTAAGAATTAAGGTCCCAGAACTCCCATCTACCTTACCAAAAAGTCTTGACGTGTAGAGCCTGTGGACCAATTATTTCCTAAGAACACGTGTGAACCCCACCGGACATTAATCAAGGGACCAATTTTGCATAAACTTACATTGTGAATTTTATCCTCAGCTAAAAACCTATTTTGGAAGGGAATTTTTAAAACTCACCCCCCCCTTTTTTTTCTAGATATTACAGGGAGCAAATTATCAAAATTTTCAGCCCTCTGACTCGGTAAATAGCCAGACAGATAGACAGAATCACTTGAAAGCTGAAGAAACTTATGTTGACTGTTTCAGTTAATGGTTTCTAATCTTTTTTTTTTGTTTCGGTATTTGTACTGCAGTTATGACTTCAGCTTCAAAAACCTTTATTTTTATTTACGTGTTGTATATGTATCACATAGATACTACATTCTTATTAATTAATGGATCAAAATGATAACCACGATTAAAGGTGATAATTAGCTAAAATCAGTAACTTTAAACACCAAGTCATTCATAAAAGTTAAAGGTAGTTAAGTACTATAGTAATAGAACAAGTGCAGAATCACTCAGTGGTGTATCTGGACTGGGGTAGGCAGGGCATGTGCCCTGGGTACAACTTGGAAGGAGTACCATCGCAGAGTCTCTATTAAAGTCAGCCAAGTCTTTCTCAGGTAGAAAAAATGAATACCATTATTTTTTTTCAATACTGTTTTTGAAATACATACTCTCATTGACTATTCAATTTTTTATGTGACTACTTTATATTCCAACTGATTGGATGCACAACTTTTCCCACCTCTATTTCCCCTATCTCACTTTCTTTGGCCATGGCTAGGTTACCGAATTAAAGTTTGAATATGGAGCCAAATAATACATGAAAACAGAAAGCCAAAAAAGCCCAACATTTGATACTTATGTGGCAAAAGGTATCATTGTGTTGCATAGTGTCATCGATGGCAGCTAAGGGTATCAAATGATAGAAAGAGAGGGTGAAACGAAAGAGGAGAAAAAAGAATGAAACATGAAGTGAACATTGGCAGGTAGCAAGAAAACAGAGAGACAACTGCGGTTTGTTATTTACAGCTAAAACTATCTTTAAAAATGGTGGAAATTGGCTAGTCATTCCATTTCTGGCTAACTTTTTTTAGCTAAAAATGTTATGACAAATATGTCTGGACAGTGGTGCAATTCTAGTGCTTGTCATGGGTGCTATTTTCTGTTGGTACACCCCTGGAATCACTGAATTGGAACTGACGGCTTGCAAGCATTTAGCCAAGGGTCCTTGAAATTGTATCGCTTTTAGCACATGCAACATTTGCTTAATAGTTGATCTGGCGCTGGCGCTGGTGTCGAGGACACTTTGGCCTTAAGGATGCTCCTCAGCTTTGTAGAATTTTGGAAAAAAAGTATGAAAATAGGGTTAGCCTATGAATAAAGTAAACTTTTGCCAGTGTGATGCTAGGTAATTTTTCACGACTTATTTTAGAAAAAAATAGGATCCTTGACACCAGCAATATAGTATTTATTTCATTTTAATCTAAATTGCTTTACATCACAACTACTCAGACCCTCAGGCTACAGCATTGCATCGGTCTGTTTCAATAATGACCCTCAATTAGATATAATTAATCACAGACGGATGTCCACATCTTCAAGGCTCTTGTCTCTATTTTGAAATTTTTGAAACTGATATTGAGCTGTATGTTTGTTGACCATCCCCTGGCCAATTATTTGGTTGATATTGGGAGCAATTCCTGTTTGGTTTATGTCCCAGATGAATAGTGAAAAGAAAATGTACAACTTGAATAGATAGAGCAAAATTCACACTTTGAAATGGTATATTCCATGAACATAGTTTATTCTAAATAATAGTTTATTCTTAAATAAGCATCAAAGTTTTAAGTAACAAAAACCATTTCAAGGAAATAAGTTGTTACTCAAGGGATATTCTGCATTACTACCTTAGTGTGTATAATTTTATCATCAATTTTGTCTAGCTGTTAACCTTCATCTTAACTTTCAGTTGCTTCTTATCATAACTTGCTGTAGAATCATGGTCCATTTCAAAGTTATGTTGAAAAGCAACTGAAAGTTAGGATAAAGATAAAAACTAGGCAAAATTAATTATAATATTGCAAGACTTCGTCCAAGAATAGATTTGCAAAGATTTAAAAAGTATTGTTATATGTAAAGACTACTTGGTCTCAATTGTAAGCATCAACAAGTGTAGAGTGTTTGATGTAGAGAGTTGGATTCAGGGTGTAAAATCAGCTTCTACTCAACTATGAAGTCCCCAAGACTGAATCATTGAATGTGATCAGGCGTATACTGGACACCCTCCAGCTAGAGGGTACGAGTTCAATTCACACCATGGGTTTGCTCTTTATTTTCTGATTGCACTGTTTAATCATTGCCATAGAATTACAGTCCGATTCAAAGTTGTGATAAAAAGCAACTGAAAGTTAGAATAAAGGTGAAAAATTAATCAAAATCAATAATCTTGCAATACTTGATCCGAGAATTAAATTTAAAAAATTTAAAATATCTTTGTACTAAAAAGACTGTTGGGTCTCCATTTTAAACATCCAGAAGGTTGAATATTAATTGTAAGGAGTTAGGTTTAAGGTGTAAAATCAGGTTCCCATGGCTTGATGGTTAAAAGTGATGAGGTGTATACTGGATCCACTCTGGCTAGAGGGTATGACTTTGATTCTCACTGGGGGTTTGTTCTTTATTTTCCAATCGTGCTGTTTAATCGTTGTTGTAGAATTATGGTCCGATCGAAAGTTACGATAAAAAGAGGCTGTAAGATAGGATGAAGGTGAAAACTAGCCAAAATTGATAATAGTATTCCAATACTTCATCCAAGAATAAAATTGCAAAGATTTAAAAAGTATTGTTATATTTAAAGGCTACTAGGTCTTAATTGTAGGCATCAACAAGCATAGAGTGTAGGATGTAGGGAGTTGGGTTTAGGGTGTAATATTATATTAATATTAAGCTTCTGCTTAACTATGAAGTCCCCATGATTAAATGCGGTCAGGATGAAGTTGGAAACTAGCTGAAATAAATAATAATATTACAATGCTTCATTCAAGAATAAATTAGCGGAAAGAAAAAAATATGTGTTAATATCGGCGTATGATTCTGTTTCAATAACCTTGTTGTCTTCTTTTTCAGGTGAAGAAGATTTGATTGATACAATTGGTCAAACAGATTTAACATGGCAAGCTGTATCCAATCTCACTGCCGGAATCTTCTATGAATTCAGGGTGGTTGCTATGGATGGAGACCTTCAAGCAGCGAGTGAATGGAAAGAAGTTATGCTCAATCCTGGTTTGTTTTTCTGTTTTATTTCTTACTTTTTTTTTTTTTTGAAAGCACTCAGAGAGTGCATACCTCTGCCAATGTCATACACTAACTAAAAATTGAATGAAAAACTGTTTGTAGACAGCAACGATTCAGTTGGAGTATCTGTGTAAATTTTAGGTTTAGATATTTTCAGCTATCGTCTCGATATATGAAAAAATACTCCCCAATCAAAAAAATTCTTAGATCAGCTCCAAAATTTGATGAATTCTTTCTTAGACCATGGCCAATCCTTACATATAAGATATAACTGAAATTCATTTAGAACATTTGGATATATTGTGAGGGGAACAAACAGACAACCATAAATGAATAATATAAGCCTTGATAGTGGTTGTTGTCAATATACTTGAACATGCATGAAGAAACTTGATTTGTGTATATCATAAGTAGATACAATAAAATCTCAGAATGAGTTGCAGGAAAACTTTAGACAACTCAAATCCATGAACAGTTCATTCGAAGAATTCACAGAGATGCTTTTTTTTGTCTGTGACATTTGTCAAGGGAGATAACGATTGAATGGCAATAATAGAGTAGTTTCCTTACTTATCTATATTTTTTGCAAATGTTTAAAAAATCAGAGTTTATTCTGGTTGAACATGTGTTAAAAAATGCTGAGCAATATGATGAATTTCTTTTAAGTACAATACAATTGCAATATTTTAGAAATACTGGTGTCATTTGATAGCATCGGAAAACTAGTCTCAGAATAAGTTGCAGGGAAATAAAAGGTTCCTTGAATCCATTCTTAACAGTTCTGTAGTAGGATTCACAGAGATGCCATTCTTAGAGACAACTCTATGAATTTTCTTTGGTAAACGCAGCCTGGAACTCTGAATAGTGTTTATATTATCTCTATTAACAATACACCATAGAATTTGCAAGAATCGATCTTATAATGCAAAAAAAACTCAACAATAAACAATATTCAGGGAAAATCAAAAAGAAAGGGAGAAAAAAAGAATCTTTTTATGAAGGAGCTCCTTGTTATTCTAGTGCAGGAGGCGTAATCTACATAAAGGCTTTTAATTCTAAGGGAAGAAACAGGGCTAATGATAAGCTATGATTGTGGTGATTGTATTTTGGCTCTCGTCTCTTATTGTATGAATTTAAACAAGGCTCTTATTTTGCAGAGTGAGTAGCCATGTTTATATTCTTGGCTTTTCTTGTTCTGCAGAAGAATTTTCTCTTTCCTGATTCTGAATTAGCGGAGTGCTACATTATGCTTGGTTTGTGGGAGTAGGATTTTGTGTAGAGAGCCCAGGTTTTTTAAAAGGGGGTCAAATTGAAAAATGTATTCTTATAAAAGAATACATGGAAGAGAAAACAAATTTCAGGCATCAAAAACAATAAAGGAATATTTGATTTGGTGTTTTTCACTAGAATTGACATTAGAGTGGAGAAAAAAAATAATCGAAGAAATTGACCTCAAAACCAATAAATAAAATTTAAACAGTTTTACAGTATACTATGATTATTGATCATTATTGTCATAATTTGTCTGTATTGATCTAGAGTGTTTTACAGTGTATACTTTTCTTTGATATAAAAGTATCAGTTTTGATTTAAAACAGGCAATTTTAACAAAGTCAACAGAAGATTCAGAAAGGAAAAAAATTCTGATTTTATACGTTGGTTGAAATTTTGAGATTTCTTTGTGATTTGCTGTTTACAACTGTAACATATCTATCCCCCAGGCCCCTAGGCTGAGCTATAGTAAGGATCCTCCTGACCTTGCTCCAACTTTTGTTGAATAGACTAAAATGACTTGAAGTCAGGTTACATAACCTACATAATTTTACTATGTACACAGGATCTTGAAATTTATAGAAATCGTAGCTCTTGGAATATACTTCCTGTACCAAAAAGTTTTATTAAAAAAAAGTTATTCAAGAAAAAACGTTATTTGAAAAATACAGTGGACAAAATAGAAGAACATTTTTTGTCACACACTAGACATTTCCCTTAGGCATATGAAAATATTGATCTCACTAAATGATAAGTATCAAGGTTTTCAGTGTTGCATCGGCTGACAGACATACCGAAACTCTTGACTGCAGCCCATTGACAACAAATTGTCAAGGTGAAAACTGATGGCAAGTCTCTCTCTATAGTTTCAATAGAGCTGGTCAGTCAAAGACTGTAATTTCCAAAGTCTTAAAATTGTATGATAAACAAAATCTTTTGTTTTTGCGAAAAAAAGCCGGTCAGCCATGTGAGACCAACTTTCAGGGGGACAGAATGTTCAAAAGATACGCCATGAATGATCCCTTCAACAGTGCAGCAGAAATTTCAAGGCTAATCAAAGCTGATCCCAACTTGAATATGTAGCAGAACTCACTGTTTGGAAGTATGAGAATTAATCTAAAGTTCATTTCAGTGATGAAAGTAAATTTAATTTAGTTGGATCTAATGGCAGACAGTTTGTTCAACATCATACAGGGGATAGACTTGAACAACAGTGTGTCAAAAAGTCTGCAACAGTTGGAAGGGGAAGAGTCATGGTATGATGGATGTCCTCCACTAAAAGTGTTGAACCCATTGTAAGAATTAATGGGTTGCTAAATGCCAATATGTATCCAAATTTAGTGAAGCAACTGCCAAGATGAGAACATGAAGTCATGAGATGGCCTGCGCAGAGTCCTGACTTGAATCCCATCAAGCTCTTGTGGAAGATAATAGGAGACCTTGTTAAAGAACGAAACCCAAGTTCTGTAAACGATTTATGGGAAAAATTGGGAGATGAATGGAAAAGAATAAAACCAGATCTCTGCTAGAAACTTGTCATGTCCTGTGAGCATCAGTGTGCTTAGGTTATTATCAATGAAGGTCTCTATACATTATACTAATTGTTTTAATTTGAATTAGTCACAAATATTCAATTTTTATTATGTAAACTTAATCATAAAAATAATATTGAATACCTGTTCTCTTATTTTGTCCATTGTATTTTTTCAAATACAGGTTTTTGGTGAGCAACAATTTTTTCCATTGTTGCTTTTGGTGAAAACTTCCCCATACATGAAGTATGTACCAAGAGTTATGATTTCTATAAATTTTAAATCCTGTGAGAATTACTATCAATAAGAATTACATTTGAATAAAACGTTCACTTATATTGACCACTACTGTGTGTATGATGTATTACATGTATGATATCATGAAGTTATATCAATCAATCAATCAATCAATCCATCATCATCATCATCATCATTATCATCATCAGCCTTTTAGCATCCGTCATTGGATATAGGCCCTCCCCAGGATTTGCTAGATCTCTCTATCACGGGAATTACAGAGCCAATACTATCTGAGCTTGTCTAGTTCACCATGGTATCTTATATTTTACCAGCCACAGTTTTGCATATGAGCTCTGGGGATCCATGTTGTCTGACATTATTGCAATATGACCTGCCACTTGCCATTTGAGTTTTTCGATGGATTCTAGGATATCCCTGTCTCCTGTCTTTTTTATAATAAACTGTGCTGTCTCGTGATATCTCCATGTGATGTTGAGAATGATTTTCTCATGTGCACGTCGCATGGTTCTGAGTTTGAGGGTCAGTCTTTTCGTGAGTTTCCATGTTCCAGCTCCATGGATGACCATCAGGAGGAGTCATTGATTGTAGACCCTCTTTTTTGAAGGTAATGGGATTTTGTTGTTCTTAAAGGTTGAGCTTGCTCTACTGGAAGCTTGCCATCCTAGAGTAATTTTTTGCTTGATTTCTTCTTTGGATTTCATGGAGATTCATTGTCCTAGATAGATATAGTGGTACACTTTTTTCATGACTGCATTTTCAATTTTAATTGTTTTGTCTTTGTCCTCAAGATGTTTGTTGCACAGAACTTTTGTTTTGCTGAAGATCATATGAATCATGAATCATTCTCCAATTTTTGATTGGTTTCCCCCAACAGAGCATACTGCCAAAAGATGTTGGTTTCTATTGAGTGACTAATCAGACCTGTTCATCTTTTTTTCCTTCTAGGAAAAAAAAAATATTTGTAATATTCCAGATACAAAAAAGTACATGCAAAAGTATCGAAATATCATCCAAAATATCCATACAACACATTAATGTATCACTGTAGCCCACACTTGTTCTAGAATCTAAAGAATTATCTAAAATTATCTTAAAAAAATAGATCTACTATCTGAAATTATCTTTTGAAAGATACCAGCACAAGATTTAAACACTGTTGGTCCAAGGTGACCATAGAGACTCTAGAAACCACTTTTTTGAACAAACCCTAGATCTGTTTTTAGATGGTGTCTGGCAGTACTCATACAAATTTTCGAGGTTGTAGCCCCCAAATTGTCTCCAGGCATGCCCAGAGATACACACACATGCTAAGAGAGGAGAATCTGTAGCCAACTTGGCTGATTGGTCGGACAGGCCATTTGCAAAGCTATAGTGATTTGATACTTATGTGTATGCAATAAAGCCATTTCTTTTTGCTCTCGGGGCTCTTCTCCCTCCCAAGCCCCTTGGTTAGAAACTAAATGTTATTCCACTCTGCCAAGCCAAGCCACCCCTATCAGCCTGTCTCTGGTTACTGGTATGATGTTCAGTACTTGTAACTACTCTATCATAGTTTCCACCAACTGCAAGTCAGCCGGACCAGGGAGTAGGGGGTCTGCTTGTTTTCCTCTGTATTAATCAATAAATATATCAATAATACACACATACGAACCATTTTTGGGCTTTCGGGCTTCCTTGCTTACTTTTGTCGGTTTTGTGTTGCTGGTTTAATTGCATTAGAAACTGTCAACCAAAACTGTCAACAAGGGTTTCTTCACTTTTCAAGTTGGTCTGGCTGGCTACATTTGTTTGCATGTATGTATGTATGTATGTATGTATGTATGTATGTATGTATGTATCACTCTTACCAATGAGAGGGCTGGAAATTTAGATATTCACTCCTTATTATACGGAGCTGAAATGTGGAACCTTACCAAGAGACTGACCCTCATATTGAAAACCATGCATATCAAAGAATCATGCTCAACATCATATGGACGGGATCACAGAACAGCACAATATATTATGGAAAAATAGGAATCTCAGACTTTATAGAATCTGTTGGAAAACTCAAATTGCAATGGGTTGATCATGTTGTAAGAATGGCAGACAACTGCTGGACATCATGACTTACAATATGTATCCCCAGAGATCATTTGTGAAACCGAGGCCAGCAGAATACAAGATGGAGAGATGAACTAGACAAGTTCAGAGAGTATTAGCTCTGCAATGCCCATGATAGAGAAGTCTGGCAAATCCTAGGTAAGGTCTATGTCAGTGATGGACAAAATAGGACTAATCATGATGATGACTGAAAAAAACATTTCTCTTTTGGTTTTTGAAAATTCCTCCTCTAAATAGGTTTTTTTTCGCAATGTGAGTTCATGCTAAATTGAAAACTTAATTTGCACCCGACAGAATTCACACTCATTTTTCTTTAAAATTCAGACTTAATTTAGTGATCACTTCCCAACAAAAGACGAAAAAGTAACTTATCCATTGATCACCCCTTTTTTCAATTTTTTCCAATTGATCACCCCGACACAAAGTATGCTGCCTAAAGACGTTGGACACAGTACACTTTCTTAGTGAGAGATTATCAAGACATGTTTTTTCTTTTCATTTCAGTTGCAGCCGCCAGACGAGTAACTCTTGCCACTTGGTTCATTGTCATGATGGTCGTAATTGCTATTCTTATTCTGATCATGATTATTGTATGCATTGTGAAAAGGAACCGAGAGGCGAGATACCACGGTAAGTAACTTATGTCACATTCTAATCAAAGACCATAACTAACTGATCTCTTCATTGATTGGAATGACTTGATCGAATCTATTGTCATAGTCTTCATCTTAATATACAAGGCTCTTTATTGCTAAGCACTTACTGAATACTGAAGAGTCATCCAAGTGTTATCAAAATGATAATCCTTACTTCTTAGTCTGATTACACAGTGAAACTTCTTGAAAACTTTTTTTTCTTTTCTTTTAGGTTATTTTCTGATTGATTATGTCTACAGAGTATAGAAGGTGTCAATTATTCCCTTCAAATTCGGCCTTTGTAACCAGGGCAGTGATAATTTGAAGTCTACTTATTTCCTATTGGACTACGGGCAAGTTTGCTCATTTTTAGTCAGATGAAGTAAGGAAAACAATTATATATGAATATCACTATCCTGGTCAAGAAAGCAAAGTTTGAAGAGAAAAATAGCTGTTTTCTATACTTTTTACACCTAGTAACTCACAACCCAGGAACAAAATTCCTGTTGCACAGTGTTATCTAAAAGTCTGTATTTCAGCTGTTACCTTTTATTTTGTGTTTTAATAGTCTAATGTACAACACACGTGTGTATTTCGCGAAGTGGGGAACTGTGAAGAGTGCAACTTGACACCATGGAGTAAAGAGTTGCTGTTTATATATTGTTAAGATCTCCCTTGTCCTTTTCTGATCTCCTTGTATATGGTTAAGTGTTTCTTCTCGGCTTCGGCCTTCTTTTATTTCTCTTTCATCTGACATCTAGTCAGGATCAATGAAAAAGTGCAGATAAAAAATTCCTTATAAATCATCAACAGCTGCTTATATCTAATTTCAGTCAGGAGCGTACCAAATGGGAGTTGTAATGCTCTCTTACAATGATTTTTCTATCTACAAATTTTCTTCTGGGGTTGCCAAAAAGCCATTTTAGGGGGCCAAATCTGGCTGATTTTTTTTTTCAGATTTAGGTGATAAAAATCTATGATAGCCAATTAAATCTGGTAAGTTTGATAAAATTGAACGTTCGATTTTTATTAATATTTTGTCCTTGAGTTGTAGTATATAGTTATTTTATTTGATAAATAGGCTTCAAATGAATATTAGAAACCTTCGAATGAAACTCTTTCTGAGTTGGTCTGGTATTGCTATGTATCATGGATACAGGTCATACCAAAAGAGTCAGAAGGCTGGATATTTCGACATCTACTCATCATTATGTCTGGAAAAAAAAAAATTTTTTTATCTTTTTAAAAAATCCGTCCTGAAATAGGCTTTTAGTGGTTCCCAAGTTTGTCTCTGGCAGCATTCACACTCCTTTTTGAAAATTCAGACTTTTTTAGCAATCACCATACAACAAAAGGCAAGGAAGGAAACTCGTTCATTAACAACCCTTATTTCTAATTTTCAAATTGATCTACCCCAACTCAGCCTGCTGCAAAAAGATGTGGTCACATGATGGTTTCTATTTAGTGACTAACCAGACTAGCTTTTCATTGTTTTAGTAAATGAAATTTATCAACAACATAAATGTTTAAAATATTCTGTGTAAAGTAAATTATTTTTTGATCATTTTACTTAATTTGGGCACCTTGTGGTGTAATGGTTAACGAACTGGGCTTACTGAGCATAATTGCTGAGTAATGAGTTTAATCCTCACTGGGTGCACCATGATTGTGGCCTTGTGCCCAAACTGAACTAAACTAAACTTAGTAAATAATAAATCAGGATTTTTCAACTTGATTTATTTATAAAAGTTAATCAAGTCGTACAAATCGGTACAAGGAAAATCTCTAGATTTAAATTATGTTCACCAGTGGTTCCCAAACTCGTGGTCGCGATCCGAATGAGAATTGACTGAATGCCACCAAGGTCATGGAATGGTTTTGAAAAAATGATTAAAAAAAGAATATGAAAAATAAAAAGAAGAAAAAAATGTTGCAAGAACAATTAAAAGTTAGAAAAATTATGCAAATATATCTACGTGATGATTCCGGAATATGAAATGTCATGGAGATTCTAGAAGAGCAAATTAATGTGATTAATGAGGCATCTACAAATACATGAAAATTCCCAATGTATCCCAGATTGTTTACGTCCAATACTTGTATTGAATTGAAGAAAAATTCAGTCAAATTTATTGGATAAAACTAAACGAAGAAACACTGAAATTATGTTTGTTCCCCGAGGGTCATACGACAAAAAAATCTCTGCATTCAAAATGGCAGTCAAAAATGTCTGGGAAACACTGATGTATGTATTTATACCGTATTTTGCAGTATATAAGATGCTCTGGCATATTGAAAGCACCTTATTTGGTTTTTTGTTATATACCATATATATATTCATTTTAAAGTTATCTGGATAGTTAAATGAGTACAATTCGTCACTCCCAAGCTTGACCCCAAGCTCAACCTTCACCGTTAACAGTGCAGGGTAATTTCAAGGGTCAGAATTTATGGGAAAAAAAAAACCTATCTTATGTGCTGCAAGATATGAAAAATCTTTTCACTAAAAATGATTTTTAAAAATCACCCCCACCAAAGTTTGACCTTAGCATTCATTGATAGATGATGTGTAATACTGGATCCACAATACCAACTTTTGTTGGGACAACCCTATCTCTTCTTTGATGTTCACACAACATTTTGGCTGATTCATTCTATGGCCTTATTCAGGTGTAATATGTAATACCTGTGAAGGAAGAGAATCTTTGTTTTGTTGACATCAAAGATTGGGGGAAGAGATTGGATTGTCTGAACAATAGTTGGCTTGTTAATGTCTCTTCTCAAAGTTATAAACAATGCATTTACAGTCAACAATCTAAAACGCTGAGGATTTTTCAAATTCCTAACCTTTTTTTTTGTTTAAACAAAAAACAATTTTCTCAAACATTTTTTTTCAAATTCTCGATGTATTTCCACTTCTTCAGTCCAAGAGGAAGGATTACCAAATGGTAATGAAGACAAGTAAGTTCCGCCCGTTTATTTCTATGGAATGCTCTGTTGAATTATTTGTTCTTTTCACCATGTTTTCAAATCCACAACTGTTTTTTAAACCCAAATAATTTATTGGTCTTCGAGAGTCTTTGATCTTTTTGCTATCGAAATGTTTTCAATTTAAAAACAAAACAATATAAACCTTTATCTTGATCTTGTAATACAGGCCTTTCGGTCATAACGCGGTTTGGTATAGCACGGTTAGCATTATATTATGGGTGGGTGATGAACCTGAAAATATTGATCTAGCTTCAATATAGCTATGTTTAGCTCTATAATAGCTAGATCTAGTTACAAAATGGCTAAATCAGTTGCAGCTTCATTGTAACGTGTTGTTTGCTTTCTTGGACACCAACACCTGCGTGATAATTGAGAAGGCCTGTATTGTTTTTGTCTGAATTTTGTTGGACAGGGTATTTTAATCATTGAATGTGATTTAGTCAAACTATTTTCCTTGTCTATGTTGCTCATTTTTTTCCACAATGTTTTGGCTGTGTACCCTCCAGCCTCCTTCAGGTGTTATTTGTTCTGGAATGTAGAAACCAGTTCTTGTGACTCATACTCCTTCCACTTACTTAGCATATCACATTTGATTTTGTATCTTACAAAACAAAGTGACAAAAAAGTCAGGGGGAGATAACCCTCAGAACATAGAGATATAAAAACTAAATTAACATGCTAAGTAGGTCGAAGGAGCCTGTGTCCCAGGAACTAGTTCCTACTCTCCAGAACAAGGAACATTCAAAGAAAGCCAAAGGTTACATGGCCAAAACATTGTGAAAAAATGATTAACATAGATATGGAAAATATATCTGACTAAACCATATACAATGATTGAAAAAGTTTTCAATTTAAATATAAAACAATATAAACTTTCATCTTGTTCTTTTGATATTATTGTTTGTCTTTTGAGATATCTGTATGATATTGTTGTTATTATCAATTGCTTGTTATTCCTGTTGTATAATTATTGTTGAATTATGCATGGTCGCTTCTACCTCGGGGTAAAGTGTGAAATTTTGTGAATTGTGAACTGCTATGTATTGTTGGCCAATATTGGTGTTTGTTCAATATTCATGGAAAGTGTTTGCATTTGGAACAATTACTGTGTGATCTAACCTTGTCAGGCGTATTAATCTTTTGGCAATCGTTCAGGTCTGGGTCTGTTTTTCGTTTTGCTTCCTCGTATCGAAAGTCTGGCTCTATTCGTGAACTGTAATTGCTGTAATGAGAAGAGAAATTTGATTCTGATGTTCTAAAAATTGTTTCAATTAGTGGTCGGTTTTGATTTGGTATTCATTTAATGATATCTCGGACTCTTCAATTATGCATCTAATGTTCAGGTTTTTATATACAGGGTGTCCATAAAGTCTCTTTAGTGACTAAAATAAATAAAAATAGATAGGGACTTTATGAACACCCTGTATGAATGTATAATATGAATAACTCTGAAAAAACATACTAAGAGGTTATTACTATTTGATTAACATTTATGGGTAGATGGTGAACCTCAAAATATAAATCTAGTTCCAATATAGCTATATTTAGCTCCAATAGGGCTAAATTGATTGCAGCTTGGTTATTGGCTTTCTTGGACTCCAACATCTGTGTGATAATCTGGGAGGCCTTTATTGTTCTTATTTGAATTTCGTTAGACAGGATAGTTTAGTCAAACTATTTTCCTTGTCTATATTGCTCATTTTTTTCACAACGTTCCGGCCATATACCTTCTAGATTTCTTCAGGAGTTGTTTGTTCTGGAATGTAGAAACCAGTATTTCTTGATATGAGAATGTTTATTGAAACCATTATCAGGTTTATAGCTAGTATGTACACAAATTTGGGATCAGTTTAGAGATTATTTATTCTTGAAATGATCATTGGAATGATGAATAGATTTAAGGATTAGATTTGATCTTCTGCTAAATCATAGAGTTCCTGTAAGTGGCTGGGTGTTTATCAGGTTTTCCTTTGCAAGAAGAGAATTTGAATCTCACTGGGGGCTTTCCATTCCTCTAGTTGTAAAGTTTGGCTTACTTCTCATTAATGAGTTGTGATAAACAAGCTTTAACCACAACTGGAGATTCAAGACATTGACTCATTATCATTTTGTCTGATGCTTTAAATGCTGACTCAATCAATGGTGCAATTTAGTTGATAGTATTTTCAGAATATTATCACGTTATAATTTCAATTGTTATATATGCTGGCATATAAGTCAACTTTTTCAGCATCAAGTATTTTCTCTAACGGATCATATTAGTCTGTTTCGACCAAAGTTTCTCAACCTGGGTGATATCATCCATTGCAGGTTGATTTCAACTCTTGGTGGGTATTTTGAAATTTTGGTGGGCGGTATAGGATTTTGAGTACTAAAATCCGAAACTGACCATGAAAAATGTGTCAACATTTTATATCATTATTTTACCAAACAGCACTGTGATATCGCACATTATGTAAACCCAATGTGACTACTCAACAGACTCAAGGATTGCATTGATGACATCTAAAGACTGTATGTTTCTATCAAACATTTGATATCATTATTTTACATTGATTTTATTAAGGAAACAGCGAAAGCTTTTTATTTTAATTGTTTTTTAAGAGTTAAAAATTTTTGGATGTCCTTTTAAAGATCTACTATATAGCTGGGCTGTGGAGAAATTTTTCAAGTGAAAGTGGGTTGTGGTGCCAAAACGGTCGAGAACCCCTATTTTAGACCCTGTGAACTAGATTCAATCTTCTGCTAAGTCGTAGAATTCCTGTAAGCTCAGGTTGTAAAGAGCAGCTGGGCGTTTACCAGGCTTTTCTAGGCAAGAAGGAAAATGAATCTGAATCTCATCCGGAGATTACCACTCCTTACTGACATGATGCTGCCTTTTGTGGGAGAGTTGACTTATCTGGCAAATATTGGACTAAACTTGAATTAAACCCTTAGTTTTAGGGTTGACTTTCTCAAGAACCAGTCTCAGTTGGAGTTTGAACTTGGTTCTCTCTGTCCGTTTTCTTTGCTGCTAACCGAATGGCTACCAGTACTTCCTAAGTGTTCTGTGCCAAAGCTGATTTCATCAAAGTTTGGTGAATTTGATGTTGCCGATATATTTTTTTTCAACCGTCTGTTCTCAATGATTCAATCAATTGTCTTCCTCATTTCTGTTTCATGTGCAATTTATGGTAGCAGGCGACGGTTATAAAAATGTTTTTATCTAGCATAAAGACACCCTCTTTTTCTTTTTTTTTTGTATCGTTGAGTTAATGAGGATGATAGATAAGGCTCCATTCATATTCATGTCTCTCTAGGGACTGAGTTATCTCCCCTTTTTTCTGCCATTTTTATTCGATCTGACAATCTCTGTATTATCATTATACTTCTACTATGTTGGATATCTCAATCTTTCATTTGCTATTCTGACATTCTAGATTAGTGTGGGTGTCTATGCTACGCCCTTACTTACAGTGCACGCGGGATATCTAACAAAGTTATTCAACTTTTATACTCTGCATCTTTTTTCAAGGGAGCCAAGATTACGTGCACTCAGCAAGTTTGAAAGCCTGTAACTTATGTATCTGTTCACGTATGACTGAAATTGACATGACAACACAACCACAAAACCCAAACACACAATTGTTTGGCAATCAGAGTCGCATGAAGTGGCAGTACAAACATTTTTCTCTGTGTACAAAATCACCTACTGAGTGCTAAAGGTTAACAGTTGTCACATTTAAACCCTTATTGTCTTTTAGGATTCTGATACTTTTAACAGAAATGTTACCCCAAGAACCCTTTTTATTTTTGCCATGTTTCACCTTGTAAAAAGTGGTGGATTGATCATTGGGCTGGTCAGGCTTAAGCCCGAGAGCAAAAAAATGGTTTAATTGAGTGTATGAAAAATGGCTTACCTAGTGTACAAAAATGGTTTAACTAGTGTACAAAAATGGTTTAATTAGTGTACAAAAAATGGTCCAATTAGTGTATAGAAATGGTTCAATTGAGTGTACAAAAAATGGTTCAATTAGTGTACAAAAAATGGTTCAATTAGTGTATAGAAATGGTTCGATTGAGTGTACAAAAATGGTTTAATTGAGTGTGTGAAAAATGGTTCAACTAGTGTAAAAAATGGTTCAATTAGTGTATAGAAATGGTTCAACTGAGTGCACTAAAAATGGTTTAATTGAGTGTATGAAAAATGGTTTAAAAGAGTGTACAATAATGGTTTAATTGAGTGTATACATGAGTAATTGGATGATATTTCATTACTTTCACACACACACACACACATATATATATATATATATATATATATATATATATATATATATATATATATATATATCTATATATATATATATATAGATATATATATATATATATATAGATATATATATATATAGATATGTGTGTATTATACATGCAGCATATTAAACATTGTACACCAGCATTAGTTATAAAACCTGATAGAACCTCATTCTATTCTATTCTACAAGGTGTAGGTTGGAGGGCAAGGCCAGGGGGAGCTTTATAAAAGCTCAGCCCTAGAGCCCCAGCTGATAGATAATCTGTCAGCTTGTAAGAATGTAAGATAGCAAAGTTGAAGTCTCTTGTTTTATGTTACCTTTTGGCACAAGTTTAGTTGTTAAGTAGTTATTTCTCTTTCTCGATTTCTGCGTAAACGCATCAATTAATACTTTTATTTCAACAAGTACAATGCCTGTTTGAAAAGCGCATATCTAGAAGGAGCTGAACTTTATGATGTGTGAAACCGCCTGCAATAATAGTCATAATTTTCTGTCCATTGTATAGAATGACAGTGAATTATTTAAGTTACTTCTTTTAGTTTTTCCAATTCAGATACTTTATATCTAAATTTGGATCTATAATTTCAGATAAAAGATCTATAATCTGTAGCTTTTTATTTTTTTCAATTAGATTTCTTGGGAACCACTGATCCAAACAACTTCAAACATGATACTGCATTGTCTTGACTGCTGACTTATATATCTGGCTAATGTCAACTTTCAACTTCATATAATAGCCAGTTGTTGAGTAACTGTAGTACATTGGATTTCTTGTGAACCACTGATCCAAATAAGTTCAAACTTGACACTTCAGTGACTGATGTACTGACTAATATATATAGTGAATATGAATTCTGTAGGATGGCCAGGTGTTGAGTTATCTTGGTGCGTACACACACCCACAGAGACTTCTTCAGTTATGGATAGATTATTAATGTTTATTACTTTATAGATTTTGCAATTACATAGTTTTTCTTGTCATGATTAATGAATAAAAGGAAAGTACCGTACTTTCCTGTGCCAAGGATTCTGTATTTTTCTTGATATAAATAAAAAAAACTTATCCTTTATTCTACCGGCTAAAGGTTTCTTTTTTTATATGCCTAAACCATCAAGTAATTCTGCCAACTAAGCTGTCAAGTTGGGTTTCTTCAATTTTTTAGCTGGTCTGTCTGCTGACTGGTGATGTATGTATGTATTTATATATGTATGTCATGTACAGGCCACACCAATGGAGCTAAAGTGCTGAAATTTGGGCATTTACTCATTATATCTTTGAAAAAACATTTTTTTTTTTCTCCAAAGATCCCATACAAAATAGTTTTTTGTGGGGTAGGTGGATATTCAATTTACATTGTTAGTTTATGATAAATTAGTCACCAGTTGTGCCTACTCGCTTTTTGACAATTCTAACTTTTTTAGTGATCCAACAAAAGGCGAGTGAAGTAACTTATTCATTGATCACCCCTTATTCCAATATTTTAATTGATCACACACAACCCCTCAACATGGCATGCTGCTGAAAGATGTTGGTTGCATGACAGTTTCTGTTGAGTGATTAAACAGACCTGTTTTTATTCCCTTTTTTTAAAATTTTACAAGTCAAAATCAGTGTGGGTCATTGTGGCCAAAGTGTCCCAGATGCCAGGATATATGGTAATACAGGGATACTTTGCCTTTACGAACCAATTTGTTCCTTATGATAGTTTTTTATGTAGGAGTTTGTAAAATGAGGCATAGTTATTAATCGAAAGCAATGCATCCTCTATTAACATTCATATCGATACTTACGTACAGACTTGTAACATTGCTATTCACTTGTCAAGAAATTCTTATTGTGCTCAAATTGAACAAAAATAAGATTTATGTTAATTTCAATTTAATTTTGAATTTTATTTTAATGTTTGTAAAGCCAGGAGTTCATAAAATGATGTATACCTGTATATAAAAACTGGTTCTTCAAGTGAGAAGAAATAAACTTCTGTGGTTTACCTTTCTTGAACAGTATTTCTTGCCTTCTCTGAATTTCAGAGATTAATTATCATTATTATACAGTGATCCTATTCAGACAAGTATCCTCATCTTGGTTGTTATATTCAAAACAATATGGCTGTCTTTCCTTCTAACCTTTTTCAGGTGTCTTTCGTGGTTGGTAACTGTCTTGGGAATTTTCGAATTGAATCCTTTTTCAATCCCTGGAGACAGTTTAATCTCATTCTTTTGTCCATGTTGGAAGATATTTCATATGAGTAAATTCTTTCTTGTTAATTTGTCCTTGTGATATCGCTTGCCTGCCTCTTACATTGAAACGGAGTATATGACTTTTTTGCACTACCTGATCCAGAGATTGAACTCATGACTGCCAGACAGGTTTCTAGATATAATGTATATTGTATTGTTTCTTGCTGCATTTCATGTCATTTAGCTGGAATATTGGTTCATTTAAAGATAAGTTGTTATAAAATCTCCAAGAATTGTCTTCAGAAGATGTTAACTCATTCAGGCCATTTTGAATATATAATGAGGTCATGTGACCATTTCATTTTCCTTATATGAAATCCATATCTTAAAACCTTCAAAATTGTATGTAACTTCCCAGGGTTTCTGAGAAAATGAGAAAACTCAGATCCATCCATTATGTCTTTGCTTTGTAACCTTTAAGAAAAAAAAAAAAACAGGCCTGAATGAGTTAAACAAGTCTATGCACAAGACACAGTTGATTGTTTTTGTACACGAATATCCTCAAATGTTATTTGTTTGAATTAACAGTGCATCTCAAAAACATACTGATCAGGCTTTGCTACCTATAAGCATTAGTGAACTGCCTAGACATATTTATCCTAAAACTTGCACAACCTAAAATTTGGCCAGAAATGCTTTGTTACTTTAAAATCGGAAGACTTATATGGATGATAATCTTACTTACGCGTCACTAAACACAAATATATAATGTATTTATGTCTCTGCTGTAGAAATATTGGAGTGGGTTATGTTTATCTGATTTGATTTGTTGATAGTTCACTTGCTAAAGATTTGTCTACATTCTATTCATTGGGTTGTATCAGAAGTATTTTCATTTTTTAGGTGTGCTCATCTATTGCAGTGAAAGCTATCATTTACTGATTGACTGACTGACAAATTGACATCACAAACATCTCACACCATCTCCTCAAAGCATTCATGCTCACTCCTTCTATCAATCTGATGTCACTTAAGTATCTGATGTCGCTTATGATTCATTTTGAAATCTTGTATTTTAACTGGCCAGGGCCAGTTTCATTGATGTTTTTATTTTAGTTTGTAAATCTGTTAATGAAGATAAACTGTGATTTCAATGACATATTCGTCTACCATTATAAATGTGCAAGGGAGGTAACTCATGTTTAAATACTGCATTTGTGAGGATTGTTTAATCTTTTGAGAGCCCCTGTATGTTTTTTTTAAGCTTAGGTAATACCCTCTATATGGTATCTTTCGATGATCCTAGGTTTTCTAAAATTTTTGAGCGCTGGTGGTTCTCCTCTATCTTGCATTTTTGACCACCATACATGATAACTTGTTCATCCACTTCTGGACATTATTTCAAGGGTCAAGTCACCATCTTTGAAATGCTCAAACCAGTTTTGAGCAATATTGGCTTGATATTGTTTGATTCCCTTCTGCCACCTGAATTCTGAAAGCAGCTTCAGCAGCTTTGAGGCCCAGTTAAAAAAAATGTCTACAAAATTGCCAGAATCTAAATTCTTTTATCTGTCATTATAACACCTGAAACAAAATATACTGGTTATTAGTATTGATAGTGATATGATACATATAACACTATTATTAATGATACAGTAGAGTCATAGATAGTCTTTAGATGTGTATGAAATAAGCTTTGGAGTAAAGGTCTATGAAAAATGAAAATACATTTGATACATCCTGATACGTCTGCTAGGTGGGACATTTATGATCTTTCTTCTTCCTCCTCTTCTGTGCATGGATGAAATTCCTAATCTTACAGACAAATGTTGATTTCCTTTGTTTTCTTAAGAAAATAAAGCTCCATTTCTGATCAGATGAAACGAGATGATGTCTTAGCAAAGAGTCACAGGATCAGTTGCAAGAAAATAAGTCAATGCAGGTTTGTGTTATCATTTTAGAATTTATTGAATACGATGGGTGATTGGTAAGTCTGTGGTCTAAGGTACAAGGATATGAGTTATGCAGTTCCTAAACTAAGTTAACGCAGTTCAACCCTGAGTGATAACACAGAAAATCTGAAGGTTATAGCAGTTTTATCTTTCCTGCTCCAGGCAATGGAAACTTGACAGTCAGCAATTGCTTGGAATATTATCAATCATACAATTCAGCTTCCCACTTTTTAGCCATGTTGTTGGAAGGGGCATCCCTCTTTAGGGTTGTCACCATGTCCCAGAGATCTCTTTAAGTCAGTGATTGCCAACCTTTTTATGCCTAGCACCCACTTTAGAGACTTTTGTAAGGGTAAAATTTCCCAACAGCTCACTAATATTTCACATCCATTTAGCCAATAATGGCCATTTTGAATGGCTAAAGAGGGCTGGTTTATCAAAAATGGCTTAAGTTATGTAGATTTGACTTTAAGGTAACTGGGCAACTGCATACACTCCAAAAACTGAAAATACAATATATCTATCACATATTAAGACAATAAAAGGAATAAAAAGGACTGTTTGGCTGGCAATGCTCTGTTAGCCATAACAAATTAAAAGAATAACACATTCCAAATTAAAATACTTTAAAATGAATACAGACATACCTCATTTATGGGTCAATCACCTATTTACAAGATTATATCACCCACTAATGATTGGGATCACTCTGTGTGGCTTCCACTGCCTCAGGTGAGAGCCCTTGATACCAGGGCAGTGAATGACTTCATGTACCACAATAATGTTTATTACTTCAACAATTGGAAACTTATTATTTTCAATTGTTTGAAGCACAAAAATAAAACTATTATTAACTTCAGATTTTCTGTGTAATCATTCAGTGAGTTTAACTGTATGTGAATTCAGTCAGGAATGTCTAACTCATATCTTTGTACCTTAGGCCACAAACTTATCAATCACCCTTCTTATTTCTCTGAAGTTTTCTTTGAGCTGATTATTGGGCCTCATGATTTCAGACAACTATTTGTCTTTGCTTCCTTTTTCTATCCATCGACTTTTGGTCTTGCTTCTTCACTTTTGGGTAAAAAAAATCTTTTCACCTTATTTCTCAGCGATTTTTTTTTTTTTTTTTTGATAAGTTGTTGTCAAAAATATTTTTTTCAAATTTTCCTGCAGTGTTCCAGTCATTTTTGGCTTAAATTTTTTATAAAATTTTTCAATTGGTATTTCTTTGATTATCATCAGATGTAATCATCGTTCTGATACAGCTGGATGCCCTCGCTGATGCTGTCTGAGAAATAGCACCTTAGCCCTCAGGCAGGAAAAGGTATTGTTTCAAGGCAAGTGCTTTCAGCTGTTTGAATCAAATCCATACACCGGGTTGTGGTAAAATACGAGAAGCAACAGGAAACAACAAGAAGCATGGGCATCCACTTGGGGGGAGGGGGGAATGGGGCATCTGTCCCCCTAGATCAGGCCTTCTCACCAAAGATGAGAGGTTTTGAAAGTTGAAACTTTATAGCCTATAAAGGATAATGGTGCAATTCAATTGTTTCGTATAACTCCGACTTGATTTTCCCATATAAAAGAACTGTTATTATTATTTGCTCCATTGAGTCGCTCTGGGGTCAGGTTATATGTCCCCGTTAACATCCAAGTGCATCATCTGACACTTAGATCATACAGTCAGTTGCACTTGCTTACACTACAAATAGTGGATGGAAACAGGGTTACGACTAAGATATACCATGAATATAATCTTTCACCCACTTCTCCCTAGAAAATATACGCTTTTCCCCCAACTGGAAAAGTGGCAGTGGATGCCCATGACGGGAAGCAATGAGATGTCGAACAAAGATATCATTTATTACCAGGTAAAAATTCCTCTAATCAGTGGATAGATATAATCCTAACTTAACCCTTGCCCCTAACCCTAAATCAGTCATCATTAAACTCTCAATAGAAGCTTTTTAAAATTCCATTCCTTTTGTTTCTCTTTGCTTCCCATTGCTTCTTGGATTTTACTAGGACTGTCATACTCCAGCCATGAGCGTCCGTTAAGGGTTGGGGGGACAAATGGGCATCTGACACCCCTGGATCAGGCCTTCTCACCATAGGCAAAGGGGTTTGAAAGTAGGAACCGTATAGTCAATAAAGGATAATGTTGCAGTACAGTTTCTTTATGTAACCCCAACTTGATGTTCCCATATCAATAGACTTTTTTTTGTCGCTGGTAACAGGGTTGCCATTGAAGTATAATCCAAATATATTCTCCCCTTCCACCCTCATGAATTATATCCTTTTGAAACCCTCCCCAGGAAAAGTGACAGCGGACGCCCATGACTCTTGCATTTCTTATGATAGAAGGTTTTTCTTAATTGCATCTGAAAATAGTTACCGAAATACATCAGATAAAATATTTTTGCCAACGCTGTAAGAATGATGAGGAATAATCTACGGAAAAAAAAAAATGTAACAATTATTCTAAAGCTTCCGACACTTCTTTGACTTGTAGCATGCAATTCTCTTTTTCATATCTCAGGTGTTGTCCTTCTTTCAACTTTATTTTTCTGTTGCCCTCAAACTTTGTGGAAACTACAATGTTTTTCTTCATTTTTTCTTCAAACAGATTTGAATCATATATGAGTTGGGATTTTGCTATTATCTTCATCTTTGGTCGGTCGGGAATGATTATCTGATAGTGGAGGGACAAACAGGGCATTCCCCCCCGCCCCGGATCAGGCCCTTCTCACTCAGAGTGAAGGGGTTTGAAAGTTGGAATTTTATAATCAATAAACAATAATGGTGCATTATGATAGTTTTATGTAACCCCAACTTGATATACCCATATAATATATATATATATATATATATATATATATATGATATAATCGTATAAAAAGATGATTTTATTCTTCACTGGTATTAAGATTGCAACTAAGATATATTCCGAATACATATTTTTCCCCCAACTTCTAGAAATACATCACTACCCTCCCTCAGTAAAGTGTCAGTCGACGCCCATGGAGTATAAATTTTCTAATTCATTGTTTGGAAATGGTATTATGATTAGGGGGCTGTCAACCAAAGCTTGATATGAACAGTTATGGCATATGGCTGAGTGGCAGTGAGCAGTTCTCTTCCAAATACATCTATATACCACGTGTGTTACATTCTGACTTATACAATTTTTGGCTATGAATGTACCTTAATAAGCTAAAGATTATGAATTTATCTTTTAGTTTAAAAGTACGCCCTATGTCCCCAACAAAGAAGGGCCCACAAAAGCTTTATAGATAGTAATTGACCAACTGCAAATCCTAAATCTTTGGTGGGGGGGGGCAAGACTCCTGGGCCCCTGAATCCCCCTAAAATCTCTTGCTACATCTCTGTGCACAGGATCTGGTACATAGGACAGTCTTCTTTAAGCCAGGATGCCTGTGGTTTCTCACAAATCAGAATATTCTGTTCCACTGTTTTTTAATGTAATCAGGAGTCACATCCAGAGAAAAGGATCTCCAGTACCAAGGTTGCATTAAGCCTTCACCATGAATAAAGACCTTTTGTCTTGCGCAAAAAAATCGATTGGGGTTTTTTTATGCTGTCTGACACCACCATTATTTCTCATGGATCAATTAATGATTAGGTGATTATCAAATAATTATCTGGTAATAAAAACAACGATGGAATAATTATAGATGGTTAATTTCATTAACACTATCGATCATACAGAACCAATTCATAAGTATTCTCTTGCTTCCAACAATCCAAGTGAGAACATGTTTATAATCGTACAAGAGAAAATCTATGAATAATTCAACAACTTTCATTGTTGCATATAAAAAAGAATTCAAATCGATTTTAATTCCATTAAACGCAAATTAATTAGATAGGAATGGATAAAAGTATTTGTCCAAATTGCTGAGATGAAGAATTATCGTTATTATAAATTTTTTTGGTGCTAGTTTGACTGCCAAAAAGCACTAAAGAGCACTAAATTTATAAAATAGCTAAAAAAATGCCAAAATTTACAAAAAAACACCAAAAAGATACTTGAAATGGTGAAAAACAAACCAAAATAGGGCTTAAATATTTGAGCATGTCTGTGCTAATTTAGTACTTTTTCACACTGTCAAAACAAGAAAGGCATTGAATCTAGCGCAAAAAGCCCCTCCAGCCCTATTCTGGTATCTCTCATATTCAGTAACCTTCTGCAAATTTTGAACCAAATCCTTCATTCATTTACACGGGAAGATTGTTTTCAATACCTTTTCCGCTAAATCAGATGTATGACTTTTTTGTACTACCCAACCCAGTGACTGAACTCATGATCGCCGTGCAGATTACTACTAACCAACATTTCTATCCACCAATAGGCCTAGTGGGTAAAAGCTCCGATAGATTGAATTGAAGGTTTATTTCAAAGTTCTGAGAAGGATACTAACTAAGAGAGACATCTGAAGATGACTGGAGAGTATAACAATCAAAACATTATAACTATACCAACCAAGATGAAGACTCTTGTCAGGGTGAATCTTCGTATATTAATGATAATTCCTCATCTCAGTAATTCAGACAAAAAAAGCAATCAACGATCAAAAATGGCCGACAAGAGTAATCAACAAGAGTTCCAAAGCAGATGATTGGTCCATCAAGATTTAAATTTCATGTCATTTCATTGCCAAACTTCAAAATAAACTGTCTACCCAGAGATTCTTGTTTGTTTTTAGTTTTTCTCTGAGAGATTTATTACTTATTGATATTTCGAGAACTTACAGGTCCCGAAACAACAAAGATGAGGAAAATACAAAAATCTTATGATTTGAGTTGTTTGAAGAAAATCTTTTACATAGAGTTGCCTACACTTAACTCCTTTCTCTCTACCTCACAGCATTCCTCAATGGCATCCTGTATACAATATGTGGCATTTATCAAATGCGTAATTATTATTACTATTATTATTATTCATTATTAGTCATCTTAGTTTTATTCTTTGCACCTGCAATGATCATGGAATTTTAAAATCTTTTTATTAGATTTAAGTTAGATTACACAATCTCATCATTTTTGCACTTAAATGCATTTTTGTAGGCACAGAATTTTGGGGAAGGCCCAGTTTAGCACCGTTCTTCCAGCGCGAGACCCAGTTCTGTGCCACAGTTTCAGCGCTGCGACATTTTGTTACTGTGTACTGCATTCAAGCCTTTTGACATTCATTTAGTCTGCTCAGATAGTGTAATGCTTATCTTACATGCACAAGGTCCCAGGTTCAATTCCTGGTAGGTGTGGAGAGTGTGGAAAGATCTTCATTAGGACAAATTTCCCAGTGCACTCAGCAGCTAATTGAGTACACTTTAAGGTGGAAGTATCCCTTGCATCTTGCATCTTGCCAAAAAGGTGATTATAAAAACTTGTTGGGAATAAAGTCCTGGTCCTGACCAGGCTTGAACCTTGCAAGGATCACTAAATTGACACATGCAACTGAAACCAGAACTTCGTCACCGGCCTCCATACTCAATCGGGAATTGTTTCTTAGGAGTCGGGACGTTTTATTTTTTGCCTTATTTTAAAATTCTTTTATTGATAGTTTTTTAAATTCTGAATAATTCATTTGTTAAAATATTTTTTAATTTGTTCCAGCTTAATAAAGTATTTGAAATAAAAATCAATAAATGAATGTTAAAGAATTTGAAAAAAATCTGATCACCCGAATGCACCCGAATGTCTACACGGCAATGAAATGTCTCTGTGCTGAAACAGCGATGTTGAATAATCTCACGCCGAATTGTCTGCCATCTATACTGCAGCGCTGTCTAAGTGGTGTTGAATCATACCTAACCCCGGAATTTTTATCTATTTTCAAACTTTTAAATCCGTCCATTCCATTATGAGTTTACAATTTATCCCCAGTTACATTGTAGTTACTGTGATGCTGAAGTTTATAATTGTACGAATAATTGTACGTTCATTCCATTATGAGTTTACAATTTATCCCCAGTTACATTGTAGTTACTGTGATGCTGAAGTTTATAATTGTACGAATAAAAATCTATGAAATATTTCGTGAAAAATCGTCCAAACTGATACGTTGTGTAAGGGGTAATTTAAGAAGAGTTCAAACCAAACTGAGCAACACTTTGATGGCATCATGTTAATTCAAATGATCATTGTCTTTAATCAATGTATATATGTATTTATTTACATGCATATTGACCAATTACTTCTTTGTAGACAACATTTTTGTTAGTTTCCTCTGTCCTTCTTCCTTAACTCTCGTTCTGTTTATATATTTTAAAATGAAGCTTGCTTAAGTCAACATGTGTTACAGACATGGCTCTCATTAGAAACCATCAACCAAAACTGTCAACATAGGTTTTTTTCAGTTTTCAAGTTGGTCTGGCTGTCTGACTGGCTTGCTGGATAGCTATGTATATATGTATACAGGCCACATCAATGGAATCAGAGGGTTGAAAATTTATTCATCTACTCATTATTATTTCTAGAAAAAAACATTTTTTTGTTTTTTCACAAATTCCCCTCCCTAAATAGGTTTAAAGTGTGTATGTGGATGTGTGTGTGGGGGGAGTTGATTTGCAATGTAAGTTGATGCTAAATTGAGCCCTTAGGTTACATTTGGCCGCATTCATGCTTTTTGTCTGAAAGTTCAGACTTTTTTTTAGTGATCACTACCCAATGAAAGGCAAGAGAAGTGGCTTATTCATTGATCATCCCTTTTTCCAATTTTTTTAATTGATCACTCCTGAACACAGCATGCTGCCAAAAGACATTGGTCACATAACGGTTTTTCTTGAGTGACTTTTTTTTTATTGTGTATTCGTTTGTGTTGTATCCCTGTTTGACAGGGGGACTGTAGATCCTGAGATAAATTTTGATTTGGGCTGCGGAAGTGGAGAATGGCTGATTTAGATAAAGGATCGCAAATCAGTTTATGTCCGTCTGACAAAATCAAGTCAGTCGCTGTCTGTTACCTTTGACTGAGACTCTGAACAGTTTTGACACCTTCTCTCCAAATTGACTCATTACAATCGAATGAACATTAAAAAACACTGAATCGATTTTCCAATTCTGTCCCTGTACCCCCCCCCCAACTCGATACAACACAATGGAGGATAATGAGAGAGGAACCAAAATATCAAGTTGTTAGAAACGAAAAGTCGTTTTTTTTGAATAGTAAGATGAAGGATGATGTGAATAACAAAGAATGGTGAATGTTCAGTCAAAACATAACCTATTTGAAGTGATAACTTTTTTTTCCCACCGATACTCTAATGATAATACACCATCTATAAAATTCTTTAGGTTTAGTGGTCACAAATTCATTCAAAGTACAAATTATGGCTCACAAAGATTGAGTTCAGAATGCTTGAAAAGATGATGATCAGTAGAATAATGTCTAGCGAATATGGAGGATGCTGCAAGACTTTTGTATCTCAATTCTCCAAGCTTAGACACAGTCTGCTGAGAGATGTTGGGTCTAGATAAGTAATGGAGCATTTTATTCAGTTCGTGTGAGACCCATTTTCCCAACTTTTCTACCTTTCTCAGTGCCATAATATGGTCACAGTTCAAGTCATAAAGTCTCCAGATTGTACTGAAACCAATTGTAGTTGCCCACTACTGTCAATAATTCTTCATCATTAAAAACAGATTAGGGCCTCCCTCGAGGTTTATTATTGATATTTCTATTCATAGACTTAAACTTATTGGACCAGCACTGATCACTTAACATTCGCTCCAAATGTTTTGTTGACATTAACAGCAGCTTGAGCACCATTATGTCCTAATTCAAAATTCTGCTTGAAAATTAGTCTTATGTCTTGTGTAGACACCATTGGGGTTAAGGGCTCAAAAACTTCCAATAATAATGAATTATATTTCTACTTAACATTGTATCTGGAAAAAATACTATTGTGTTAGTAAATATTTCACTTTTAGTATTATTCTCTATGATGTAAAAAAAATATATATATATATATATATATATATATATATATATATGTGTGTATATTTCATGTGTAAAAACCAGTGGTGGGCACAGCTGAAGAAAATGCTAAATTGATAAACTGTTAAAAATTTAGCATAAGCAAAGATAACTGCCGTGTGCTAACTTTTATTAATTGAATTTAGCTTCAGTTTAATTTTTTCGGTTCTAAAACTTTTAAAACAGACTTACAGAGCTGAAATTGTAATATGTTGTAGCTTAGACATAGAGCTTTGAATAAACTTTGACTGTAAGCTAATGTTTAATTTCATTTGTTCATTCAATTATTCATGTACACCTTGAACATCATCTGATATTTGCATGCTAAAGGGGTTGTTTTTTTTCTCAAGGTTTTAGAACAAAAAAAAAACAACCAAAGCTAAATTCATGTAATAAAAGATAGTGGTTAGCGGTTATCTTTGCTTCTGCTAAATTTTTAGAAGTTTAGTGTTTTCTTTAGCTGTGCACACCACTAGCAACAACCTAATAATCCAGTTAGACTGAAATCCCCAAAGTCAAAATCCCCCCAAAAATGATTCCGATTAGAAAAAGGATAAATAAGAGCGCTAGGTTGCTCTGGTTGTTTATAGAGATCGTTCTTTGTTCGATGCTGTATTGAGGGTTTTTGACTTTTTTTATGTCATTCTTTTTCTGTATTTCATTCAATATGAATCAATTTTTCTTACCCATTCGATTCTTCCATATTTTTTGTCTTGACAAATTGATATCAAAAGGTTTATGGAAATATCATTGCTTTTCGCACAATGAGATGCTAGTCTCTTGTAAGATAAATCTGTATCTGGACACATGCACATTATGATGAGATGATTCTAGGCAAAAATGGCACCAGAAAAATGGCACAGGTGAAAAATTTGGAAAAAATGGACCATTTGATTAAAACACCAATACCCTGATCCTAACCCCTTAGACTAACCCTCTAACCTGAAACCCAACCTGGACCTTAATCCTGACCCTAACCCTTAATTCTTAGTCTCTATAATCACTCACTCATATTCAATTAATGTCTCTTTTAGATAATCAGCATTTCTATTGAATGTGCCATTTTTTCCCTAGTTTTTCAGTTTTGTCTTTTTTGCTGTGCCATTTCTTTCTGTTTTTATGGCACCATCTTTACCGTGCTATTTTTACCAGGCACTTTGATAAGATGTTTATGAATATTCTTTTAGTTTGTCAAAAATGAACGTCTTGGATGTTTATTGCTTGTTTTTTTCCTCCACCTCTCTGTATGTTTGTTCTTTTTTAATTGTTATTTTTTGTTGAAATTCACCAAAATGCTTTTTTATTCCCACAAAATTTATTTTTTGAAGCATGGAATGTTTGTTTGATGTTCACAGTTACTTCCTTTGTGGCATATCAATGTCCTTTTTCTGAAAAATATCTTTCATTCTTTTCATCAAATTTGACCCTTTTGAGACCCCTGGGACACATATATCCCAGAGCTTCTTTGACTACTGGAATATATATATCCCGTAGTTCTCTTTTAGAAATCTACTGGAACATTTTGATTCAGGCATTAAGCAACTTCATGGGTTAGCCTTGAAAGGGTTAAGCTTGTACAGTCAATCCTCTTGTGGCTTCTTGATTTTTTTTCTGTTCTTCTTATCAGATTCTAACCCTTTTTGAGACTCCTTGGATATATATATCCTGAGGTTTCTGTGACTGTTGGGATATATATGTGCCATACATCTCTTTCAGAAATCTAGCGACTGTGCTGGATTTCTAAGGGTCCAATAGGGGCAGTTGCCCTGGACCCCCTCAGTACAAAAATATGTTTATTGAAAAATTAGTTTCTTTAAGAAGGAATGAATTAATGATTACTGCTTGGAATTCATTTTGGAATTTATTTTATTATAACGCTTTCCATTGTTTTAAATAATTAACATGTTATTAAGAAATTGGATGTATAATTTGACAGAATATTTATGAATACATTGGTTTTATTTATTCAATTTCTCAATAATGTAATTGCCTGCATTGGAAACAACAAGTGCAGACATGGACACTAAAGGAACGAAATGAAAAGAGTGGGGACAAAGCTATTAATTGGGCCTTTGCCTTTCTGTTGGGCTGTTTAGCTCCTTGGTTTAGAGCGATGCTAAGTTGAAGCAGCTACTTCATCAGTCGCAGGTGCAATTCCTGCAGCAACCCAATTTTTCTTTAATTGTTTATTCTATCTACACTGTCTTGGCTGAGTGACTCATTCTCTATGAGTCATTTCAAATGATATAATGCATTCATAAATATATAAATGTATTTACTTCAGAAGTATAATTCATTTAACCTTTCTACTTATGTATAACTGTTCAGTACCAATTACATGCAATGAACTGACTTTGATGTGTAAATTTTGTGATTTGCTGTGTATTTTGATTTCTGTGTCCCATGCCACCTTATGTCTAAATCTGTCCCCGTCAACAGGTACATTTTGATTCAGGCATCAAGCACCTTCAGTCTTGAAAGGGTTTAGCTAATCCAGTCACTTCCCTTGTGGCTTGTTGATTTTTTTTCTGAAAAATTCTTTGTTATTCTTTTCATCAGGTTCTTTAAACTATGAACAATAACTGCTTTGAGGGAACGTCCGTGGGGATGGGTTGCGTATCAAACAGGGCATTTGCTCCCTCCCTTGATCGGGCCATCTCACCATGGACAAGGGGGTTTGAAATTTGGTTCCTCATAGTCAATAAATGATGATGTGCTGTACAATTGTCTCATGTAATCCCAAATTGATGTTTCTGTATAAAAAGAATGTATTATTATTTGCTGGGGCTACCTCTGTATATGTCATCCCCATGGTCAGGTCATATGTCTCAGTCAACAGTCAAGATAATAGAATGGGTTTTACATGCTTACTCTATAAAGTGAAGGGGGTGGGGCTGAATGCCTATTGTGTAACTAGTAGGTATGCCACTAAGATATATTCTGAACATACACTTTTGCAATGTTTGGAAATAAATGCCCCTCCCCCAGAAAATGGGGGGGGGTAAATGTTATTTGAAATTATTGGTTAAAGTTCTTAATCTTGGTTTATTCAATATTAATGTATTAAAAATATAACAATCAATATAGAGCAAATCATTAAAACATTGTAAATATAAAAGAAATACTTGTACATAAGCTATAACATTCAATATCACTGTATCAAAAAAACAATTTTGTAATATCCATTTAGACATTTCAAGATTGTATGTGATATAAAGGAGGTGGGAGCGCATGATAAGTGCCCAACAAACCATTTTTCAAAAAGTTGATATTTTGTTATTTTTAAGGATATGATGCTCAATTTTTCCTTTTTTCTTTAAGGTAGAACACTCTGCATTATGATTCATAGTGTGTTCAAGCTTCAAAATAAGATAAAAAACTGAACATTGTAGCTCTGAAAATAACGAAAATATCAATTTTTTTAAAAAAATGATTCGAGCACTCATATGACTAACAGAATAAAAATGTATAGGCATCAAAATATTACAAATGCTTCTTTTCTGTCTGGTTTCTAAGATGGAAAATTTTCATTATTATACACTGATTTATTCGAACCGTTGTCCTCATCTTGATTGCTATAATCACAATGTTTCGGTTGTCGTATCCTCCAGCTTTTTTTAGGTACCTGTGATATTTGGAATTTTGAACACATCCTTTGTGTAATAATTATAAACACTACTTTTTATTAACAGTCTGTAAGGACATCAATAACATCAAATTTGTTTGCTGATATGTTTATTTGTCTGTTTTGGTCTAAGAGTCGCAAATGAGAGACATAGGTTTACTGTCTTCTCCTCTTTGAAGCTGATATGACTGACTATTGATTCTTTGTATCTGCGTATAAATGGACAGCTAGAAATTCTGCCGAAACCAAAAAAAAATGGAGACTTATAATAGCTCTGATTGGCTATTTTGTTAGGACATGATTTTGAATTTTTCTTCCTTTTCAACAACTAAGTTAAAATGTTCGGAACAGTGGGATGAAGATTTTTTAAAAAAAAATTTTATTTAAAAAAACAAGCCCCTTAAAAGAATTATATATATTTTTAAAAACGATGTTTGAAAATAGAAATATTGTAAAATATTTCTCTATTCATAGATGATATAAAAATCCCATCTTTTTCAACGGGTACTATGTTAATTATTGCATAAATTTCCTTGATTTTTCAGATGCCAATTTGTGAAAAAGGTCTTTAAAATCCAAGTTTTGTCATAAATCTAATTCAATACTCATTCATGAAAGATTTCTGAACATAATTTGTTCCAGTGATGTTCTGTTAAATATTTTCTGAGGAGCTAAAATCTAAGGGCTCTTTGCACTACACAGCTTGCTCTCCCTTAAGTATAGCCCTGTATGTTATGATTCCCAACTTGATTCTCAGTACTAATTGGACCATTTGTTATTAGAAATTGTCAACCAGAACTGTCACTAAAGCTGTCAACATAGGTTTCCTCAGTTTTCAAGTTGATCCAGTTGGCTATGTATGTATGTATGTATGTATGTATGTATCATGCAGATAGGCTGCACCCATGAAGCCAGAGGGCTGAAAATTTCAATTTTTTTTCCTTATCATATCTAGAAAAATAGTTTTTATTCTATTTTTTTGAGAATCCCTCTCCCAAAATAGATTTTCAGATGGGGGGTTCAATTTTCAATGTAACTTTTTGCTAAATTGATCCCTTAGTTTTGATCCAACTGCCATCACACTTGTCTTTTAAAAATTCGGACTTTTCTAATGATCACAACCCAACTAAAGGTGAAGGAAGTAACTTATTCATTGATCTCTGCTTTTACCAATTTTTTAATTGATCACCCCCAACATAGCATGAATGTTTGTAATTAATTAAGATTGATTAGTCTTCAACTATTGTTTTTTTTTACCCTAGACACTCTTAGTTTTTCTGTTATGAAATGATGGATAAGGGGGGGGAGTACACGGGGGGGGGGGCTAGAGAGTATACCTACTTCTCAATTTCCAGGTTTTTGGTATGTTTATTGTCTATTAATGGAGACATTACCATATACCTAGTTGTAGCCCCAAGAATGTGACCAGAAAGCCTGACGACACACACACACACCCTCATTAACATAGACACTCAGAGAGAGAAGAATCTATGGGCCTCTTGGCTTGTTTGTTGGCCATTTGTGGGGCTATGGTGATTCTATTGAGAAAGAAATAAAAATAATGAAGGAACAAAAAATGTTTGCCTATTCCCAAATCTCCTCCTGTGGCTCCATCGGTTTGTTGCCCGATTGGTAAAGTTCTAGATCTGGTCGGATTGGGAGTATTTGTCGAAGCCAATTTGACGCGTGCATTCCGATGTGTGAGTTTAGGCATCATCTGATCTGGCCTAAGCCCATTTGGCGACTGACATTTAGACATTGGGAAAAAAATGTCAATCGTTCCATCATCATCCAAGTGTGAAACTTTAAAAGGCTTTATAAGCGTAAATTTAACCTACTGAAAAAAAACATTGTGCTGTAAATAAAACTTGGAATTGAAAAAATTGAACTACTGTTTTCATTTAAATTTACCCTTACATGTAAAAATAAACTTGTAGATATATCTGAAAAGTGTATTATCAATAATTGAATGTCAAAATGTAAGGTTTAATTTAATACAAAAATTTCTCAAAATTTATATCTTTTGTTTTTAAGTGAAATTAAAAGTCAGTTGAATGTTAATAAAAATCAAAGGTAAATTAGTTTTTAATTAAATAGGTAATTCTTGAATATTTGCTTTACTGTTAAAATGTATTCTGAACAGACTGAAATATGATAGTGAATTTAAAATTTGAATAAAAACCATTGTTTAATTTTTTTAAATTCTAAGTTTTATCTACAGCACATAAATATCTTTTGAATAAGGTTAAATTTACAGTTTTCACGTGTTTCTTTGATGCTTTATGCCAAAATAAGTTTGACGCCTAAACGCTTACGCCAGATTACCCATGCCAAATCGGCTTTACCAAACAGTACCAAACTCAGATCTGGCCCCCTATTCCACTTCAGATCTTGTACTGCAGTCAAACCTGACAGCGAGAGATTTTGTTAACTCTCACAGCACTGCCCCACCTGCAACACAGAATAAACTTGGATCAACTCTTAGAATAATTCCTCAGTTTCTTGCTTCACAGGGAACGGATGATTCATTGCCGGCTTTTCTCTTTGTTACTCTTTATTTTATTTTTTTTGTACCATCCCTCATGTACGCATCGTTTAAATAGTTCCGAGTTTTGGTAACAGCTAACTAGAATGCTAAACTGATAAACTACTAAATATTCACCAAAGCAAAGATAACCGCAAAACGCAAACCCTTATTATATGAATTTACCTTCTGTTCCTTTTTTTAGCTCAAAAACTCTTAAATTTAAAAAGAAAGAGTTAAAATTTTAATATGTTGTAGCTTAGACATTGCACTTTAAATAAACTGTACATTGAATATAGACTGATTTAATTTCATTTTTGTTCATTTTATTTATGTACTGCTTGACTATCATCTGATATTGGCATGTTATACCTTCTTGGAAAGCTCTATGCCTAAGCAATAAAATATTAAAATTTCAGCTCCCTCTTTCTGGTTTTAGACCAAATAATGAACAAGGCTAAATTCATACAATAAAAGTAAGTGGTTAGCAGTCATCTTCGCTTCCACTTAATTTTTGGTGGTTTATCAGTTCAGTACCAACCATTACATATATATATATATTAGCCAAAGTAACTGTCTATACCGTATTATATATTCAAGAAATAAAAAAGACTAAAACTTCAAGACTTGCAAAAAAGTTTACCCTCACTTTATAAATAATACGTGTATATATTATACATATATATATAGATGGACAGGTACACGTCTAAATTAATAAAGATGGATAGATAGATAGATAGATAGATAGATAGATAGATAGATAGATGTGTGTGTATATATATATAAATAGAAATAGATAGAGTAATACATAGATAAACTATATATAGATAGACCACCATCATCATCATCATCATCATCATCATCATCATCATCATCAGTCTTTAAATGTCCGTCATTGGACATGGACCTCCCAAGGATTTACCATAATTCTCTATCGTGAACTAGGGACAGAGATATCTAAATATATATAGATGGATAGATATATATATATTTGTGTGTGTTCATGTATTTATAAATACATATATATATACATATATATATATATATATATATATATATATATATATATAGAGAGAGAGAGAGAGAGAGAGAGAGATAAGCTGCCAAACTACTAAAGCTATTTATATATTAGACTTACTCTCATAATATTTTTCTTATCTATAAATTGAAAAGAAAAATTCTATATGATATAAAATTCCATATTTATTAATAATTGAAGCCTATGTTTTGCTTGGCCAGAATAATACAAAAACGATTGTGTTGTTTATTGAGTGTAAAAATCAATACAGTGAGAAGCAGACGTTTTGTTATTGAGAGAAACATGAATAAACTATAGAAAATATTAGCATTTCTGTTCGATGAAAATGAATTTCATGTTTTTATCAAATATTTGTTACCATATAAATATGACTGAAGTAAACTAAAAAGCACTTTGAATATTAGAATCTTGCATATGAGATTCAGAATTATACTTTAAAAAAAAACCCAAAGAACAGACCCTGTTCGAAACCTAAAGCATAGTTTATACAGCATTTGGCGACAATTGTCTGTGTAATAAAACTATTTGCTTCCAATTGACTTTTCAAGTTAAACTCAGTTGAAATGTCTGTAATAAAAAAAAGTTATAAATATATATATGAAGTATATACATTAGTTATGAACATTGCATAGTCTTTCTTGTACTTTCTCCTTTTCTATCTAAAGAATATATCTAAAAAAGAAGAAATGATATGACGTAGTGTGACGTAAAAAAGAGAGAAAAAATATTCCTCTTCCTTTGCCTGCTCTCTCTAACCATACTTTCTTATGAATGCCGTGAACCGATTCAGTCGGAACAAAAAACCCTTTGGTCGGAACAAAAACCTTTTGCCATTCATAGAACTGTTGGCTTTCGTCACTGTTAGAAAAAAAAGAGTGTAACCTGTACATGTAATTGGTTGACCATCATTCCGATGATGTCTGTGGCTGTGCGTAGATTTGCATAGCAACCTGTGCGTGGGAGGTTCTTTTCACTGAGACTATCCCACTCTCTCCGCATCCAAGATTGTCTTCCTACAATGTGATGAGACGTCACAACTGGCAACTTTTTTGGCTGCAGAAGTTGCTAGAAAGATTAAGTCTGCCTTAGGGACTTCATTACTGGTTTGTTTTTCTTATCAGAGTAACCTTCTCTTGGTTGGATTGGCTAAAGGGTCCCAACTGTTATGTTACTCACCTAAAGCAGTTATGGTAAACCTTTTTAGCTTGGTATGTCACTTACTTATATACATGTATTTAAGTTTAAGCACGCTTACAGATAAGCAACCTATTTTTCTAACATATTTATAAAACTAAAAGTTTGATAAAATATTACTTGAAATCTCAAAATGTGCTTATAAAACTAGGATAATAATGACTGGAACCATATAAAAAGTATGAAAATATTTTCATATGCAAATTTTAACATACAAAAACAATTTATGTGTTGTAATACAAAATGCTATATCTTTAGATATCACTGAAAAATACAATTTTTTGAGAAGAATATGTTGAACTTTTAAAATTCTCTGTCAAATTTAGCACACTTTTTAAAGCATGATTTTACAGGGAGATTTTTCAGAGTTCATTGCATGTCACCTAAAACTTATGGCGAGGCAATGCTGACACACGTCATAGGTTCACAATCACTGACCTATAACTAGGAGTATCAATAGATTCATGCCTTTCCTGAGGGCATTTATATGGAGTGAATATAAATAGCCTCGATTGAAACTCTTTTCTTGTAACAATTATGCCACCCTGACAAACCAATCTTTCTCTATAGACAATAGAATATCCTCCCCCTGGGATGGAGTGAAGCATAAGGGGATCCTGGAATGTCCAGATGTCAGAATCCCCCTCTTGGCCTAGCTGATATAGTCCAGAGGAAAATGGAGAGTGACACGTCTGACATCAGCTTGGCTGCAGCAATTACGTGAAATTGAGCATCAAACCGCCCCAAGGGGGCTCTACTCCCTAGTTTTTTTTTAATCAGAGCTGTCCTTCTCCTAGACTCCTCCCAAAGCTAAAAAGCACAATCCTCCCTGCTATTTTACCAATAGCTGAGGAAAGAAATGGATTCATGCTTTTTCCGAGGGTATCAGTGAACAATACCAACCACACCAATTGTGACTCTAATGATTAATATTTTTATGAATACCACAGCATATAAACTGATTATCTTAGATAAAAGCTTCAGTAAATCTTTTGTTTTTGTTTTGGGATTCTGAAAAAATCCTTTCTGATTATTGAATAACCAACCAAAATTATTGCCAAAACTTTCAGTATAGTTTCTTCGGTTTTTAAATTCGTCTGGTTTTCTGGCTATGTATCATGAGTACATGCCACAATGGTGCTAGATGGCTGAAAATTTCAACATTCAGTCCGTATTGTGTCTGAGAAATTTTTTTTTTCTTTTGGGATCCCCCCCCCATTGTAGGGTCTTAGTTGGGGTTCACTCAACAAGTTTATGCTTAACTGGTCTGTTGGTTTGTGTCTGGCAGCATTCATGCTAGGTTTTTTTTTAATTCAGATATTTTTAATGATCACCAACTAGCACACAGCTTGAGAAGTAACTTATTCATTGAACACCCCTTTTTCCAATTTTTCAATTGATCACCCATAAGTAAGTTTTGATGTTTCATTTTCCACACTATTGTCTCAATATATTAAAAGTTATGTCTCAATTGAAAAAAATCCTGGATTTGCCCCAAAATTCAATCAATTATCCCTTGAACCATGGTCCACCCTTACGCAAAATTTAATCAGAATTCATCCAGAACTTTTGGAGATATTGTGTAGACAGACAAACAGAAGCAAGTGAATACATATACTCCTACCAACTTTGTTGGCAGTGGTTAGAAAATCACTACTGTTGATATTAGTTCAGGGTTTCTTTCCAATCTATACATATAAAGACCATGCCATCAATTTTGTTGGTTTATTTGTCTGATCAGATCAGTGTCGCACTAGAAAAACAAGTTTTATTCTTTTCCTCTCTTTAAAGTTGATTAAGGAGAGAAAGAGAGTGAAACTTATGTGACTGTAAGCTGACATTTTATGTAAGTGTAACTGAGGAAACATAAGTTTTATTCTCTTCGTCTCTTCAAAACTAATTAAGGAGAGTGACTGACTGCTGAAGCTTTTGGTGTAAGCTAAAAATTCTATGCAGGCAGAATAGAAAAAATAAAAGCAAGCAGTTTCTAACTTTTTTTGACAGGTTAAATAAACATTCGATATTAAATTCCTGGAATTAAATATACTTAATAGAAACATTCTAAAATATTAATCTCTCCATAGATAACGCAAAAATTCTGTCATTTTGATGGGGACTATGCAAGTTATGAAAATAAATTTATTCAAAAGAGAATTTATTATGGTTCTGTCTGTCTATAGAAGCAGAGACTGATTCAGTGCACATTGTACTGCATCAGCGAAAAAACAAATTTAATTTCACCATTTGAAATTTCTAATAACCAAATTTCTGTTGAATAGTCATAATGGAACTTATGTTTGCTATTGAAATCGTTGATATTGTACGATTATGAACAGAATAGCTATTAAATAGTAAATTGAAGTAATTTTCTATATATTTGTAACCATCGACCAAAACTGTCGTCATAGGTTTCTTCAGTTTTTAAGTTGGTCTTGCTAACTGACTATGTATTTATCACGCATAAAAGCCTCACCAATTTAGCTAGAAGGTTGAAAATTTAAGCATTCAGTCTTTAATATATCTTCTTTTTTATTTCAAAATTACCCTCCAAAATAGGTTTTTAAGGGGGGGTCAATTTGCAATCTAAGTTTATGTTAAATTGGTTCTTAGTTTGTGCCTGGCTGCCTTCATGCTTGTTTTTTTGAAAATTCTGACTCATTTATTGATCACCCTCTTTTTTTCCTGATTTTTTAATTGATCATCCCCAACACAGAATGCATCTAAAAGATGTTGATCCTATGACAGTTTCTATTGAGTGACTAACCAGACCTGTCATTCAAGTTTTCATATCTCATAACAGATGTACCATTACGATATTTAATTGGGTTTCTTTGTTTGCCGTTTTAGATTAAACAATTTTTGATTTCAACTAATCTAACAACAATTGAAGAAATCTCTGTCTGTCAGTATGTGTGTATGTATGCACGGCAATTACTCAACAACTTGTCATTGTATGAAGTCAATATTGACCAAATGTATTAGTCAATACACAAGGCTAGTCATTGCAGTATCAAGTTTGGAGTTATTTCGATCAGTGTCTCTTGAGAAGTCAATTGAAAGAAATAAAATTCAAAGACTGTAAATTCTTCTTCATAGTTCCTATAAATCATTTGCCTTGTCTTTCACCCTTTATAATTATCTAAAATTTGACGTAAAATATCTAAATTTGCAACGCTGAAAAGGAGTAACCGGAATAGTTTGAAGTTGTATGACGGATGGAAATTTATTTAACATGATAATTATGGCAGTGTTTTTCGCACACCATAAAGTCTGGCCCCTTCCTAATATGCACCTTTGGAAGTGGCACTGTTAAGAATAAATGATTGCAAAATTAACAGTAAAGAAAGGATATTGTTGACCCCTGTCAACAATGTTGGGGAGGTATATGTATTAGATCCTGTCTTTCCGTCTGTGCATCTCTCTGTCTGTCTGTCCACACAATATCTCTGAAAGTGCTCTATAGATCTCACTGAAATTTTGTGGAAGGGTGGGCTCTGGGGTAAGGAAGGGGTGGTAAAATTTGGGGGCACACACAATTACTTCCCCCGCATCAAACTTATATGTCCAAATCACATGATATAGACAAAATGTCTGCTCATGGCATGATATCCCTTGAATAAATTTCAATGAAATGAAATCGTGGAAGGGTGGACAATAGGCTTCAGAAGAAACGTTCATATTTTGGAGTGAATCCATTCACAATTACTCCCCCTGATAATGGCCTTGACAGAGGCAAGCTCTCTCGGAGTGTTTTCTAAATTTTGGATTGCTTGAACATCCTCTGTCCTGGGTTTTGTCGACTGAACATCTTCCCCCTTTGAAACAGTCCGGAGGGGTAGGGTTATTGCAAACTCATCATAATTTGGGAAAAGTTAAGGAAACTAAGTAATAATTTTTTTCAATGATGTTGAAAAAAAGAGATGTTCATTTCAGTTGAAGAAGATATTGTTTACTCATATGAATACATAAATTTTTAAGTGCTTTATTTTATTGACAAAGTTAAAGAGGATATTGTTCATTCATTATTGATGGGATTAGAGAAGATATTGTTCACTCTTATAAATAGATTGATTTTTAAATGCATTGTTGCCAAACCTGTCAGGCCATATAAATTCTGGTAGTTTGCTGGCAACAGGAATCACTTCAACATCTCGTCTAAACAAGTCTAGGGGAAGGATGCTGATGTGATCCAATTTTTAAAATTTTTTTTCAGACCCTTTCAAAATTGAAGGTCAGTCTCAAAAATGGAATTAATTTCACTAATAAGAGTATTATGAGATTTTTATTTTTTACCTTGCTTCATTTTTCAATAACTGATTTTAATGTTTCCTTGGGTTTTAAAGGTAAGTATTCTTTCGCTTATTTTAAAGCATTTTTGTAATTCAACTGAGGATCTGTCTGTCACTTGGTCAGGATAAAAATCGACTTAATGATCATTAAGATTCGATAGCATTAACATCACAGTGAACAATGACAAATCATTGTATTAAGGCCAAAAAGAATGGCAGATGCCTTGAAGGAAAAAAATAAATCTAGATTCTATTTGCAGTGTTCGTATCATGAAGGTATTTATAGCTTTTTCTATTTCATAGTGCATAAAACTTGACATCCTTTTATTCAGAGTTGAGTTCATCATTGGTCAGCTGATAAAACTTCCCCTGATGATGACTGGAAAACGAACTAGCCTAATCATGAAAGGAAAACATACCATCATTACCATTTTGGGGGTCTGGGAACATACAAAGTAGGAATAGTTCCATTAAATGTCAACAAAACTGTCAATGTAGGTTTCTTCACTCCTCTGACTGACTATGTATATAAGTCACACCAATGAAGCTAGAGGGCTGAAAATTTAAATATTTACTCCTCATCATGTCTAGGAAAAACTTTTTAAAAAAAATTTCTTCCTGAATAGTTTTTTTTTGGGGGGGAGGCAGTTTGCAATGTTAGCTTTTGCTAAATTGGTCCATAGATTTGTGTCAAGCTGTGTTGATGCTTTTTTTCCAAAAATTCAAACTGATCTCAGCCCAACCATTTCTATTGAGTGACTGACCAGGCCTGTTTGAGATTTCATCAAAATCTTAGCAGCCAGCAAAGATTATGACTGTCACCTCATTTGAGGAATCGTCTTAGAATCGTGACCTTTATATCTGAATTTTTTCAGATGAGGAATCACCATTATACATTGATTTATCTGGACCATTGACCTCATTTTGGTCGTTTATCTGAACATGTTCCTGTTTTATACCCTACAGCCTACTTCAGGTGTGTGTTGCAATCGACAACTCTGTCGGCATGTCAAGTTGACACTTTAATCCACGAGAGTAGACTGTCCTCATTCAGCCAAGGAAGGTGGGGGGTTCTTGGGTTAGACCAGGGCTCCTCAACCTTTTTGGTGTCAATGCCCACTTTCATGTGGAAAATATTTCTACGGCCCATCTGTATAGTAAATATTCAAAAGGATGTCAGAAAAGTTCTAACTCTTGAAGTACAATAATAAAAATGAACAGTATTTGCTGTTTCTTTAATGAAAGTAATGTAAAGTAGTAAATGTTTGGCATGCAGATACTGTTTTTAGATATCATCAACGCGATCCCCATGTCTGGTATGATGCAGCTCGTACACACACATCGGGCTTACGTTATGTGTGATATCACAGTGCTGCTTTATAAATTGACAATGGAAAATGTTGCTGTTGACATATTTTTTAGTGTCAATTACAGACTCCAATACTTAAAATCCTATTCAGCTCACCATTTTCTGCACAGTTGCTCACAGCCTACCCAAGAGTTGAAATCACCCTTCAGTGGGCCATATTGCCCTGGTTGAGAGAACCTGAGTTAGACCATCTTGTTTTTGATGCCCCTTTTAAGTAAATGCGAAGGAAAATCTTGAAAACCTGGGATAATTATTCCAACAAAAAGATGGTGCTAAAAAGTTGCTGTGTTGTTTTTCGGTTGCCATATTGAGGACATAAAGTGTATGGGCGTAAAACATGACTTTGGAAGGAAAATAAATCTTAAAATCAACTATTGATTTGCAAAAGTGTTCATTGAACGCTGTATCGCTGGATTACGATCAGCCAACAGCACTTTGATCTCTTCGTAGACAACATTTTTGACAAAATGATGTTTTGCGCACTTGACTTTTTAGCTACAGCCATTCCATCAACTACATTTTTTTGTATCATTTGAGGTTAAAAAAAAAAGTTGAATTCCAGAAAAAAAATTTTTAATTACATCTCAAGGAGCAACATTAAAAGAACAGGATTATAAAAACACATATTATATTATAATCCAACAGACATTGTCACCCAATATTAAAAATGTAATTGAAATTGAAAAAATCAGTTCTTTTTTTTTGGCTTTGCTGGAAAGGAAAAAGCCCGAATTTCAGTCAAAATAAACAAAAAACAAAATTTTATTAATACTAGTATAATTTTACAATGACCAAACTGCTGTCAGCTGATTGTGTGTCGTTGATACAGTGTTTGACAAAACAACCGGAATCAGACATTCAAAACTCTTGAAATATATATATCTTGGGATTTCTGTGATTGTTTGGACATATATGTCCCATAGATCTCTTTTAGAAGTCTTCTGGGACATTCAAATTCGGTAATTAAGTATCTTAGTTGTCTAGTTGTCAAAAGTTCAATAAACATGACCTTGAAAGAAAAAAAAATATCTCAAAAGTGAGCTTTGATTTTTTGAGAGTGATCATCATTTGTATTCGTCAAACTGACTTCTGTTTCTTTTGCAATTTCAGCGATGAAAATGACAAGACCGTGAGCAACGGAGACAAAGGGAGCGAAGTGAGCGGCTCTGACAGTCTGGAAGATTATGGGAAAGTTGACTCCCTCAAGTTCAACGAAGAGGGCTCCATCATTGGCCAGAGTGGGAGCCAGGAGATCAAAGCAGCATCATAAGAGGAGGTCCTCATCATCAAGGTCTTTGAGAGCAGTTGGTTCTAACATTGCAGCGGAATACAAGAACTGTTACTACTCTTTGAAGACACTCAAAAAAAAATAAAGACAAAGAAACAGAATGACATTAAAAAAATAATTAACCAAATGAAATTATGATGAAGGCCCCCATTAAGGGACCTTCAGATTTAATTGATTTACCTATTAAGTAATAATATTTTTAACCTGGCCTCATATTTAAAAAAAAAAAAACACTTTAAAAGTTTCAATTGTTAAGTTTTTAAATTTTCCAGAGAAAACATCAAGGAAAAGTTTTTTCTGAACTGGCATTTTAAATATTTATCAAGTCTAGCTTGGTCCATTAAAGGGCCAAATGGTGGCTGCAAGGAAGATTGTGTAGCGCCAATCTTCCTAGCGGGGGGGGGCTATCTTTTATATATTTGTTGGACTAAAACAACTTTTATTTGAAATTTAGAATTTTCTTTTCATTAAAAGAAGCATTGTCAACCATTATTGATTTTTGACTAGTATTTTCTTTCGTCAATACATAATTTGCTATAAGAAGCAACAAACAAAAAAAAGATGAAAGAAAATTCTAGAGAATAGTAGTCAAAATTAATAATAACCCACTATCACAGTCAATAACATAACAACCGTAGCGTCAAAATTTCAAGTTATGTAAAAAAATTCCATCAAGCAATAAATATGGTCAGAATAAATTCTATTTATGATATCACTGGAAAACATCTAGAATAGGGTAAAAAAAAGTCCAGAAACATCTAGATTCTCTAGTGTCTAGATGTTATTGATTAACCCATCAAAATAAGGCCCAAATGTTCAATTTTCAAGTGTGTAGACAAAGCGGTGTGGCCAGAAGTGCTGGAATATATAACCAACGAACAAACTCAGAATAAGGCCCCAGAAAAGGTCAAAAAAAGATTTTTTCTAAAAATTAAGAAAAAAAAAATTCAGAAGGGGTCTAGTGGAGTACTGACGCCAATTTTTAAGTTTGGTCACAAAATGGTATGGTCAGAAGTGCTGGAACAAACAAACAAACAAACAAACAAACAAACACATAAACAAACACGTTCTCATACATAAAACAAAAGATAGAACTCTTGGCCATCTTTGATGGCTACGGTTGTTCAATCGTTGGCAATGCTTCATCTAATTAAAAATAAATCAGGATAATGAAATAACTTTGTTGCAAGTCCATCCTCCTGAGCACTTAGTGAGGATGGCTTGCGAGACTTGCATGCGAATCCTTGCTCTACGATAAGTGCTTTGGATTTCTGTGGCGGATTAACAACCACTTGAGGTCCTAGTAACGCCCCTCCGGTCTTGCCCCTACCCAACTATTTCTTGTACGGAGTAAAGTGAAGTTAAATCACATTAAATAACTTATATTGTTGTACTATGTTTAACAGGCTTGCCGGATTTGGCCAGAAGGGGAGATAATCCAAACTTTATCCTCCACACTTTCCCAACACAAGCATTAGAATAGCATTGAATTTGGAAATCGAAGGATGTGGCAGAATTTCAATGCCAGCCTTTAGAAGCAGGCCCATTATTCCAATATCTGTGTTGGGTAAGTCTCTGAGATGAAAGATAATCTCCCCTTCTTGCCAAGTCTGGCAACCCTGATGTATAATGTATACATGTATGATATATATATATATATATATATATATATATATACAACAGTAATGAAATACCACCTAAAATACTCACAAGTACACTAAATGAGACCATTATTTTGCTCATAACCCCATCCCTGCCACTCTAACCCCCCCCCCGCCCTAGGCTTAGGCTTACTCAGCCTAATAGTTAATCCGCCACTGCTTTTATTCTACTGTTAACAAATCTCATTTCTTAATTGGTCATCTTCAATTCTTGGCAGGAGTACCTTGTTGTTTGTTTTTTTTTTTTTATAGCTTTTACACTGGTTAAAAATTTCTGATCAAAAACCTCAAAATCGATAAAATTAGAGCGAAGCCGAGCAGAACAGTTTTTTTGACAGTGGATCCGCTTGCCAAACTTACTTTTTCTGGGTACATTTTATTGACCATTTAAGACAGTGATTCTGAAACTGAGGTCCGTGGACCCCCTGGGGAGCCATCAAATAAGACTTGGGAGTCCACAGCAGTATTCCCTCAGAACCTGACATCACAAAGAGAAACAACATCATCCATCACACAGATTCTAAAACATTATTATTGTACACACACCTGTACCATATATTAGAATTTGAATAAAATGTAATCCATTAAAAGAATGCGATTTCTAAAGCTCAAAAATTGCTTTTTATAGTAGTTCATTTATTAATCAGAAAACCTAAATACTACAAATAAGGTTCTGCCGGAATATTTCCTTTATAGAAAGGGTTCTGGAGTTTTCAAGCCACTGATTAAGGAACACGCAGAAAGAGAGATTACAACAAAAAGGCATTGGATTTCGACCAATCATTCCGAAAGAAATTTCATCGATTATTCATGGATAATCTATGGATTATTCTTTGAGTTCCAGTGGTAATGACGCAAAGCATTTTATGCTTATTCTTGAGCGACTGATAGAATGATTTGACCTTTTTATTTTCAGGATAATGCTTATTCTCTGTCTGGTTAGTTGTTCTTTCTTTGAAATAATCCAGAAGCTGAACTGGTTTAATGGAAAAATTGCTAGTTTAAGCAATGTTTACAATGACAGTCATAAGTATATCTTACCTTTTTCCCTGATCTTCAATCTTAGATGGAGAAATTGCTGGTCTAAGCAATATTTACAGTGTAGTGCCCCCTATACCTTTAGTAAGGAATTAAGTACGAAACTCAATTTTCTCTCTTTCTTTCCCCCTGGTCCAATGCTCCTTGGCACCAGTATTCCTAGCTGGCCATGCCTCTGGCCCCGGCCTTTGCGGCCAGCCACACTCTTTCTTTCTCCCTGGAGTTTCATACTTAATTCCTAACTAAAAGTATAGGGGGCACTACAACAGTAATAGCCATAAGTATACCTTACCTCCTTCCCTGATCTCTAAACTCAGATGGAGTCTAGTCTAAGCATTGTTTACAATAATAGTTATAAGTATACCTTAACTTTTTCCCTGATCTTCAATCTTTATTGCTGGTCTAAGCAATGTTTATAGTAATAGTCATAAGTATACCCCACCTTCTTCCCTGATCTCCAATCTCTGATGTCGCCAGATACCAAAGAGTGAGGCAAACAATGTTTCAGGCCAACCAGATTTAACGCTGGAAATTTTAGCAAATAAAAAAAAATTCTGGATTGATTAAGTTGTTCGGGTCAACAAAAAAAAGGTTACTTACAATGTGGAACCACTGTTGAAAAATCTTCTTGGATTTTGGCTTTAATGATCTTTTCAGTTTTGTCAGAACCAAATATCAATAAATCTCAGGTGAAAATTGGAAATTATAGCCAAGTATTTTGATTGATATCCAATATTTACCGTATTTCCCGGCTTCGAGGACACTCTGGCCTCAAGGACTCACCCCAATCTTGACTTGCAAAATTTAAAAAAAAAAAAGAATAAAGATGAAATTGAATCTTTTTTTACAAATCGCATTTTTTGTTTTAAAATGTTATAACGTTCTTATGCTTAAAACTGGAAACCAATTGTCAAGGATTCCTAGTGTTGTTGACTGAAGACAACACGTTTCTTCACAGAACCACTGAACACAGCCAAAATGAATGGTGGGTGAATGTTTGATTACGGTAGTAGTGTTATAAGATTTATTCGTAAACTTTTTTAACATATCGCAGTTATTTTACTTCTTTTGTTACTACATTAGTGTTTTCCAAAGCTAAGCTTAGGTCACATTCACGATTGGTCACTTATCGAGTTTCGTCAGATCGCCGATTCTCTGAGTCCAATCAGTGGTGAATATATCGCCGATCAAATGTCGACGTGAGTGCACTTATGACTTAAAAAGATGTCTGAAGCCGTGCCAGCGATTCAATTGTAGTGATAGAAACATTTCTATTTTCTATGATCGAGTCAGATGTTGTAGCCAATCAGAAGAGGAGAAAGAATTTAAGATTACTACCTTCTCAATCAAATTACAAATGGCGACCTTTTTGTAACATCACAAAAACCTTTGGATAATTATTAATGCTTATTTTCCTATTTTTACATTATTTTCTGGAAAATTTTGATGTTTTTTTTTGCCTCATTTCTGCTTGTAATATTATGACATATTGATGTCTTTTCAATAATGAAAGTTACAATAAAAGTAAACATTGAATTAGAAAATTGCTATTGAGTAATAAATTGAAATAAATTGTTTGCTTTGTAGTTTTGTCATTAATAAATTGTACGTTCAGTATATCTAAAAGATTTTTTGGTTGAATAGGTATATGGGAAAAAAATTTTTTGTTAGTTTGATAAAAAAAAAAATCGGTTTTACGAGGACGTAAATAAGATATTTGAAACTACCAAAATTACTTGCAAAATTTTTTTTTTCATTTATTTTTGAATATTCGGCTTTCTTAACTACATTTTTGTAAAAAAAAAAATTTTGATGTAGTTATTCTTGTTTTGAATAAATTAAATTGAATAAAATTCCGATTAAATCATAACTATCTTTTATATTTTTATTTACATATCATTGTCATGTGACACCAGAATTTTCTGCTGTGATTGAGAGTCAGTCGTGGCAACATAAATATCAAATATCTCGGTCTGCGATTAAAAACACAAATCGGCGACACTTCACGAAAACCGACCTTAGTTCAATTAACTATTCAATTGGCGATAATTTGATCGGATCGTAGTGCAACCCAAGCTTAGCTTTAAAGTCAAAGTTGTTTGAGAAGAGAGAAAATAGCGGTAATGTTGATATACAACATTCAAATTACTACAAGTCTGTGAGTTTGACTGATGTAGGATACCAAAATGGGAATGAATTTTTATGATTAATTATATTTCTTTATTATTTATGATACTTTTATTCATTTTAATATTTTCTATTAATTGTAATTTATAGACTTCATTCTGGGGGCATATTCAGGAATTCACATTACTGTCCAACATTGATTACTTTCCACTGGTGATGACAAACCTTTTTATCAAAATTTTCATTTTCTAAATAATTTTGTTAATGGAGTGTCACTTACACATGTATGTATATTTTGGATTTAGGTAAATCCTTACAAATAAGCAGCCTATTTTTCTGATATATTTATAAAACTATAAGTTTAATGAAAATATAACTTGACATTTTTAAAAAAAATACTTATAATATAAGGTGACTGTAAGAGCAGCATCTGCCCAGATAAAATCATACCAGTAATCTCTAAGCAGTGTAACCAGAAGATGTTACAAATCCCAACAGTCAACCTGGTTAGAGAGTACTTCTCAAACAGATCTACTCCTAACTAGAACAAGCTACAGTCTCTTTTCCAAACATATACATATTCAAATCATATCTCAGAAAACATTGAATGTTCAAGTATGAATTTTTAAACCAAATAATGAACCCCAGTAGGACTTCATCGGTTGACCTTACTAACTTAACATTATCCTGATTGAGATACAATAATAAAATGAAATTAGAATGGTGTCCTTACCTTTGATGGTTTATTTCATCACGTGCCTCCTTAAAAACTGCAGCATATCCCAAGTTCACCATTACTGGAATGGGTCTATAAAAAAGTAACCTTCTGCCTGTATGACAGTAAATTTTCAAAACTTATTTAGGGAAAAAAATAAGTGTTTCAGATGCCAGGAAATACGGTGTACAAAGTTTTTCACTTAATGAATCATTTGGCTAACTCTTTAAGGTCGATCATAGGTACTTATTATCAGAAAAGGTTTCCAGCACTTGTGGGCAGAGACAGTACTTGACATAATCATAGGCCAGAGGAAATTTTGCATCCCTTCATCCTGTGCCTGGAGATAACTACCACCCCCCCTCCTTTACTACACTTCTGCTTCTTCATTACTTGTAAGCCACTCATTGTGCTTTGTCTCTCTGTATTGCCGATTCCTACATCAATGTAGCTTTTTGAGTGTTGACTCCTCAGGCTGCTATTCTTTACTATTGAACTGCTAAAACACTTCTTAATGCTTTTAAGGAGTACAAGACCTGTCAAGTTTTCATTGTTAAGGATGAGTGAGGATCATGTCATTTCTACCCTCTATCCCCCGCGCTTTAAAAAAAAATTACAAGCACAGGGAGGAAAATCAGGAGTAGGGGCTTTTAGGGGAGTCCAGAAAATTTTGATAATTATGTTTACAAAATTGGCTAAAATTGTGTTTGAGGGCATATAAATTACTGAAATTAAGTGTTGTCTAGAAATCTATTTGAAACCTGTTTTAAAAGTTTTGTATACGTGATCATTTAATCTTTTAGAGTTCTATAAAGATATACTGAATACATACAGATATACAACTACCTCTTTCATATAAGATGAGATTTTTATCCGAAATCTCAACCAATTATTGAATTGCTTTTAAGGAGTACCAGACCTGTCAAGTTTTCGATATTAAGAATAAGTGCGGATCATGTCATTCCTACCCGCCATTCCCCGCACTCAAAAAAAAAAATTGCAAGCACAGGAAGGAAAATCAGGAGTAGGGGCTTCTAGGGGAGTCCAGAAAATTTTATTGAATCTAAATAAATCTTGCAGGCTTTATAGAATTTGTGAGAATTTTCCTTTCATGTGTGTGAGCGTGAGAATATATCAAAATGCGTGTGTCTTGTGCAGTCTGTATGAGACTTGGAAGGTCTGTACATCACGGAAAGATCTATTATCTATTCATATTGTTGTGGGGTTATTCCCCTACGGAATTGAATGCAGCTGGTTCTCATCTCTTCACAGTTGAGCATCGATATAATTGCATCGACCTGGAATGGGAATGAACATTCAAAAGTTGAGCAAAATGCCGAACCAAAGCACAATAAGTGGCCTAGAGATAACGTAGACGTGCCCAATCATATCAGGTGAGCAGTCAAACACTAAAACTTCACAATATTACGGATTGATATCTCTGAATTTTTTAAATCAGGTATTATTATTATTTCCGTTATTATTCGGACTCTCCTCTTCTTGGTTGTTTTTCATACAACGTTTTGGCCGTTGTGCTCTACGGCCTTCATCAGGTATCATCTGGTAGGTGTGGGGAAGTAACGAACCGAACCCTTTATTTAACCGACGAGGGTATGATAATAATAATAATAATAATAGACAATAATAATACTACTAATGCTAAGAGGGGAGTGCGGTCGATATACCCCTATCAGTTAAATAAAGGGTTTGGTTCGTTACTTCCCCAAACCTACCAGATGATACCTGATGAAGGCCATAGAGTACAGCGGCCGAAACATTGTATGAAAAACAACCAAGATGAGGTGAGTCCGAATAATAATAAAAATATTACAGAATGATTCACTTAAATTTTTAAAAAATACATTGAAGTATTTTTCTCTTTTATCTATTTGCAGGTTTTTATTATTTTCCTCAGATGAAGTACTGTAAACTATTATCACTAATATTGATTAATATTTTCCTCCACCTAAATTCTTAGTAGCTTTTCATTACAACTCAACTCAGGCCGTAAACCTACATCTGTGAATAAATAGCAGAGATCCGATATAAAAAATAAGCTCCCAACAGGACTGGAACTCATGTCTCTTTAGCTTAGCTGCTCTTAACTGTCTGAGCAATCAGAACTCGACGGCTTGGAAAATATCAAACCTTACCCATGAACCTACCCTCCGTTCCAGGTTTGTTAGTATCAGTCAAGCAATAATTATCTACTTGAAAAAGTCAAACAAAACTTCCAACACAAGTTTCTTCAATTTTCAAATTGGTCTGGCTGGCTGGCTATTTATGTCTGTATTACACGTGCAGGCCTCACCAATCAATCTTGAGTGTTGCAAAATTCAAACATCATTATGTCTAGAAAAAAAAACATTACTGTTTTTTTTCAAAATTCAACCCCTGAATATAAGTTTTTCAGTGGGGGGGGTTCAATTTGCAATACAAGCTTTTGCTAAATTGGTTCTCGTTTTTGCCCACTTTTTAAAAAAAAATTTGCTCTTTAGTGATCACTGCCTGAAAAAAAGCGAGAAAAGTAACTTATTCATTGATCCCGCCTTTTCCAATTTTTCAATTGATCACCCCTAACATAGCATGCTGCCAAAAGACGTTGGTCATGTAACACTTTCTATTGAGTGATTAATCAGATTTGTTATTTTATTTTTATTAGATGAATTATTGTAAACCATTGTACTTTATAGTTTTCTCAAAAATTAACTGAAAGTAAAGAAAAAAAGTAACCAAAAAAAAATTTGCGGAGTAGAGTTGCTTGCCTCATGCCCAAACATCCTCCTCTACCCAGGCTTGGGACCGGCAAGATGATCCTAACATCACTCCCCCCCCCCAAAAAAAGGGAAACGACTTAGACACAAGATACATGCCAAATATATATTCCTCAATCTGATAAAAAAGATGTATTCAGAATATGAAGTCAGGTCAAAAACTCTCTTGTCTGTTTTTATTATTATAAACATTTTTCAGACATTGTTATATGAATTTTTCTCTTTTGCTATTTTTCAGCAATAATTCCCTTCAAACTTAACCCTTTCAAAATGCCTTGGACATAAATACCCCAAGGTTTCTATGACTGTTGGGATATATATGTAGTGTAGTGCGGTGGGAACCAGGGCTACCAATAAGATTTTAAGGAAACCGGTCAGGCTCACAAAAAAAAAAAAACGACACAAAATATAAAACCAAGATCATAAAAACATTAAGTTTAAATAGAAATATAACTGGATTTCACTTACCTTTATGCGTAGATCACAATAATTATCCCATTTCTATTTCAATTCCTCTTGAAGTAGTAAACAATATGTTATTAATGAGACAAAGATTTAATATGATCGAATTAACTTTTATACAAGTTTGGCGCTTTTTTTCAAAAATCAGTTGTTGATTTCCCGCCAAAATTTTTTTTCATTGCATGGTTATAGTTAGTGTAACAACAAGACATAAATCATACAAGATTTAAATGTGTTTAATCAATGAATAATCTATCAACAGCTTATTTGAAGATGTGTTAGTTTGAACATATTTGGTATAAATCATGGTTAATCCAACAATATGAGAGTGAAATGATAATATCAGAAGACCAATTTTACAAATGATTTCTTATCTTATTTTGACATTTTGCCTAAATGTTTTTTTCAAGAAAAATGACAATTATGTATGAGTTATTTTCAAGAATTTATCTGTTTGAGGTTTGAAAAAAACAGATTACGAACTATTTAATAAAAATGAAATCCAGGAACCTTGATAGTTAGTGAAAACTCTAGGTCCGGAGGTTAAAACCCTGGATTTCCATGATATTTCGGATAATCCATTCTATTACCTTCTTCATGTGTACTATCCGTATGTTATAAGTATCGCAACAAAAAACAAGAAAATCAGCTTGCTATCATTTTTCATTTGGTACTACTGAGAAAAATTAAGCCCTCTCTTTACATATGACTAAGGCACCTGAAGAAGGCTGTTGAATAGATTGGCCAAAACATTGTAGGAAGAAAAAAAAATGAAGAACTGTCAGAAAACTCTTTGAATTTTACATGGTCTGTTTCTTTATGAACTTGTAGAAAATATATGAACCTTTCAAAATAACAAATTTGTTTATTTTGTGCACTTACAACAATTGGTCAACATTGCTCATTGATATCAATTTTTCACAACCTTGAAAAGACAATGTTGTAAAATGTTTTTAAAAAGGCATTTTTCAGAATGAGGTAGGTAAAAAAAAATCTAATCTGTTTTCTTGAATTTTTTCTTTTTCATTTATTCCTGATTATGCCAATTTTCGAAAGGTCTTTTTTGGTTTTCCTACCTTTAAAAATTTAAGCTTTTATTCAACGTAGAGGGTAAACGTGAAACCACTCCAATGCAGGGTTGCAATTTGGTACTTTTTTTAGACCAAAAAAAAAATTGAGATAATTTGGTATCAAACAAATATATTTGGTACCAAAAATAATTTGGCGCTGAGATAAAATTTACATGAGTTATATGATACTACACAAATATACATGAACAATGAATGAAAAAAAATATTTCAATCCATTTCTCCAGCAAGCTTAGTCTGATGATAGATTTCAAGTTATTTGATTATTTGGTACTAATTTGGTCCCAAGACCACGAAAATTTGGTATTGTGTAGCAAAAGACATCTGGCGAACCTGCTCCAATGACCTAGAAATGTAAAATTTCACAAAGCCAATTTGTTGCAAAGAATCACTTAAAAAATCTGTAGAATTCCATTCATCAAACAAATTTATTATAAATACTCAAAAGGTAGTTCTATTAGAATTTTAAGAAGGTATCATCAAGACTGAAGGACAGGTGTTGTATTAGTTTGGTTTAAAACAAGATGCTGAACAGTTCTGAGATGAAGGATTTCCAGGAATTATTTTAACTATCCTCATTTTTGTTGTTTTTATCGATAATAGACAGTATGTAAGGAGAAGGAAGCAGTCTTGCCCCATCGAGTAAATAATGATAAGGATGTATATTCATCTAGTATTCCCATCTTTGATGGAAAAAAAAAACTCTGGTGGTATTGTTAGGTACTGCTGGGGCGCTCTGTGTGGGTAGTAATAATGCATCAGCCCCAAAACTATCCCTGACCCCAGAGTCATCATCTAATGAGAGCTTTGTTGGTGGCACAGTCGTTGTAATTTACTGCCATTGGTGTATGAAAACTCTTTGATTGAGGGGGGCAGTGGGTTAAAAACTCAATTCGTTGTTGTGAAATACTTTTTAAAAGGCATTTTTCAGGATAATGAGGCAGGGTAAAAAATCTAATCTATTTTCCTGATTTTTTCTTCTTAATTTATTCCTGATTATACTATTTAGTGAAATGGTCTCTTCTGGTTTTCTTTCCTTTCAAAATTTAAGCTTTGTTGGAAAAAAGACCTTCCCTTGCAGGAAGGGGTCAAAATGTTTGAAAAAGTGGTAGTCTGTTGGAAAGAAGTCTGGTGAGCAAGCTGGCTGAACTAGAGTGTCGTATCCCTTGTTAGTTCAATTCCTACCGGTTCTTTCGTATGACATGAAAGCTTTCTTGCTTTTCATCCAGGGTCATTAGAAGAAGTCTTTGTTTACTGGCACTGTTGTTGCAATTGCAGTTGTTAGAACTCTTTGGTTAAGCAGACTCGATTTGCCTAAAATATATTTTAATCCGTTCTTCCATGCAGGTTTTCCCAATAAAAAGTTTTTTGTTTATCAATCTATGATACACAACATACAACTTTGAAGAAGTATTGTTTTCTGCCTTTCTTGGCAGCAAAAATATCGATTGCCTGAATTTTCCCCTCCGTTTTACCCAAATTTGGAAGGGGGGGGGTTGTTTCCCCTCCTGCCTCATACGCCCATGTTTGCAGCAGCATGTGTATCAAATCATAATTATATATAATGTTAAGGAAACTTGATATCACTTGCTGCAACGGAAAATATTTTGCAGATTTTTGCAGAGAACACCACTCTGCATATAAAATGATACTTGATATCTTCTGGGAGCAGATGACCTGATATATAATGGTAGGTAGTCTATAAATTCTCATCTGCTAAGAACAGTTAAGTGCATGTCATTTTTATGGAAACCGTCAACCAAAATTGTCGCCAGAACAGTTGTCATAAGTTTCTTCAGTTTCCAAGTCAGTCTCATGAGAGAGTTAAAAATCAAAACATTTACTCCTTATTATGTCTACAAAAAAAGTTAATTTTTGTTATTTAGAAATTCCACACCTGAATAGGTTTTTAGTTGGGGGAGTTTGATTTCCAATGTAATTTTAAGCTAAAATTGTTCCCTCAGTTCATTCTGGAAGTGTTAACGCTTGTTTTTTGAAAATTCAGACTTTTTTTTTAGTGGTCATTACCCAAACAAAAACAAAAGAAGTAATTTTTCATTGCTCACCCATTTTTCCTATTTCTTTGATTGATCACCCCTAACACAGCATGCTGCCAAAAGGTATATTCATGAGACGGTTTCTATTGAGTGACTAACCAGACCTGTATTTGGAAGGAGTTGCAGTGCCATATTGTTTATGGTTTGTCTTCAGATTGTAAACATTTAATAGGTACATAGCTTACTGTATTTACTGTACTAATCAGTTGAATTAGAAACAGAACATGCCGGAATTCAGTGAATGTTACTGCAGTTATTATACTGCCAGATTTTATTGTCGAACTTTATGGCACATTTGGGAATACTGCTGATACAGCTAAGCCTACAGTAGTCTAGGCTGCACCACTAACTTTAAGCTACACAAGTAACAAGACAACATCAAAAAACAATGTACTGGGTAATTCAAGTATCAGTATAAACCATACTCTAGTTATGAGTTTCCATGACGTATCGGCCTGTACTGTTTCAACAATCCTATAGCTTGTGAGCTAGCCAATAAACCCCCAAGCAAGCTAGTCAAAGTAGATTATCTATGATTGCAGATACGCCATTATTTATGAGGTTAGTTGCATGTTTCGCTCAAGTAGTCCAATAGCAGAATGTCCAGTAGCCTTCAATCATGGACCAAAATGTTATCATGGTGAGGGCTATAAAATACATGAGAATTGTGGTTTTTTTTAATTTTGTTCCTGAATATCCGTTGCCAGATTATAAGTGCATGTTATATGCTAATATGTGTTTTTTTATTGACAATAATTTTACTCCTTCTATCTAATCTTAGTTGATTTGGAAGAGACCCATACAGAACGAAGGAAAATGTTGGATTTGTAGAAATTTCTGTACGTATCGAAAAAGATTATAAAATTTGGATCCGTTTTTGTTTTTAGACTTCATTTCTGTGAATTTTTTTTTGTTTAGAACTTAAAAATTGAAATGAGAAAAATGATTTTCCAAAAGGCTTTTTTGCAATCTGGATCCACCTCTCTCAACTTTTTCGGACTGAAGGAATCCTTGGCAAAACTTTTATATCTCAAGGGACACCTGCATATTTTCTCTCTGGAAAACTGAAATTTATATGGATTGTAAAAAAATGGAAGCCACAGGGTTATTTCAGTTGGTAAAAAATCTGGTGATTCTAACGTCAATTGTCATCAAGACAGGGTCTGCTATTCATTATATAAAAAAACCTCAAATAAAGTAGAAGTCAGGTGCTTCTTTTCACGCATGTGTAAAATTTTTATAGGATGTCCTATAACCTCACTTTGAACACTAGAATTATATAAAAAAGTCAAGTCTGGATAATACTAATATTTCCATGATTGAGTTTCTTTTTATATTATTTGTCCCACTAATGAGGGAGGTGCAAAGTTGCCAATGAAGCTAGAGAGCTGAAAATTTAAACATTTACACCTTATTATGTCAAGGAAAAAATTTTTTTGTTTCTTTGAAATTCACCTCCAAAATAGGTTTTATGGGGGAAGGAGGTTGAATTTACAATGTAAACTTATGCTAAATTGGTCCCTTGTATCTGGCAGCAATCATGTTGGTTTTTCAAAGATTAGGACTATTTTAGTGATCATTGCCCAACAAAAGACAAAAGAAATAATTTATTAATTGATCGCCCACTTTTCCTATTTTTTAATTGATCAACTATGCTGCCAAAAGATGTTGGTCATGTTTTTTGGTTGTTTTTCTTTTCACCAAACCTTTGCTCAGAAAAAAAGCCACATTAAAATTATGTGATGTTTTCTTTTGTGATTATTTGAAAAATTCTGCCATGCGGGAAAATCTCTAAAAAAAAAAAAAGGAAAAGACAATTGATATGAAATAAAGCTTTGAAACCAAATTAAAAAGAATAAATCAATTTTGAGTTTTGATTTTATTTTTAACTCTTAAATTCATGAATTGCTTGAAATCATTTTTAACCGACACAGAAACTCTTCAATCAATAACATGATAAACAGAGGAGGAACTCTTCTGTGAATTGAATGAAATTTTTTTCAAATTTCAATAAATTGTTGAAGGGAGATAATTTCAATCAAAAGTTGTTCTTGAAAATGACATTCTATTTTCTTTATATGAATTTAAGAAATTAAAATTCCAATTTATCAATTGGTAAGCCATCTCTGTATCAACACATTATTATTTGTTCTGAGTGATTATTTCTTCCTGCCTTAGCCGCTATCAATTGTGGACATTTATTCATTTCTAGTCTCTAATAATTATTGTGTATAATATGGTCAGACTATTTTCTTTGTTTGTATGTTCACAACATTTCTGCCATGAGTCCTCTGGCTGTCTTGTGGTCTCTCCATGTGAGGCCCAGCATAATTTTTTCATGTGCATGTTGCATGGTTCTCAATTTGCAGATCTGTCTCTTGGTTAGGTCCCATGTTTCAGCCCCAGAAGTGACTATTGGGAGGATGCATTGGTTATACACCCTACTTTTTAGAATTAATGGGATCTTGTTGTTGTTGAAGGTTGAGCTTGCTCTGCCAAAGGCTTGCCATCCTAGAGTGATTCTTTGCTTGATTTCTTCTTCTTTTGAGGCTCTCATTGAGATTCGTTGCCCTAGGTATATGCAGTGGTACATCTGGGAAAAGACGAGAGTCAGGGACATCATAGAATCCCATAAAAATCTCAAATGGCAGTAGGCTGGCCATGTTGCAAGAATGGCGGACAACTCATGGACATCACAACTCACAACATGGATCCCCCAAGATCACATGCGCAACTGAGGCCAGCAGAATATTAGATGGAGAGACGAGCTAGACAAATTCAGAAAGTACCGGCTCCGCGACGCCCATGATAGAAAAGTGTGGTAAATCCTGGGGAAGGTCTATGTCCAACAACGGACGTTAAAAGACTGATGATGATGATGATCCTCTGGTCTTCATTAAGTGTTACTAATTCTAGAATGTGGAACACCTGCTCATGTTGGACTAGACATGTCATACCTATTTTTTCATATACATGTCCTCATAAATATATTATCAAAAAGGCCATTTCTTGGAAAAGCAAACAGGTCACCTAATGAGAGGGAAGCAATTTAGAATTTGACACTGAAATGTAATACCAATGTATAGGAATATACATATAAAAAAACAGATGTGATGCGTCTAGATCAATACAGGTGTGCATTCTCAGAAGTGATTCCACATTCTAGAACCAGGAAAACCCAGCAAAGGCCAAAAGGTATATGGCAGAAACATTGTGAACAAGATAGATGCAGGAAAATAGTTTGATTATATCATACACAATGATTATATTTCTCTTGCCTTAATTTCAGTTGCTTTTCATTGCAACTGTACACATTGTCTGTTTATGCCTCCATAACCAAAATGTTGACAGTGGGCTAGAGGTAGATCAAACAATATTATTAGTTGGGCAATATCCTGACATATTTATCTGCGGTGATAGATTATCTACCAACCCAGCCCAAGTCTGAGCTTGAGTAAAGCTCCTCCTAAACTTGTGCCCCACCCTTCATTGGATACAATAAAGTGATGTTAAATCACATTGAATAACTTATAATGTACTATGCATAATGAACTATAAGTATTTTATTCCAGATATGAAAAAATATATGCAAAAGTTCTGAAATATCACCCAAAATACTCACATATACACTCAAACCATTTTTCCCTCTTGAGACAACCTCCTTTCAAGGCTCCTAGGCTTAAGCATACTCAGCCTAATGTTTAATCTACCGCTGCTCTTGTGATGTAAAAATTGTGCAAAGTGAGGTACTCGTCTGGAAAGATGACATTGTATTAAAACTGCAGATTCATTCATTACTTCAATGACCCACTAGTTTGAGAAGTGGCTTTCTTCTGACTTCTCTGCCATAATGACCAATGTGATGAAGATACTGCTGTTCATGAACTACTTTAATCATATACTACTTTATCTACCACCCTGTTATAATGAATTTGGTATCATAATGAATATATAACAATGAATTTAAATTGTTCCAATTTCTATATCCTTTGCCTAATGCTTAGTGTCCCAGAATTATCACAATAAGTGACTTCTTTTATATGCATCCTTTACTTACTGTTATCATCCTGTTATTACCATCTAAAGGACTTTGTGCCAAAGTGATCATAATAAGTGGCTTCTTCTATATTTGTTTAATGTTATCGGCTAGTCATTGTTATCTTGAAGACTTTGCTCCAAAATGATCACAATAATATAGTTTCCTCCGTACTAGGTACTGACAGCCCAAATAATGAAGTTACCTTTTTAAAAAGTGTCAGTACAATAAATGGTGTTAATCATGTCTAATCCTGAATTGTTTTGGTAGTGTTAAAATAACTAACAATATCCAACAAATTTTGAGCTTAACTCTTGTATTCATTGTAACCACTTGTATTGACAGTGGAACACTTCACAGAAAAGAATTTAAAATAATGAAAAACTCCAGTGAAAAAAAAAGCACCTTATGGTCAAATGAAGATAATTTCAATCAGGACTCATTTCTCTTGATGACGACATTCATTTTTTCAATGAATTTAAGAGTTGAAAACCTGCGTTGAACAGACTTTGGTTTATTTGTCACTTTTTGGTCTCTTTGTTTGTTGGTGTCTGTCATGCTAAAGTAAACAGAAACAGAGAAAGGGGATAAAGTAAGGTTCTACAGCGTCTGTGTGTTCATTTCTACATCAATATTATTATTACTACTGCAGCTGCTGCTGACTGCTCAGCAGTAGCATTGAAAGCAATTCCACTAAATATAGGCATCTTTGAGTTTTCATGAATAAAACTGATGTTTTCCTCACATTCTGCCGCTTTATTGTTTTAAAACTATCAAAAAACAGAAAATATGATGAGTCACAAAAAATCGACAGAAAACAAGTTTTGGTCAAGGTATATATTTTTTATTTGCAATAAATACATTTATACTAATATGTATATATGAACTGTAGACCCATAATAGAATAGAATCACTTATAGCATGGTTTGGAGATAGATCCCAATTTTCAAAATATCAAATTTGTCACTCAAAATAATAATTAAATAGAAAGATTAAAAACTGTGGAAAAGAAATGAACAAGACAAAAATGTTTCAGTAGTCAATGGACAAAACTCATCGCCATTTTCTCTTTCATCTGTCATTAAAAAATGACCAACATATTTTCAAAGTCCTACACTAGACACTGTCTACGTATGTATCCAAGTTTTGTCAAAATGTAACCTTCTGACGAGGTGTCGATTTAAAAATCATAAAATATTCATTTCCGTCTTCCTGGTAGACGAGACTCACCTTACCCATAACCCCATGCTTTCATCTTAGTTTCCGCAAGAATTACAAGGGTTGTCTGGACTCGGATTAAGATTTGTAAAAATTGCCAAGTCTGTTCAAATTTGTTACAACACAGACTTACTTACAATACGACGGAAAAATTATGGACTCTGACTTCTGTGTTATTATGGGTGCACTGTTTATGTGTATAATTTATCTGCATGGGTTCTATGCTAGTCTTAATCTAACACTGAAAAAAACATTTGGAGTTCAGGTTTTGGATTAACAAAAGAATTAAATTTTGATCACAGAATCTTTAGAAGCTGTCAACCACAACTGTCACCAAAATTGTTAACATGGTTTTTCTTTCAGTTTTTTAGCTGGTCTGGCTATGCATATATGCAGTGTGTGTACAGGCCACACCAATGGAGTAGGAGGACTGAAAATTTAAACATTTATTCCTAGAAAGAAAGATTTTTGTTTTTCGAAAATTCATCCCAAAATAGATTTTTAATGGGGGTTCAATTCGCAACGGAAGTTTATGCTAAATACCTTACTTTGTAACCGGCAGCATTTATGCTCGTTTTTTTGAAAATTCAGATTTTTTATTGATGCAACAAAAAGCAACAGATTCATTCATTCATTATTCATTCACCCTTTTTCCAGAATACATGAAAGAAAAAACACTAAAACTATCTTGCATTTTGATTGGATTCCTTTTGCTATGTTGCAGAATTTCCCCCTACACTTCTATTGTTGAGACAGAAAAAAATGACCGCGTGGCCTGATGGAAACGGCGTCTCACTTCGAATCAGTAGATTGCGAGTTTGAGTCTCGTCGTGGTCGGAATTTTCCGTTTTCCTTGTCATATTTGCCAACAGAGTGACTGGCACTTTTTTTCTCACGAGTAAACATACATCACGAGTACATCGTGAGGATGTCCAACCTGTCTATGTAGAATGTTCGAATGCCAAACTCAAATGTAATGCTTTTTTGCACGAAGACTGCTCAATTTTAAAGTGTGGCTATGAAAATTTTTTTTATTTGATCGTCCCTAATACATCATTGTCTGCTCAGATAGTGCAATGGCTAGCACAACTATTTCATATGTAGAACGCCCTGGTTTTGATTCCCTGTACGAGTGAAGAGTGTGGGGAAACTCTTCAATAGGACGAATTTCCCTGTACACTCAGTTGCTGATTGAGTATACTGTATAAGCTCTGAGATTAGGTTGGAGGTGTCCATTTATTGGACTTGCATCTTGGCAAAGGAGTAGTCATAAAAACTCATAGGAATATATTTATATATATATATATATATATATATATATATATATATATATATATATATATATATTTACCAGACTTTAAACTTGTAAGAATCACTAAGCTGATGCATGCAACCAGAAACTGAAACTTTGTCATCGGCCATCATACTCCATCGAGGGTTGTTTCTTGAGAGACAGGGCGCTTTACCCTTCTAAAACAACACGTTGCTGAAAGACGTTGGTCACATGATGGTTTCTATCGAGTGACTAACCAGACCTGTTTTTCTTTTCTTTCTGAGAAAAACAAAACTCTCAGATTCCAAACCATTGATCATTTTTTCAAAAAGCAGATTGATTTTTGATGGGCACATCAAAGACATATTTTTTCTCATTATCCATGATAGAATTGATATCCACATAATTACTTTTTACTTTTTTTACTCTTTAGTTTAATTAAATACTCATTAGTACAATCAAGCGAGGGTGCTAGGTCATGGGTGCCTGCAGGCTGAGGGGCAAACAGCCCCCCCCTCCTTGTATCAGACCTTTTCACTAAGAACGAGGGGTTTGAAATTTGGAACCATTCGGTCAATAAACAATACTGGTGCAATACAACTTTTTTATGCAGCCCCAACTTAATATTCTTATATAAAGCACTGATCATTATTCATTGGCGCTAATTCCATTATGTGTCTCTGTTAACAGTCAAATGTACCATCTGTACTCTGGATCATACACGGGTCCGTACTTGCTTACAATACTAATAGCCTTTGGAGAGTCTATCATGTAACAGGGTTGCCACTAAGATATATTGCGAATATATCATACCGCCCCTTTCTAAAAATATATGCTTCCCCTTCCCCCGCAAAATATATGCTCCAACTGGAATATATGCCCTCCCCTTCCAGGGAAAGTGACAGCGGGTGCCCATATGTAGGATGTTGAGTGGTTCACCGCATCGAGAATGGACTCACCTCCTACTAATGCCTTCAAGAAAGGCATGAATTTATCTCCCCCCCACCCAAGCTATGGACAATTAGTACGGCAGACTGGGCTTTCAAGATATGATTGGCAACCAGTCTAGGCGGCGGACAACTCTGATTCCGAACCAGCCTGAAGAGGGATGGGCTCCATCAGGTTATCTTGACACACCCGTGATGATATCATCTGTGGTGACCAGACAACCCAGCACTCAGTAACAGAATATATTATGATTAAATATTCATTAATACAATTAAATCAGTGCATAAACAGAGGCATGGCATTGGACCCACACACCCTGCAACCTGGCGGTGCAAAAAAATCTAAAAAAATACCTTTAAAAAATCTTTAAAAATCAAAAAATATGTCTGATTTACACAGCAACCCAGGGCTTTAAAATTTAAAAGATATATCTGAGTAATACAGAGATGTCTGCAAAATTATCTTAAAATCTAAGAAAAAAATCTAAAAATCCATCTCTGGAATGCAGAAATATCTACAAAATTATCTTTAAAAAATCTTTTAAAAAACTGCAGGGTGCATAGTAGGACCTAACTCAAATACTGTTATAACAATTGGTGGTAAGGGCAGGCATTGTTGTGTGATCAGTTTTTTCATGCAAGGAGGCAATAACCAGATGATATTATACATTAAATATTTATAGGATAGGAGCATGATTCAGTCATGAGCTGGTCTGGCTGGCTGGTTGGTTGATTGACTGGCTATATATGTATGTATTGCGTGTACACAGTATACCAATGGAGCAAGAGGGCTGAAATTTAAACATTTACTCGAAGAAAAAATGTTTTTGTTTTTTTTTAACCCCCCCCCCCAATAAAAAAGGTTTCCAAATGGGGGTCCAATTTACCAATGTAAATTCATGCTAATGTTAATTATGTAACATGAAAACAAAAAAAATCCTGAAAAGATGATTTTAAAAAAGCAAAAGATAAATTATGTTGTTGGCCAATATCTAAAAGACCCTGTCCCAAAGTGATAACAATAAACAGCTTTTAAAGCGGTGAAACTCAGAGACACCATGAATTGTTGATTTCTGTGTCTACACTGTCTATGTTTACATATGCTTTATCCCTGATATCGAGCATTCTTCCCTTATAAACAACAATTTTCAAAAGCAATAACTATATATATACATGTTTACACACACATACACACAAAGCCATACAAATACACACACATACAACCAGCTAGTGCACTTTATATACACACACACCCATACACACAAATATGCACACATACACACAACCAGTCAGAGCCCCTTCAAGTACATGCACACCCATACAAGTCGGTATATGGGTGCGTCCCACACACACTATATTGATGAACCTCTGGTAGACACTGCCCCCAACCTACATCTTGACTTCTCTCTCCCTCTCTTGGACTTATCAACAAACCTTTGTTTGTTTTTGATATGTAAAGTCTAACCTCTGAAGAAGCCTGCTAACTGGAGAAATGCATCAATGTAATATATAATAAAATTTTGAGATGCAACTTATATTTTTCTTGATCTTTTCATTTTCGTAAAGTCAATCGTTACAACTATTTTGTTAGATTTTCTTACATCCGCACAACAAGCTTATAATTATATCTATACACATACATAACTATGATTACGATAACAATTATGCAAAGTTCCTGCTGCTTCCAGAACTGTTTGGGGCAATTTCTATTTGTTGACGGTGACTGATTATCTTTTCCCTGGGGCACATTAGTAAAACTTCCCCTGACCCATCCTTCATTGAATAGAGTAAAGTGATGTTAAGTTACTTTAATTAACTTATATCATTGTTCTGTATATCATGTACCAAATATAAAAAATTATACAAATCTCAAATATTCACATGTAAAAGTAATTAAAACATATCTTCTTGCTCTCAGACGATGATCACTTCCAAGACCCTAGGTTCATGCCTACTCAACTGAATGGTTAATGTATCACCATTTGTTAGCTATCTTAGAATAAAGTATTTTTGCTACCTTTCATCAAGTTCTCTTCAAGAAGATCATTTTGCTGATCCAGTGGTAAGTTGTATTCTACTAGTAATGTGACTGACTATACCAGTGGTTGACAGTTTTGGTTGACGGTTTCAAATTGCTTTAATGACTGAATATTGATGTCATTAATTTATATGAATGAAAGATTTTGTTACAATAGTTGGAAACTTTTGCCTTAATCTAATATATCAAAACGTTAGTTTTTACATACACTTGCAGAATCCCGTAGAAATTACATGATTTAATCTGAAAAAACCACCAAGGAATAAAGATCAATATCACATTTTTAATGTTTTATTAATGTGTCAGATATTTACGATACATTAAAAACAAATTGAATGAAGTAAACAAATTAACAAAACGATTTTAATGTCTACTTTATTCTTCCACGCTTTCTTTGTTTCTATTTCTCTCTCTATTCCTATCTCCTAGCCACGATTAGTTTGTGTATTTTCGAAATCTGGGCTATGTTATTGATCACTCATAATTAGGGAAACCATGATCAGTCTGAAATGCTGAGTATCGTACATGTATGCAGAGGAACAGATATTTTCGAAAAATTTTATGCAGAATATTACTGAAAGTGCATAAATTTGTGAAGTTAAAACGTCCAGCAGGTAAACCCTCCCCTTCCAGGACACTCTGCTACTAAAGTCCATGTTATCGAGACATCAGTTTATCAGGTGGTAGCAGTTGGGCATTTTGATTATTGGAATGAATAAAAAAAAAACATTGAATAAAAGAATAAATTTCATGTTGATTTTTTATACGTTTATGAGTATGTATACAAGAAGATAACACTGATTTTTGTGTACATAACTCTTTCAAGTACACATATACTTATTTTGAAGATACATTTTGTTGTTGTAGGGTTGAACAATTTGGTAAATAATGATTTTTATAACTATCTTAAATAGTTCAACAGACGATAAACCTTTTCAGTGATCATATTGTTATTCATTCAATAAGCTGTGTTTACCAGTAGTAACCTGTGGAAATTTGGATTCAATGCAGTGACTGGTCAAAAGGTATCAAAACAAATGGTATCAGTCAGAAAGACAACAGTAAATACAGACTACTGCAAGTTACAAGTCAAAAGGCATCAGCCAAAAGGACTACAATGTTGTACAAATATCTTAAATGAATTTGTACTAATTAAGTAATTTAATGCAGATATTTTTTGTAAATTTAAATGAATAAAGTTATGTGACTTTATCAAATTACTTAATTGAAGTTCCACTGTTTAATTGAAATAACTATCAAGGATTAAAGATCAGTACAACATTTTCAGTGCTTTACTTATGTTTTATATATATATATATATATATATATATATATATACAACAAAATAAATCAAATAAAGTAACCATATAGGCACAACTGCTATTCAAATCTCTGCTTTATTCTTCAACACTTTCTGTTTCTTCCTCTCGCTCTCTCGAACAAACGGATCTAAAATGATCATAACTCTTTCTATTTTGATATATTTCATTTTTCCTCTTCTCAGATAAAGTAATCCTTGGGAATTTACCATGGAAAAGTACACAATTGAGCAACAAATTAAAATAATAGATTATCATTTTGAATACCTTCAAGGTTTTCCCAAGGAGCATCTGTATCCACAATTAGTTGTTTGTTTGCGCATTTTCAAAAATTGGGTTACATTAGTGACCACTCATGAACAGGGAGACCATGTCAAGTCTGAAATGCTAAGTATTGTATACGTACGCAGAGGGACAGATATCATTCAAAAAATGTTATGCAGAGCAAAAATTTGTAAAGTTGAAAGTTGCAGGAATTTGAAGGAAAACATGTTTCATACATAGGTTAATAAATTTCCCTTGCTTATATATTTCTTTTGTCAACAGCAATTTTCAAAAGTTATTAAAACTAAAAAGATATGAATGTTTTAAAGCCCTTCTCAACATTTGTGCCACCTTCATTCCTTCTCAAACATCCAGCAGGCAAGCCTATCTCTCCTCACCAGCCACTCTCTTGGAAATGTGATTCAATCATCCAGCAGCTAAGCCCATTTCTCTTTTTTCCTTTCTCTACTTGTAAAGTCTCTGCATTATCATGACATCATTTTATCAGGTGGTAACAGTTACACACTTTGATTATTGAGATGGTTATAAAGATGTTTACTTGAAAATATCATTTGTTTGAAACTGTTAAGCAAAATTGTCAATAAGTTTCTTCAGTTTTGGAGTTGGTCTGGTTGGCTGGCTCTGAGTGTATCATACATACAAGCCACAACAATGCAGCTAGAGGGCTGAAATTAAAGCATTTACTCTTTAATATGTCTAGAAAAAAAATTGTTTGTATTTTCAAAGTTACCCCCTAAATAGATTTTTTAGAGTGTAGGGACTTTGCAATTAAATTTCATGCTAAATTGGTCCCTTAGTTTGTGTCTGGCAGATTTAAGTTTGTTTTTTGAAAATTCAGATATTTTTAGTGATCGCTGCCAAAAAGAAGTAATTTAGTCGTTGATCACCCATATTGCAAATTTTTTTAATTGATCACCCCCACCTTAACACATGCTGCCAAAAAATGTTGGCCGTGAGACAGTTTCTATTGCTTGACTCACAAAACCTGTTAATTGAATGATTATTTAAGCTACATGCGACTTCAGTTCATTATTTCTTTATAAAAACACGCAACGGCAAGACATCGAGACTTGCAAGAGGTCAAGGCCACCCACAGTTGAACTTTTGAATGGAATTCAACAACAGTAAGCTAAATGGAAAAAAAAAGAACTAAGCTTGTAGCCGTAGTGGTATTTCTGATGAGGGAAAATCAACCTTTTGTTATAGTAAAAAAAGACCCACTTGTTTCAACCAAGAGCTCCATGGATTATCTCCCCTCTTGAAGAGAAGGTCAACAGCTTGATAATAGAGGGAAGCACGTGTTCGAAAAGAGAAGCAGAAACAATGTTTCATTGTGTTGGCAAAAAAGAAAAAAGACAAGTCTGGTTAGTTACTCAGTAGAAACCATCACATTGCCAGCATCTCTTGGTAATATGCTGTGTTGGGGGTGATCAACTGAAAATTCAGAAAAGGGGCTGATCAATAAATAACTTACTTCTCTCGCCTTTTGTTGGGTGGTGATCACTTGAAAAAGTCTACATTTTCAAAGAAGAAACGTGAATGCTGCCGGACACAAACTGAGGGATCAATTTTGCATGAACTTACATAGACATGAGGAGTAAATTTTCAAAATTTCAACCCTCTAGCTATGTCGGTCCAGCCTGTACACGAAATACACACATAGCCAGCTAGCTGGCTAGACCAGCATAAAAACTGAAGAAACTTATATTGTTGTCTACAGTTTCGGTTGACAGTTACTAGAAAGACATGAAAAAAATCAGTGGTTGATGAGAACCATTGAATGGGAAGCAGCAGAACGCCTCGAAAGACTTGTGGCATTTTATGTTCTGGTAATATTGAAAAGGCCAGATATGAAATATGGACAAGAACGTGGTGCTTGTAGAACATTGGCAGCGCACAATAAGAATTAGCATTCTAAGGGAAACTATGAATCACCACCATTTGTATATGCTGTGTTGGGGGGATGATCAATTAAAAATTTAGAAAAAGGGGCGAGCGATGAATAAGTCACTTCTCTCACCTTTAGTTTGGCTGTGATCACTAGAAAGGATTGGAATTTTCCAAAAACAAGCAGGTACAAACTAGTGACTAATTCAGCATAAACTTACATTGTATATTGAACCCCACTGAAAATCTATTTTGGAGGGGAATTTGCAAAAACAAAAAATGTTTTCTTTACTCATTGAGGGGAGTGTGTGTACGAAATCTCAAGTTTTTATTATGTAAGGTAAGGACATTGCGAGGTCTGTATAGATACATAGAGATAGGAGGGGAAATGGATGATTTTTATCTAACATAATGGAGAATTCGATAGACAATATGAAAAAAAAAATTTGGTTTAGAAAATGCAACTTTCTGAGACCGAATTTTCTTATTTTTAAATTACTATTTTTAGTAAACTCAATATCATAATGGTCTTTCATCAATTCCTCTCCTTCTAAAATTCCTTCTTAGATGTGTAAGCATCGATTGTGATCACTGACTGACTGACATACCGAAAAGAGTTACGTACCAAGCTCAGTTTTGTCAATTTAGATGTTTTTCATCTAAATCTAGATGCTTTTGTTTGTATTCATCTCACAAATTGTTATTCAGTTGATTTTTGATAAAATAACTAATATTTTCATTTAGTTTATAATGATTAAAAAAAAGATTTTTTTAAGAAATCAAGGAATATTTCAATAGAATAAATGTTGTATATCAAAGTCACGTTTGATTCATTAATAATATTTAATATATTTCCTAGATTTCAGATATATAGGTGGAGAATCTAGATATTTGTATGTGTTTTAAGATGTCTTTTGACTCAATTCTAGTTGTAAACCTGAGAGTAAAGTTGGCTACACTGTCCTTGCTAGATTTTCCAACAACAAAAGAACAAGAGCATCTATAGTCTGACTTTTAGGCTTGTTTTAAAATGATATTTCTATAATCTTTTAGAACAAATTTTCCATTACCGAATTTTCTGAGACCAAATTTTCATAGCGTTGGTAAAGATCTTTATTCATGAAAGGGTGGAGACATGAATTTCAGTTGTTTCTAAAAATGGCGTCTTTGGATTCCTCTGTGAGGTTTCCTCTTTTACCCGGGAAAATTCATCAGGGAGGAATAGGATACTTATTTGACTACACCCACGGAAAACTTATTCAATCATGTGTTGTGGTTGGCAACACAGAAAATGGAATCAGTGGGTTGAGTTTAAAATCTGGCTGACGCAATACACGTTCATTTCACACTAATACCTTTGGTGAAAGCATAAATAAATCTCTTCTCCAATACCTTTGGTGAAAGCATGAATACATAAATCCATCTCTTCTCCAATACCTTTGGTATAAGCATGAATACATCTCTTCTCCAATACCTTTGGTAAAAGCATAAATACATCTCTTCTCCAATACCTTTAGTAAAAGCATGAATACATCTCTTTCTTCTCCAATACCTTAGGTAAAAGCATGAATACATAAATCCATCTCTTCTCCAATACCTTTGGTAAAAGCATGAATAAATCTCTTCTCCAATACCTTTGGTAATAGCATAAATACATCTCTTTCTTCTCCAATACCTTTAGTAAAAGCATGAATACATCTCTTCTCCAATACCTTTGGTGAAAGCATAAATACATCTCTTCTCCAATACCTTTGGTAAAAGCATAAATCCATCTCTTCTCCAATACCTTTGATAAAAGCATAAATCCAAATCCAATACCTATGGTGAAAGTATAAATTTATCTCTTTTCCAACATATAAGACCGGAGTTGGTGGCGAAGTCACAAAGCACCCCAGTATTTTGGAGGATCTAGGTAATGGCTTTAAAAATGTTTTAAATTTCGACTTTCCAGAATTTTTGTATGGTGTTCTTGAAAAAAATCCAAGAGCATGATTGGATAATTGAGAATAATGTGAATAAAAATTGCCATTGTTAAACTTCGCACAAAATATATCCTAATATAGCATGTACATTTACAAATCAATAGAGGACAAGTTATACATTTACAAGTCAATATAGTCATCTGAATATATAACTTCTATGAGTTAATGTAAGATATAGGACAGTGCTTTAGAATATTGGATGGTTGGCAACAGAAGGTGGAACCAGTCCAGGAGAAAAACAATTCTGAATTAAAATTGGGAAATTCTAACCTCACCTCCAGCATCATGAGAGGCTTGCAACAGATAGAGTAGGGATCATGTTTCTGAAAGGGACTGGTCATGTGGCGAGAATGACAGACAACCGATGGACATCACAACTCACAATATGGATCCCCAGAGATCACAAGCAAAACTGAGGCTGACATAATACAAGATGGAGAGATGAAATAGACAAATTCAGAAAATACTTGCTTCGCAATGCCCATGATAGAGAAATGTGGCGGATCCTGGGGAAGGTCTATGTCCAATGACAGACATTAAAAGACTGATGATGATGATGATGATGAAGAAGAACTTTAACGTGGCTCTTGTGAAATTTTGATGGGCCTAGCAAGCCAGAAATGGATTATGATAAGGAGCTCAAGTAAAATAAACTAGTGACACTCTTGTGAATGTACAATGAAAAGGAAAAAATTGTTTTTTAAAATGGTCTCTTTAAATGTCATGGAGAGATTTGTTTTTATCAAGAAAATTCATCTGGGAGGAGCGGGGTAAGACGCATACCTCTACCTATGCCATTGTCACTAAAAATCAAATGAAAATCAGGTTATTCATACCTGTGATATAGGGGAGGTAACTGTAAATAAAATCTGCCTCCAGATTTAATCTACTCTCTTCTAGCCTGTATCCCAACCTTCTACATGAAAAAAAAATGAAAATAAACAGCTCTTAATTGAAAAAACATTTGTGGATCCACTCCACAATTTAACCAATTCCTCCTTATCCTTGCAGAAAATTTCATTGAAATTCATTGAGAACTTTTGGGGGTATTGTGTTGACAGATGGATGTACAGGTGGAGAGCTATACATGAGTGAATAAGTATACCTCCTCCAACTTTGTTAGCAGAGATTATGTGGCACCTCCTATAGATTTAGTTAGGGATTAAATATGAAACACTTCTTTTAGCTAGATATGAAAACTTCACTTCCTACGATGACCCCTATGACCCCTATAAGCCCTGGATGCACATGGTCTGATGCTCATTGGTGCCAGCACTTCTAGCTGGTTATGCTTTTGGCCCTGGTACTTGTTGCTGACTGCCCCGGCATTTGTTGCTGGCTACTCTTTCTCTCTCCTCCTTTCAAAGATTGGTATCATTTCACCGACCACCCCTCTGATCCGATCTTAACCTTTTTTCCACCATGACTAATCTTTGTATCAACTTTTCCCATTTCACTTAAGCGATGTTGAGGCATCTCACATACGCACAGCTAAGCAGCTACGCAACTGTGTCTTCACCACATGCTCCAAACGCATATACATCTCTTACTCTCATGAATGGATTGGCAATAATTTTATTATCCAAAAGTCACTGAAATCTCACCTAAATCACTTTACTTCGGGAAACATGCATGGATAAAACTCCATGTTCTATGTCTTTCATGGTCTGTCCATCGAGTGTCTATCAGCTTTAGAGAATAGTCCCCAAGTTATGTGCATAACTTGGCAGTTCAGCTCGCACAATGAACCCGGTTTCCATATTCATTCCTCGGTACGATCAAAGCCATATGGATTCACAAGCAATTCAGACAACTCTGCTTCGACTGCAATGCCAGTACTATCCATGACAACAAAGCTCCTACCTTTTGCTATCTCTTCTCATCTCTTTACGCAATCGATCAGATTTATGTTATCATTATATGTATTTCATTTTCATTCGTCATTTGTCATTAATATCCTTGTATTAAATGTATGTCTTATTTATCCATCCAAATACTTGTATGTGTTCCTTTTTACTTTGTTTCATCTCCACATCTAAGTTCATACTTGGCGTGCATTCTCTTTGTACAACTCCCTTTCTCCTTTCACATCTCCAGTGACGTTTCCCGACACCAAAGCACGCAGAGACAAAATCCTTCGTCTCCAACATTCTTCGTGCTACCCATCCCTCAATCAGAACCATCAAGATGTCCTATAATTAGAAAATTTTCAAACATGAAAAGGTAGAAACATGGAGAACCAGTTGTTTCTAAAATGGTCTTGTAGTGCCCCCTACACTTTTAGTTAGAAATTTAGTACGAAACTCTCCTTTTAGCTAGATATGAAGAGTTTCATACTAAAAACTAAAAGTGTAGGGGGTACTACAGGAATTTAGTATGAAAGTCTTTTTAGATTCCTCCGAGAGGTTTACTGTTTTTATCAGGAAAATTCCTCTCCGAGGAATGGTATATCTATTCAACTACACCCTTGGAGTTGGAAGAGGCACAAATTCTTTCCCTGGGGTCTATATGAATGTCTATTTGTCAATACAATATCTCCAGAAATTCCCAATGAATTTTAACTGAATTTCTTTTTTTGAAGGATAGAAGGGAAAATTTATCAAATTATTAAATTTAGGGATGAAATCAATAATTTTTTTAATAGGAGATATTTTTTCACATATTCTATACATTTATATATATACTCATATTTTTCTACACAATATCTCCAAAAGTTCAAACCCTAACCCCCGTTCCTGACCTGCGCAGGTGTTTGAAGTCATTGGCTGTCATTCTTGCCACTTGTCGCTGGTCATAATATTTTGACTCATTATGTCTCTGAGAGGTTTCCTATTTTAATCAAGAAAATTCATCAGGGAGGATGAAGATATTTATTTGACTACACCCACGGAAAACTTATCTATACTGCCAAATATTTTAGAAAAATATCTTTTCACAGTATGATATCAGCCAAAAACTTGTACTCTTTTTAACTCAAAGGTGCCGACCTATTTCTCTAGATAAGAAGAAAAAGAAATGTATTTGCATATCACAAGTAATGCCTTAAGGTCATAATGCCACGTCACAGTGCCACTGGCGAAATTAACATATCTATTTTCACAATGGATTATTCCTGTTAATCAAGTATCTTCCTAAAAACGAATGAAATATTGGCAATATTACAGTTCAATTTGTTTAACTTAGTCAACAAAATAAGAAGAGTTAAATTGAATCGCTGTAGCCATTATCCAGATCAGAGACTGGAACAACTGACAAAAATAATAGGCGAGGTACTCTTCATTTTACACTTATCTGTCTATCTGTCCCTGTGTCTATTTCAATGCTCCTTGTCACTTTTTTTTTTTGGCCTAAAGCCTTGGAAAAGTCTCATGTTCTAAAAACAGGTTTTTTCATCAATTTGAAATCGGTCTTTTTTCACTTGTTTTAAGGGTGATGCTTGATTTACAATGATAATCCATAGTGAAAGTAAGTGGACACATCTATTTCAGCAGCAGCTCTGTAACATGGCATTAGGATGTTTAAGCATTTGTGGAAAAGGTTGATATGAGACAGACAGACAGACAGACAGACAGACAGAGACAGAGAGAGAGAGAGAGAGAGAGAGAGAGAGAGGGAAAAAGTTCCTGGATGCACTCTAAAATGGGATCAATTCATCCTTAGCCCATTGGCCACCCTTCCACAAAATGACATTAAAATTCATTGAGATACAGCGTGGATAACAGGGGAGGTCACTACAAAAAATCCCTGGATCCACCCCCAAATTGAATCCATTCTACATCAGCTCATAGCTCAATTGAGAATGTTTAGAGATATTGTATGGACAGACAAATACACATACAAACAGACGAGTCAATACATATACCTCTTCCAACTTCATTTTCAGAGGCAAATATACAACTGTAATCTTGCCAACAATTATATCAGTTACATACATGAATATTCCTTCTCCTCTTGATCAAGACAACAATTTTGGGTTGAAGAGGACAAGTTTATGACTGATATCCTATATCGTGTGGACAAACAGACAGTCGGATAGGCAGACAGATACAAATGAATGCATATGTTCATGGAACTGCCTAATCGAGAAAATTTAATTAATTTCCTGTAAGAAAAACGAAGTTTGACTTCATTTTGATTATTTAAAATCTTCATTGTAAAAAAAAATAGCTGTTTTATCCTCGTTTTGATTAAATAAACTTTGGATCAAATTGGAACTACGTAATTATTGATATTTTGTTGAAAAAAGTTGAAACTATACATTTATTCATCTTTTGTAAAAAGGGTTTGATTCCACTTCGATTATATAAACTTATGATTGTAAAAAATAATTGTTTCATGTTCTTGTTTCGATTTAACGAACTTCTGATCAAATTAAAATTACGCACTTCTTCATTTATTTTTTTTTTAAGTTAAAATTTTGCCAATTTGGCAATTTCCCTGACTCAGCATACTTCTTTTTACAATAAATGAGTAAATATTTAGTTTTTATTTGCTCAAAAGTTTATTTAATCAAAACGAAGATAAAACAACTATCTTTTTACAATCAAAAGTTTATAAAATCAAAAAATAAGTAAATACGTGTTTTTATTAGCTAATCAGGCAATTTCGCCGATTCTGCATAATGCATATACCTCTTCCAACTCTGTTGTCAGAGGTAAATGAAACCGGGGGGCGGGGGTTACAGTGTGGCTTGTGAAAGATGTGAGACACTCCTGGAAGATGACAGTGAGGGTTGAGACTGACATTTATAGAAAGAGGTTTCAGAGCAGAAAGATAGCGAACGCACCTACAGTTCATATCTATTTACAAAAACTTCCTTTCTTGCATGCTGGAAATAGTTCAGTGGTAGAGGACGGGTCATAAAGCTCAAGGTTTTTTTCTTACTCATGTTGCACCCCCTTTCCCTGGGTGCAGGAGATAGCTCAGTGGTAAAGCATAGCTCTAGAGGTCACAAAGCTCCGAGGTTCCTACACGCTCATTTCACTGTCAGTTTGAACTCTTATCACTTTCTTATCAGTGTCAGATTAAGGTGTGGCTTGAGGGGCTACAGTCTCGGGGAGGGGGGCTCTGCCAGCTGGAGGGTTCAATTAATACATTGTATACATATTTGTAGTAAAAATATTACTGCAAAAAGAAACACTGTATTCAGGACCCACGACTTGGTCTTTAAAAAATTGAGGGGCATTACACTATTGCTTGCCGGAGGCGCCCCAATGGTTAGTGCTGCTGTGAAAATTTTAAAAAAAATCAACTCCTATCGGAAAATGCATTCAAGGAATGTCATTTAGTTATATTTGACATTCATTAATAACAGAAATTGGAGAGATTTCAAACGTTATGAATTGCATCACGTTCATAATACCCTTCGATTTCTAACTGCAATCATCAGATTTGAAAGTTTGCTTTATTCAATTTACCGAACGTGGAAACGGGACCCCAGTAGAGCTAGATTCCATTCCACATTATTTAAATCCCTTCAAATGTCTGAACAGATAAGTCGGCAGGCCGTTGTTCTCTAATGTCTGTCATCTTCTCACTTTGCTAAGTTTTGGACCAGTTGTCAATTAATGAATATAACCTCTGTGCGAGTGAAAGACCTAAGTAGAATGAAAATTTTCACGTTTATAAATTGCACCCACGATTCTCACTTACACATCCACAGTCAATCTCTCACAAAAACACATCTCCCACGAATCCAACTGTTGATTATAATCAACAAGTATTTTTTAGAAACACAAGGTGTGAACAGTCCATCGTGTTTATTTAAAAAAAGATAAAATCCAATAAAATCCACCGAGCTTACTTAAATGTTGAAACTTGATATTTAATAGAAAAAATAAGTTTGGGTCGTACAAGGAATTTCCTCAAAAACAAACAAAGTACAAATGTACAGCAGTCTTTAAATAACGTAACATTTCTATTCATTCATAAGGATGCTATCAATTTCTTTTCGTTGGTAAGGAGTGGAAATATTTCCGGAAATTGCATTGTATTTAATTTTAAAACCTATCCGTGGTTGATCTTCAAACGGAGCAAAATTACCAATTAATCTGCACACCTGTTGATCAATCATTTTCTGGAAATCATGCAGAATTTTTGATTAATTAGAAAAAGAGTAGGTATATTGTTTCTAAAACACAATTATTCTCTTTGTTTTCTTTCTCTCTTTATACAGATAGGATTATAGAGATGGACAAAGAGTCAAATAAAATCCTTACGGAGAAAAAAAGAATCAGTTTTGCAAAAAAGTGAGAGGCCTTCCCCCCACCGGTGTCGTGGGCCTTGGCACTGTATAGTAGGGCGGTTTGTGACTTTCAAGATTGACTAAAATATATATCCATATTTGACAAACGAATTGCTGTAGCACGTGTGTGTAACAGAACTAATGATCTGAAAAACTAACTAAAATTATCTTGAAAATTAACTGAAAATAAATAGATCTTTTATCTAAAATTATCTTTAAAGAATAGATCTTTTATCTAAAATTATCTAAATAAATATCAGCACAAAATATGAACACTGTTGGTCAAAAACGACCATAGAGACCCCCCCCCCCAAAGAGAACACTTTTCAGACCCCCGCCCTCAATAAAAACTCTTAGATGGTGCCTTTCAGTACACTCATGCAAATTTTCAAGGTTGCAGACCCAAAAATGTGACCAGGAGCTCTGGTTGATACTTTGTCAAGCTTTGTCAGACAATCGAAGGAGGAATCTGAAGCTCACGAAGTAAATGTTAGAATCTTAATTGTTTTCAGCCTTGTAAAAATGAATTTAACTAGAAACTGTCAACCTAAACTGTCCCCCAAACTGTCAAAATAGATTTCTTCAGTTCACAAGTCAGTCTGGCTGTCTATGAATACATGGGTCGCATGTACAAGGATGTTCAATTTACAATGCAAGTGTATGCTAAATGGGTCACTTAGTCAATGTCCGGCAATGTTCACACTTGTTTTTTTAAATTCAGACTTTTTTTCCATTGATCACAGCCCAACAAAAGGTGAAGAAGTGATTTATTCATTGATCGCCCCTTTTTCCAATATTTTTAAAAATTTATCACTCCCAACAGCATGCTGCCAAAAGATATTGGTCAAATGACGGTTTTTATTGAATGACTAACCAGACCAGTTTTTCTGTAACTTTTTGAAAATATTACTGCCTCACGGTACCAGTAGCCCAGGGGCCTACAAAATCTAAATCCTGCACTGCTTCTCACAGAGCCATCAAAGCGTGTAGCAGGAGAGCAAGAGAAGGAATGACTACAGGGAATACTTTGCTAATATGGTCTACTCACATGAACTACCAGGTGTTTTGGCTAAATTTAAGGCATTATTAATCCAAGATGGCCGCCATTATGGGGACTCACTCAGATTTTCATAAATAGGTAATTATCTTAGTTTTTTTTTAAAAACCTGCATAGGAAGTAATTTGTTTCGCATAAAAAAACAAAAGAGATTGATATCAATTTTTCAACATGACTGGTCCGTTGTAGACTATATTTGTAATGTATTCCCGGCAGTCATTCCTTCCCTTTACTCAAAATCCCACGGGATGACATTTGCTTCCCTCCTAGTAATGATAAACACAGATTATGCTTTCATAGAAACAAAACTGGGAATCATTTCTACGTCTCTAGTTGCCAGTTTTCAACAACATATTGTAATTCGGTGGAGTTTTGAAGAGTGACTGAAGAGCAACCAGTACAGAAAACAGAATCAGCCAACCAGATTTTAAGTTTTGGCTGAAGCTGTTTACGTTCACTTCCCAATAATGCCATCGGGAAAGACACGACCCCTTTTCCAACTAGCGATGGGTAAATAAATTAGGGTCCTTCAGTCCGGTAAGGAAATCCATCGAAGACATTAGTTCTGAACCTTTTGGATGATTCACCGTTTACACATGTTCATTCATTCAGATTTATCCCGTATCCGTAAAACTGTTTGAGAGTCTTCAAGCTTAAGCAAACAAGAAAATCAATGTAAAAACTTCATTAATATATTTTGATACCAATACAAGAATGGAGTCGACAAGAAAAATGTTATTTTTCTTTTTAAATTTTCGCGGCCGGACATACATGAAAACGATCCCTTGCGAAATGGTTCCATCTCTAATTTTTATAATTGCTTTTTTAAAAAAAATTTCAACCGACTTGAATAAAAGTTACGATAAAACACTCCTTGTGTGGGTTTCTTTACTTTTTCCGGGAGGGTAGAGGTAGGAGAATCTCAGTTATGTGGTTCTTCTCCGATAAAGATATTTTTCATTTATTTATTTTTATGAAGTTGATTTTTATGAATATAAGTTATGAAGGTGTAAATAGAGATCTTATGTTTGTTTCAAGGCCAAGATGAGAAATCTTCCGTACATGAAAAAAAAAAAGAAGATTTGCTTACGCAGATTTTGAAAGCTTTAAACGGGTGAATAATGGAAGAAAATGTGAATAAATCCATTGATGGAAGAAATTTTGTCTTAACTTTTTTAGTTGCCGTTTTTTTTTCCGTAACTTTTATTCATGAAAATTAACCAAGAATTTACCTCTGTTATGAAGCACTGATTAATAATATGGTTACTCTAACATGAAAATCCCTGGGGGGGGGGGAGCTAACAACCACACCCTGTAAAACTAATCTATAGCGGAAATCGCGAAAGAGTCTTGTGCTCCACAAGGAGTCTACAGAAATAAACAACGTAGTGATTTGGTATCTCATAAAACTTTCACGAAGAAATGAATAGTACTGAGCCATCTGTTTGATATAGAATCATTGTAATATTACTTCGTGAGCATCTGAGAACACATATTAGAAGCAAGGTTATAAAGCATTACCCGGATTAATATGACTTGAAAATACCCTTTGATGGGTATTTTGAATATATCACACACACTTTCAACATAAGGAAAGTAAATCTATCTTACCTCTGCCAACAGAGTTGGAAGAGATATATATATTCACTTGCATTTGACTGTCTGTCAGTTTGTTCACACAATAACTCCAAAATTTCATGGGAGTGTAGGTCGTGGGCCAAAGAAAACATTGATTAAATAGAGGAGGCAGATCCAAGAATATTTTTTGAGATTGCAAGATAGGACTATTTTTTGGCTTTTCGGATGTAATAACACAGTATTTAAATAATCGTCATGGTGACGTCATCATAATGAAAGTGTAGTGCAATAAAAAAAAAGATAATAATAAATAATAATGCAAGTGAAGGTGTCAAATAACGCACACATACGCACACACATGAGTTATTCCAATTACTAGCAAAGTACGCATAGAAAATGACAAAATTATCCGCCTATGGATTTATTATACAAATGTATATTTTAGTAGAAGTGTATTTATTGCAAACAAATTTTTAAAAAACAAATGCTATCAATTAAATTTATCTTCATGTCAATTTTCTAGAACATCTTATATTTTAATAATTCTAAAATGATAAGGCAGAGAAATTAGCTAAAAAACAAATTTATTATTTATCATGAGAAAAATATCAGTTTTTATTCATGAAAAATCAAGATGCCTATATTTAGTAGAATTATTTTCCATGCTACTACTAAGACATCAGCAGAAGTTGCAGCAGTTGTAATTGTAGAGGTATAAAGGCGACCCACAGAAACATTGCCACATACTTTCTTCTCTTTCTGTTTGCTTTAGCATGACAAAGTATCAACAAGAACCATAAGTTCAATGTTGGGTCCACCATCTGTGATAGTAGTAGTAGTAGTAGGAGGAGGAGGAGGAGGAGAAAGGAAGCCATATTTCTTCGAGTCAATTGTGAAATATTGCGATTAGAAAATATTCGGCATATATTTTTTTAAAGATCATAAATGGCAATTTTTGGCATTTTGGGCCATTTTTAGCTATTTTTTATATGCAAGAAAGCATACTCTGGATGTTCTATCATGACATCATTAGCAGCTGGTAAAAAAATTGGAAGGACGTTCTTTTGATGGCCTCACGTCTTTTGATGGCATCACACGTTTATGATATAATACTTCTTCCCTCCTGTTTCTGTTGTTTAACATAACTTGGCCCGACCAACTGACAGACCAAACTAAATTGAAATGTATGGACACATCTAACAGACAGAAAAGTGACGTAAGCTTTTATATTATAAGATTCATTTATTGGCGATATTAGTCATACATTGACTTTTGATACACGAAACTCTGATTTAACATGAAAACCTACACTCAGTTTACTAATTCAGGTATAATCATAAATGCATTACATTATTTGAAACTCCATTTGAACTTACCGGCCGTTGTTATACAGTGAACTTACCGTCCGTTGTTATACAGTGAACTTACCGGCCATTGTTATACAGTGAACTTACTGGCCGTTGTTATACAGTGAACTTTCTGGCTGTTGTTATACAGTGAACTTTCCAGCCGTTGTTATACAGTGAACTTACCGGCAAGCTGTTTAGCTCAATGGTAAGAGATGA
>OY735224.1:37125828-37208328 GCA_963457665.1 Thysanoteuthis rhombus
TCTGTTTCGTTGATCAACCCCAACACAACGTGATACCAAAAGACATCAGTCGCTTGATGGTTTTTATTGAGTGACTAACCAGACCTGTTCATTAATTTTTCATTGGACCTATGTTATATGGAGCATCTCCCACTCAGCTCTTAGACAAATAAGCAAGCAGCATGTAAGGTACCTTGTGAGCATATGTGATACGACTATTTTTGAAATAGAGTGAATGAAAATTCAAAGTCAAAAAATAAATAATTTTTTTGAGAAAAACAGTTCATTTTCATGTGAAAACGATAATCAGTCATCGTACTGGTGATCAACAAAAAAAAGTTAAACATTGGCCAGTATGGGGCTCGAACCCACGACATTCGCGTTATTAGCACGACGCTCTAACCAACTGAGCTAACCGGCCTTGCTGCCAACATGGCTGAAAATTTTCAATATATTCACAAAGGGAGACAACAATTTCCTCCTACTGTGTTTTATCTCATAGAATCATTCTCCACGAAATGAATTAAAACGATTTAAAGAATTGAATAAAGAATCCAGATGTAATAGATTTTTCCCTATTTGTCAAGTTTAAAAATTAATTCTGATCAAATTGAAAACAGCGTGGTAATAAAATGAGCAATTTCTTTACCCCATTCACCTTTCGCATTGACGTTTCTTAACCAAAAGGGGATAACCCAATGACCGAACTAAATTTCACCATAACTGAAAAAAAAATCAAAACGTTCTGATGAAATTAATTTAGTGAAATTCTGAGAAAAATATCTAAAAGCCACCACTTGCAATTTTTCGTTGTAAACAACTCCATAAGTGAAACTGTGCATCCCGCTAGACACGTGACTGTCTCTCGAAATATTGACCAATCAGCTCGCTTCCTGCAACGAGGCTTGGTCAGTTGTCGATTTCCTGTTCGGGAAACTGTCTTCCTTTTATATAAATTAGACTAAATCGACCATATTTCCGCATTTTTCTCAACAATGGCTCCAGAAGTTAGCTCGAAAGGTGCTAAAAAGGCCGGCAAGGCAAAATCCAGCCGTTCTGATGGCAAAAAAACGAAACGTAAGAGGAAGGAGAGCTATTCAATCTACATCTACAAAGTCATGAAACAGGTCCACCCTGACACTGGCATATCCAGCAAAGCCATGTCCATCATGAACAGTTTTGTCAACGATTTGTTTGAGAGAATCGCTGCTGAAGCCAGTCGTCTCGCCCACTACAACAAGCGCTCGACCATTACCAGCCGTGAGGTGCAGACCGCTGTCCGTCTCCTTCTGCCCGGAGAATTGGCCAAACATGCTGTATCTGAAGGTACAAAGGCCGTCACCAAATACACAAGCAGCAAGTAAGACTTGTGAACCTACACCAAAAACCTTCATTAAACTGCTTGAATATCTTCTTCCTCCTACGAAAAACTAGCCCTTCTTTCCTGGGCTGCACATTTTCTCATAAAAAAAATTGTATCACGATCATACGATATTTTTTTTTTCCTTTTCTTGTGGTAAAGATAAAAAAGAATGACTGAAAAAAAACACGGCATTACGGTTTTGCCTCGCGTCTGAACTACGCATTTCTAGGGGTCGAAATATTTTTTTTGTTTGAGCTGTGCTAGTCAATAGTCTTGAAACGATATAATCTTGGAATTCTTCAGCATCGTTTGAAAATTCGGCGGGGGCTTGAATTTTAAAACAGTTTTAAATTCAGAAATCTAATCATCTTTTTTCGGACGACGTTTTGAAAATATTTCGCAAGTTATTGTTTTATGACTAGAGCACAAACATAAGTAGTTTATACATACATTTTAATTTATTCCATATCGGAACCGTACATTTCTTGGAATGTGGAATAAGGTTTTTTTTTTTTTCCTCCTTATCAATTAACTACTTATTTGTTTGTTAATCTATCTCAGATTATCGTTTGTCTCGCGACTAGTGGGTCACAAAGATAACAGAAACAATTTCGACCCCTAGAAATGCGTAATTCAGATGTGAGGCTGAACTAGTATTACCTCAAAACAAAAGAATGAAATAATGAAAACCCATAATTGTTCAATGGTATTTGTGTGTCGGTAGCACCGAGCACCTGTGTTGACGCCAAGAATGCAATTTTGAACAAACTTCAGTTGAACGAATGGCATCCGTATTTTATTTTTGTCTTCGAAGAAAAAAAAATCACTTTAATAAAAAGCCGAATTTATGCAGGCTTCTTACACATATTTTCAGTTTCTTAGAGAGAACTCCATGCATAGTTCAATGGTTTTTTAGTTGAAACGCATAAAACCGACTGCTTGTTAGTGACTCGTTGAACTGAATTAGTGGACAACGTGTTTAAAAGATTTTTTTTTCGTATCATTTTCCTTCCTGTATTTATTTATTTATTTTTATCAATTTATTTATTCACTCCTGGACATTTTTAAAACAAATTTCACTCCTGGACATTTTAAAAGATACTGACTCCAAAATGCTCCTTGGCGTTGTGCCAAGATGTTGTATATAAATTGTATTTTATGTACAGAGAAATAAATGTGTACTGCTGCAAATTCATCTTTCTTCAGCCGTGATTTTATTTTTTTTCACTAAGATACTGGTTTATAGAGAAAAAAAATGGTCAAAATGTATCTATTCAGTCGAAGCCAAAACCTAACTAAAAAAAAAAAGTGATTTCGTGTTTCTATCCAGTAAAACCGGTGGAAAGTGTCGGTTTTGGGAGGGGGGGTCTATTTACTATATAACTATCATGCTTGACTGAGCCCTATTTTCCATCCGACGTACGAAACTGTCTTCGAAGTGTTTCCGTTACTTTCTTTGAAATTCTTTCTCTTCTTTCAATCAGATTGTTCACCGGTGATTTTTATCAAACTTGAAGATATTTTAAGCTAATTCAATTTGCAATATAAATATCATGTGAAAAAAAACTGGACCCTACTTTTTGTCCGTCGTACGAAACCTCAAAATACATGAGAAAAAATATTGCTATACTAGCATAAGCAGTCAGAAATTCAGTCGCATTTTTGTTTAATGAACGGAAAATGGGGTTAACTACCGAACCAGTGAGCACTCTGGCCTCTTACAAATTTGCGAGTAAAATTTTTTTTTATGTGCTTTCTAACATGAAGAAAATGCAGGTCTTTCTCCTGAGTGAAAATTTATTAGTTTTGATAAAGAACTTGACGTTCTGTTTTCAATGAATGTAACACTAAATTTGTAACCCCCCAACACTCCCTCCTTTGTTCGGACCAGCGGCTCACATGAATTACCCCCCCCCCCTTTTGGGGTAATGTATTTCACGAATTCTCTTATTTCTTGGTATATTCATCGTTGTTTTAAATTTAAGAAAATTAAAGTTTTTTTTTTTTGTTTTTTAAATGAAAATTGTCCGGATACCATGGACTATCCTGCGTAACCCCCTCCCCCCAAAAAAAAATCTTGATGTAAGCGAAAATAATTCACAACCCTTATCTGAGAGAAATTATCAAATACTTCGAAGCTGTACTTCCGTACGGAGGGCGGGTTCAGTTAAGCATCATAGTCCCTAAAAAAAATTGAGAAATTCTTATCTGATATTATTAGGATCGGAGAAAATAATTTTCTCATTTCATTTTGTAAGAAGCTGGACCGTTCTTATTCAGTTGTGCCATGTGATCTTTTTGCTAATAAGATTTTTTTTTTCATGCCTAAATGCGGTTAAGAGAAAAAATGGGTACACCATCTAGTTTACCGTCCGATACAAATTCCGCTTTCCAAATACTGAATTACTTCCCTTATTACCCCCCCCCCACACACACACACACATACACACTTAGATCTAGCCTCATAATCGGACTTGCCTCCTTTGGATTTGATAAGTCTTGCCTCGGATTTAAAACTAGTTGTCGGTAAAAATGCAATATAATTTGTCTCGAACACGAAATACACTTTACCCAGAATATCTCCTACCTGTCATCACAATGGACTCTTCCAGTAAAACTATTTTCTTTTCTGGAAAAAAATGGTCTTGTAGAAATCCAAGTATATGCATGATTTTTCTCTCCCATGGGGATCCAGTAATTGTAATATAGATTTTAATTGAAAGAAAATTTGGCACAATGTTGAAGGTGGGCCCCAATTTAAGTTTGTCTCATTCACTCACTCAATGTTGAAAACTACGCACAAATAAAAATGAAAAAAAAAATCGTTTATTGTAATGTTTATTTTCTATTTCTTTTCATTGATTCTCTCCTTTCTTTTTATTTGTGCACCCGTGTTGTTTTTTGTTTTGTTTGTGTTTTCTGTTTGTTTATTTTTTTTGGGGGGGGGACATTAAGAGTGTGAAACTTTACAATCGGGACCACTTTCCATTCATTGTCTCGGAATCTAAATTATATTTCCATGATGGATTTTTCCATCGGGATTAATTGTTATCTAATTACAATTTAAGACTTCGGTCTGTTAGCACTGCGATTACATGACAAGTGGCCAATGGACGAAGTTGATATTGGCAAGATATATCGGTTAACAAACTAGACATTGCAGTGTCAAGTTTGAAGTTGTTTGGGTCAGCGGTTCTCGAGACATCTAAAAAAAAAATACATAGAAAATTACAGAATATGGATTTTTTTTTATTTAAGATCTAAATTTGAATGTAAAATATCTGAATTGGCAACACCAAAGAGAAGTTATACATCGAAGCGATTATTTCGTACGATGAATGGAAAATTAAAGCTATTTTTCATGACTATTATGGCAGTATGCTCCTTACTCATGAATTTTCATTTTTTAAAAGTGTCTGTCTTAATTTAATCACCATAGTCCTACAAATAGCCCGACCAACCAGCCAAGTGTCCGGGTGCTTCTGGTCACATTTTGGGGGATACGACCATGAAATTTTGCAGGAGTTCACCAGTAGGCAACATCTAAAAACTTCTTTTTTTTTTTTTTTTTCAATCCCAAAAAATGCTTTTGGGGTTCTCTCTATTCATTCTGGACCGATAATGCTCAAATCTTGTGTTGGTAATTTTTTTAAAGATAGAAATAGATCTTTTATCTAAAATTAGGATGATTTTAAAATTTGTACATAATTAGTTCTGGCACACACACGAGGTATAGTGATTCATTTTTGCGAGATACGCATAATCATTGTGCTTTCTGATTAAACTGAGTCATGTAGGTAAATATTTATTTACTTACAAGTTGTCCTCTGCATGAACTGAAAATGCACTTTTACATGGACAGAACAAACTAGTTCATCTATAATTACAATTCACCGCCCTGAGCTATGTTTAGTAAGTTTCAGCAATTTAAACTTTATTGGCAGTTTTCATCAACAGAGCAGTAGACACTTTTTCTTACTCGACAATTAACTTTCGTTGGCTGGCGAGTTGGCATCAGGTTTTCCAGATAGTTGGAGACGTTTCTGGCCAAAAAGAAAAAAACAAACGCAAACAAATGGCCAGTTGCCAAAAATGTTTATAAAACATTACAATACTGTAGTAGACACGCACAAAAAAAATCCATTAAAAATACTGCTACAATAATGTAAACATTAGCTCAATCAATGCTATATTTCGAAGTCTTAAAGCAGGGGTCCCACAACCTCATCGACCCTGCGTGCAGCCATGTACAAAAAAATAATACAGACTCAGACCTCCCGCATTTTGAAGCCAAATGCTGTCTTCCCCAACCCCGCATTTAACGAATTAGTACGGATCTCTCTCATTCAAAAAAAAAAAGAAAAAAAAAATGCCCGAAAAAAAATTTTTCCTTCCAATTTGCAAACCTGTAGCAAATCTCTCGTATTTCAGGTTTTGAAATTACTTTGTGAAAGATTCCCAATCAATGTTGCCAATTTAGCGCTTTTTACGCGAAATTCAGCGCGTTTCTTGCTTAGGCTGTGTGGATTAGCACAGGATTGTTTGAACATTTTGGCAATTTCTACCGTTTTTGGTTATTGTTCTTCTCCAATTTTGCGCTTCTGACAAACTTGCGAGAAAATATTTTGACTTGGAAACATTGTTTTCAATGCACAGAAATATCTGTTTTGGAGCTAGAATTGAGACAAATCTTCGTCCCCCAAACATTTTTTTAAGAAAATCTTCCCTCGGGGTATTTTTAAACTTAGGGCTGATCTGCTGCTACTGCGACGACGACCACGATGATGATGAAGTATATGTGAAATTTTAGACATGACCTTGTTTCGTTTCAGTCTGTTTCATTTTTTAAAAATAAAAAAACGGACAATTCTTTTTATTGCCAAATACTTTTAGAAAATGCCTTATTTGTCAAATTTGGCTATAAAATGGCTACCCTAGTTAGTTTGCATAGAGGAAATAAATGCAGTGTTGCCAATTTAGATATTTTTCATCTAGGTATTGTTCGATTGCATCTAGCTGTCGGAAATTGCTATTTAGATCATTTTTATACATCACAAAAATTACCAACAGAAGAAGAAACAGCTCTCAGGTGTAATAGGGGCATTTGCCCTCCCCTGGGATTAGACCTTCTCTCGACGTGGACAAGGTGGTTGAAGTATGGAATTTTGCACAGGGAATCAGTGGGTCACTATGAACAGTGATAGCTAAAAGTTACAACTTGAAAGTCCCCTTGTCCTTTACCTGACACCCAATACCCTAATATATTGCCCCATCCGAATACTTCCTTTTGCCCCTCCTTAGAAAAGGGACAACAAGCGCCCACAAATAAGGGGTTGGCGTTTAATTGTGTGTGTATTTTAGAAATGTTTAAAATTGTGTGGTAAGCCAGTTTCTTTTGATGGTGATTTTTAAGCGTTTTGATAATAGAGATTAGCGTTTTATCTGAAAAGGAGTTCCAGTATTTGGAGGGGTTATCTGTGACTGTAACCTTAGTTTATTCTCAGTGATTTTGTAGTACGTGGACTCTTTTTTTTAATTGGTTTAATCTAATTTTATCTTATTTTTACCCATCTTATTTGATGAGGTATGGTAAAATAATAATTTCATTTGCTAATATTTCCTTCATCTTAACTGATATTGCTTTTTTTTATCGCAAATAAACTGAAGCCGGGTACCTTTCAGCAGAGAGTTAATAAATTTATTTACTCTCTGCACAGCACGGATCGGAATGAAGAATTAGTTTCAGGTGAGAATCGAACTCATAACTCCTTTATGCCGGCAGGTGGCTCGCTAAACGCGTAATTCTACCTGTCACTGATTTCCAGTAGTTTAGTGGTAAGAGCCAGTCCCAATGTTGCCAACTCAAAAAATATGTTTGCGCTAGTTTGACTACCAAAAAGCGCTAAATTGGCAACACCCGCGAGTCCAAATCAAGAACAGTCGCACGTCAACGAGCCTCCTTCAATGCACTCTTTCAATAGCCAAGATGTATCGGTCACAAGGACTTTCGCACTCGTAAAAAAAAAAGAAAAGCTGGACAGACGTTGTACTTAATAAGCTACTAAAATGTATCTTAGTAATTGCTTAGTGTTTAAGTAAGTCGAGTTACTTTAAACTAGACAAATTAAGTTGCAGTCAGAATTTTAAAAAAATACTCAGATTACTTATCTACTTACCAGTTTCAGATGGGGAGAAAATGTGTTGCTTTGGGTAAATTTTAAGGTTTTAATCAATTTGAAGCTATGCAGACACCCCGGTGTTCTAAAAATAAGTATGTACATTACATACATACCCGTATCCGACTTCATTAGAGGGTGTTTTTGCTCGTTTTTTTTTCTTGTATAACAAATAGCATTTAGTGTCGCCAACGCAAAAAAATATTTTCTCGCTCATTTGACTGCCAAGAAGCACTAATTTAAAGAAAAAAAAAACAAAACAAATGACTACCAAAATGACCAAAACACGCCAAAAAGATGCTAAATATGGTCAAAAACTCACCAAAAGCTTTCAAAGCATGCCTGCGCTATTTAGGCGGTTTTAGCAATGCCCAAACCGTAAACGCACTGAATTTAGCGCGAAAAGCGTTAAATTGGCAACCCTGATAGCAGTTTCTGTCTTGATGACAATTGACACTAGAAGAACCAAATTTTTTACCAATTGAAAAAAAAAAGGCCAGCGGCTCTTCTCATAATAGTTATAAATTTCTTTTTTTAAGAAAAAAAAATGAGTTCTTTGCTTAGCACATCAATATTTGTTTCAAGGAAAATTACTTCCTTTTTATATTAAATCTCCTTTGAGTAAGAGAGAAGAGGCCGTAAGAAGAAGAAGAAGAAGAAAAAAGAATGTTCACTAAAATGAATAAATATGTAGAAAACTATCTCCTGGTAGAATACTAATTAGTACTTATTAGATTATAATAAATGTACAATGTGTGTTCTGTAGGTTCCTTGAGATATGTAAGTTATTCCAAGGATCATTCCAGGCTAATGGGTTTGAGAAATACTGCTTTCGACACCTACAAAGGTATAATTTTATTGAAAATCCAATACTGAATCACCCGAGTCCCACAAATATTCCGACCAACCAATTTGGCTACATATTATTCTTTTTTAGAGTGTCTGTGTCTATCTATGCTCTGTGTGTGTGCGTGCGAGCACAGGGCCGGCCTCAGAAGCTGCGGGGATCCATTTGGAAACATTTTTTGTGGGGCCCCTAGTCTGTAGAATCTTGAAGATAAAAATGAACTATTATTTATATCTCTATGGTAAAAATGGAAAGCAATCCAAATTTTCTCTTAAAAATTTCAGAGAAATGAATGTTTACGCAGTTTAATATCTAACACATTTAATGAGGTAGAGAAAGAAATTCAAATATAAAGAGTATAAACAGATCGTTGAACTTTTAAGAATTCAGGAGAAAATCATCGTTCTCTGTGAAACCGGCAATGTGGTATTGGGTGAATGTTACAATGCGTTGTGGTGTATTTGACAAAATTAGAATATACTCTAATGCGGAACCTCCTTAGACACAGGGCCCTTATTGGGTGCAATTGGTCTCATTGGCTTAAAGCTTGCCCTGCGTGTACGTGTGTGTCTCCCAGGTGTTCCCGGTCACATTTTTGACGCATGAATACACAACCAAGCATCAGTTAAACGTTTGTTTGTTTTTTCCAAAAAAGTTCTTCCTGGGTTTTTTTTTTTTTTGGTAATTATGGATCAACAATTCCAAAATCTTGTGCTGGTATTTTTTTTAGATAATCTTAGATAGATTTTTTTAGATAATCAGTTCTTGGTACACGTGCGGGCTATGATGATTCACTCATGAGAGTTGCAGATATTTTAATATAAGATTAACTGCTATTTATTATAGTAAAATGCAATGGAGGTTGGCGGTGAATTAGGAAAGAGGCGTTAGGGTTATATATAATTTTTAAAAAATCCATTTATACAGTGAACAGTGGGAGTTTCCTATTTGTAACCATGGACTCTTCCTTTTGAAGGTTACATCCCACCATTTTCAACAATGGACTCTTCCACCGAAACGATTTTTTGAATAATTTTCTTCTCTAAAAAAGATCTAGTAATTCAACAACAATAGGTAGTCACCTTTTTTCGAAAGTTGGATTTGCTTATTCAAAAAAAGCGAAAATTGTAAAAGGAAACCCTCAGCTTTTGTTTTATATTATAGAGGCAGTGCACACCCTCTTTCTTCTATTTAGACTCCAGTACCTTCCACCATCAAGACCACCGATGACTTAGCCTGACATACCATCTTAACCATTTTTTTTCTTTTGCTCTTTGGACGCTCAAAAACTTTCCCAATTCAAATTAATTGTAATTGCTTCTTCGCTTTACGATATTCAAGCTTATGAAAGTTTTTTTCATAAGAAAGTACTACTTTCGGGTAGCAGGGAAACCATGATTTTTTTCATTGGGATCTACTAAATAAATGTCAAAAATAAAATAGTATCTTGTGCCTGGGATAAATTTATCTCTAAGGGCATTTTGTATCCTATTAGGGTAAATTGGACCTTTTTCTAAGTTTTTTTTCCTCTGATAATTCATAGGCTCAGTAGAAGTTGTAAGTGTTAAATTTCTTTTTCAGCCTTACTTAGAAAGCATTGACTCACTGACAGAGCTTTCACTCTCTCTCGACTCAAATCGTCCCAAGCTGATATTACTTAAATTATGAAAAAAGACTTCATCTTTAAGTCAAGGCTGGTATTTCATCTGAAGTGTCCATTTAGGACCCTCGGTCCTTGAGCCGAGAGTTCTCTCACTAATTCCAGACATTTTCTGTCATACCACACACCAATAAGTAATTTTATAGGTCCGGAGACTTCAGTTGTAAAAAATTTACAATATTTTTAATTTGAAGTAAGTTGTATTTGCAGTGTAACTAAAAAAAAAAGAAACTGGGGGTTTTGTCAATGCAAAATAGATAAGTAAATAAATACAAGTACTCCCCTACTTACGAACTTTCAGAGATAGGAATAACCCTGGAGGTTGATCGAAGGTTTTACAAGTTGTCTTGTGTGAGTGACCTCCCTTTGTCTAATCTTTTTTTTCCAACTCGGGGGGGGGGGGGGCTTCAACGTCCAGGCTTCCTTACATCGTAATGACTTTAGACAGAAACATTACTAATGTCTTACATTGGGTTAATTAAATTATTTCAATATTTAAACACTGGAGTGACTGCATGTTGCTTAACTTCTCCAGAGAATCCGGGTTTTAAAAAATTAAGAAACAAAAGACTGAAAAATATTTCAAATCCATTAGTTTCAAAAATATTTATTAGATTTGTTCCACCTTTTCTTGTACTATGGACGCCATTAGTGGAAAATTCCATTTGACGTTCAGGGAAATCACCAAAATACTGATTTTTTTGTATCCAAGCGCAGATCTAGGGGGTTCGTCTAGAGGATCAACTCTGGCCCTTCCTAGGGCTAAGCACAATTACATATTTAAAAAAAAATTTAAATGTATAGATAAAGAAATTTTATTGTTAAAAACCTTAAATGATCAAAAGAAATCCTATATTAACCTTAAAAACAAAAATTCCCATCTGGTTTTTCATTCAATAAGATATCTTCTGTTTTATTCTATTTTGAATTTACCCCCCGCCCGCTAAAAATTCTGAATTCTCCGCTGATTTATATGTAAGATGATGTAAATATAAATAAATAAATAAATTAAAAAAATCTGTAATCTGTCCGCACAACCCCACCTAAATCTCGCATTTTGCGCTAAATTCGGTGTATTTCTCGTTTTGGCAATGCGAAAAAGAGCTAAATCAGCGCAGGAGTTCTTGAACATTCAGCCATTTTTCGACTATTTTTCTTGCATTCTTTTGGTAATTTTTGGCTATTTTTTTTTAAATTCAGAGCCTTTGGTAGTTGTATTAGCGCGACGTGGTAAAATTGTTCTTTGAATGCATTCAACAGAATCACCATCTGTACCATAGAGAGGTGGTGTTTTTATGTTTTGTAAAATTCATCCCTACACCCTCATTGATTATGATCTTCATAAAGATTTTTTCTTTAGTTTCTCAAAATATCTTAAAGGCGTCTTGCAATCAATCATAAGTAATGGGTGGTTCATTTCCCTACTATTTCGAGGCAATGACCGATCCAAAACTGAGTGTTTGGGAGGGGCATGACTACGGTGTGCTGAGAAGCCGGCCATAATAGTCATGTAAAATATTTTCCGTTCGTCTTCCATACGAAGCTACGAAAGTACTCAAACGCAGGATTCTGGATCTACCTGCTCGGGCGAAGAAAGAAATGTTATCAATAAGAAACCAGAATGAATCAATAATTATAAAAACAAAAAAAATTGACTATTTTATCGAAGAAAAAAAAAAATATAGATATTCTAACGTGACTAAATACCGTGTTTTCAAAATTATAATGTGGCTTGGTGATAAAAGTACGAATAGCGAAAAGGTTCATTACCATCACCACCATTTCTGGAGTCTCGCTTATCCTGAAGATTTTTCCTAATTTCAAATATTCAATTTCATATTAGCCATAAGGTTTGTTTCGTTTCGAAAAAGACTAAAATTCATTTTCTGTTCAAATACTCCTGTTAAGGAGTTTGTAAGGGACAGCACTTCTCACAGAGTACCTGATAATAATGAGTGACTCCCTCAAAACTAAAACGTCAGTTTTTATTTAATTTATTCATGATTAATCAATCGAATTTTTTTCAACATCGCTACAAGTTTTGATTCTTGAAAATTTCCGAATCGGATATGATCACAAAAATGAAAGTTCCAAACGTCGAGAAATGAAGAAAAGAAAAAAAATCCTTTTAAAGTCCAAAATGAGATTTAGTTTCTGGTACATGCCATTAACTACCAGTGTTCAATATATTGTTGGATACACTTGATTGGGAGAAGGTAAACAAAACAAAAACACATTTGAAGATCCATATACATGCAAAATATTTATTCACATTGTAAGAAAAATTTACAAAGAAAAATGCGACGTGGTCAAAATTGGAGAATAAGGAAGGTGCGAGGTCATCATTCCAACTATGTGTTTACTTGGCAAGTCACTTTTTATTTACAGACCCAATCGTTCTACATGGCTCCTTTCACCACAAGGCAGCATTTATTCTGAGGATTTCTTTCAGGCAACATTCATGAGAAAAATTAAAAAGATAAAAGCTTACACACGCAGAAGCGTTAAAAGAGGTCGGGGGTATGGTACCCAAAGGGTCTCTTGGAAGCAGTATTATTCGAAATGATTATTTCTTAGACTGGTAATCTAATAGATGGCACCCAAGCAGTGTTGCCAATTTAGCGCTTCCGCGCGAAATTTAGCCCGATCCTAATTTTGGCAGGGCGAAAATTCAATATTTAGCGCTATTTTTTAGCTGATAATTATCGATTTTCCAAGTATATCAAGTCAATGTCTAGCTATCAAAATTGGCCACAAAATGGCTACCTGCCTTTTCTTTTTTCAAGTTGATTTAGCGCAAAAAATTTCTTGAGTTGGCAACACTGAATTAAGTTAAGTCTACATGCGTGAATGGTTTCCAACATGCTTTTACCTATACCGAAGGAAAAATTTACAAGGGAATTTTTTTTTTCGTAAGTTTGTCCTGCTAAAAAAAAGTTATATAATTATAAAATCATTGTTCATAGCAACTAGTCTAGAAATGGTATCAAATCATGGTTTTCATTTTTTTTTTCCACGGACTTGTACAGACACAAGTTCTACTGTTTACAGCTATATTAACAAAAAAAAAAAAAAAAAAAACAAAAAAAAAAAACAAATTCCCCAGTGAAAAGTTTCGACCCCTGAAACCTGTGCATTTGGGTAGTTGCATCCAATGAATAGAAACATCCATACGCGGAAGATGGAACGAAAGTCACTACTGCTGCTTGTGTAGCAGTTCTATGCCAATACGTTCATATCAATAGCGACTTGTAGTCGTTCAGGATTTGTAACCTTGTAGTCGTCGAAAGGTGGGTATGGCGTATACGTACTTCAATTTTCAGGTCTCAAAATTGGCCATTATGAAAGGAAGAAAAAAATTTACACCTGCATGGATTCACTTTCCAGACGATTCCATTGGCATAAAATCTTAGATATAGCCTCACTTTATATAACATTGTTCCCCCTAACTGCTCTTTAAGCTATTTTTTTTTTAAATGAAGCTCTAAAGTTCATAGTTAAATTACTAAAAAGGTGAATTCGAATAGATTATCCGAGCAAATAAATCCTAATCCATACCAACAGCTTGCTGTCCTTCCAAACGAATTTTAATGGCATCATGGATCCCAATGATCCAATCGTTTACACCAACAATGAATGAATGAAACTGGTCATGGTACAAGCATCCGTTTCGTATTGATTGTTTACATTAATCTAGGATGCGGAGAGAGATTATTTCGAAATTCTTGATATAATATTGACTATTTTAAAAAAAATATCAATCAAATTTGTGATAAAGTTACAAGTTGTTTCCCCCTCAAAGAAAATTAACGTGAAAAACTCCCAAGAATGAGCTCTTTGGTACAGAAAGATCCGTATAAACGGAAAGTGTGATTTTCAATGTTTACTTGATCTTCAATTATTCCTCCAAATCGATATAAAAGTTCTACTAAAAAAAAAAAAAAAAAAAAAAAAAAAAAAAAAAAAATGACTAGTACATCTCGGAATCTTGAGATGAATAATAATGGGAATAAAAATGACTAGGTCTACCGTATTTACTTGTACGTAATGCAATAAATATTTTACAAAACCAATCAAAATTAAGGGGTACGTTATACTAGCGAGTGTTGAGTATATATTTAGAAAAAATGATTACTGAGAGTGATTGTGTAAAAATTTGATAAGATCTTAATGAATTCAATTGCTTTCAAAGCCAGAGAAAAGGGCTAAGAAAAATATCTGAGTAGACAAACACAAAAAGGTGATTAAAAAAATATAAGGAAGAGAAAAATATAGCACATGATTGGAAGGGGGAAAAGGCTATCGGAAAAATTTGAGTGGGCCTTAGAAGAGCTATTTTTGAAGAATTGAAGCAAGTATTTTTCAATTTACTTGCTGCTTGTGTATTTGGTGACGGCCTTAGTGCCTTCAGACACGGCATGTTTGGCCAACTCTCCGGGCAGAAGGAGACGGACAGCGGTCTGTACCTCACGACTGGAAATGGTTGAACGTTTGCTGTATTGGGCGAGACGGCTGGCTTCAGCGGCGATTCTCTCAAACAAATCGTTGACAAAACTGTTCATGATGGACATGGCTTTGCTGGAGATGCCAGTGTCGGGGTGGACCTGTTTCATAACTTTGTAGATGTAGATCGAATAGCTCTCCTTCCGCTTCTTATTTCTCTTCTTGCCGTCAGGACGACTGGATTTGGCCTTGCCAGCCCTTTTAGCACCTTTTGAACTCACTTCTGGGGCCATTACGTTAATAGTCGGGTCGAATGGGGAAACTAGCTTCGGTTTCTATTTATATAGCGAGGGTAGGCTCCCGGATCACTCCCCTCCGATTATCTGTGTTTTTTCCCCAATCAACTCGAGTCCTGATTGGTCAATAAATGACAATTGATATTCTGTGCGAAAATAATGGCTTCGTCTATTTACCCTAATAGAGAGAAAGACGTAGGATTTATTATTAACTCATCAACAGCAGATAAGACAAATTTCAGTCATCGTAGTTCTACGGCTAACTCTATCAAATTTCCTTTTTATATCGCGATTCATGGAAACTCAGTTCCATCTGTTAAATCAGAGCTCTCTTCTTGCAAAGGATTACTTGAAATGAATTATATTACAGTGGACAAGAGCTTTTATTTTGCAAAGGATAACTATTAATCCTCACCCCTGACCACCTTCTGCTGTTGATCGATTACTTTATTTTTACTGTTCTTAATTTTTCAAGATGATTCTTATCACAAAAAATAAGATGAAGATAAATAGAGATCAATAATCATAGTTTACTATAGTTCGTCTATAAACTAATAATGAATAATGAATATTTTTATTGTGAATCTAAATTTAGAATTAGTCGTGTTAATCACCGCTATCCACAACAGACCGGTTTAACTACTGTTGCTGGATTTAAATCATTTATGTGATCTGGCATTTACTTTGTATCTATCTGGACTTTGCCTAATCGTTCATAGTAGAACTTGAAATTTTGCATACACACTCCACTAAACGAGTATGGGAAATTTTTTTTTTAATCACCTCAAAAATGGGTTTTAGTGGGGGGGGGGGGGGTCAATGTGTAATGTAAATTTATGCTAAATTGGTCTCACTGTGCCCTGTTGTTTCTATGAAAATCAAAACTTATTTTAGTGATCATAGCTTAACAATGGTGGGGATTCGTAATTTCCCTAGGAATGTAAATATAGTGATATAGCTTGGAATTTGTGGGACCGGGGGCTTGGCTCCTTGAGAGGCTCTCTCAAACATTTATTGAGATTTGTTATTGCATAATGTTTGTAAAATTCCCCTTCTCCATTGAGGTCCCCCCGGGGGATGCTTGAAATCGCCTTTACTCCCTCCATCCGCTACGCCCTAGTGGGAATAGTTAGAATTTTCATAGAAATTATGTTTCGGAAGAAATGCAACGTTGTGGCCAAGAAAAAAATGATGGAGTACGTTTTGGTCAGTAAATGTGACCAGCTAATTTAATGATAAGAGAGAGAGAAGACCAGCATCTTACCCACAACCAGAATGTTGACTATAAGTTATATTTTTGGTGAATTTCTCTGAAAATAAATCCATTCCCTAATTCCACCGTAGAATGGTAAGTAGGAGATTAGTAAGAAACAATGAAGAACGTGAAGGTCAGTATATGTGACTAAATGATAAGATAGAAGAGACACCCCCATCGCAAAAAAATATGTTAGCCTTATGAAATTCATTTTTCAGTTTCACTCAAAAATGAATATTTTCTCTTCCTCCAGTGTTAATTTTTTAAAAATTGATACTTGTTTGGTACGTATCGTAAAAGTGAAAGATCAAGAGACACTGACTTCAAAGCTTCAATATTTGGCGTCCACAATGGCGTAGCACCTCTTGTGAGTCATCGAAACCAGTCTGTGGCAAACTTGATTTTTTAGCGCAAAATCGACCACGGGAAAGCGTCAAAAAACGTCAAAATGCATCGAATAAAAACTGTTTTGTGGCCATTTTAGGAGCTATAAATAGCTATAAATGCCGGTAATAGCTACAAAAATAGCTAAGGATAGGCTAAAATTTCTGTTGAATAGCGCTGAAATTTGGCTAAATTAGTGTTGAAAATTGTCTAAAATAGCGCTAAATGTTAAACTTTTTTCGCTACCAAAACAAGAAATGCGCTAGATTTAGCGCAGAATTGCTAAAGCCGATCAGTGTTGCAAATTTTCATTCAAATCTAAATTTAAATCTTTTGGTTGTGTTTACAAGTCAGAAATTGCTATAATTTAAAAATCATAGAATAAGTTGTTTTTTTCATTTCATTCTGATAAAATAAGTATTATTTCCATTAATAAATCAAGTAATATTCTAATAAGATAAATGTTGAAGATTCAAGTCATATTTAACAGCATGTAATATATTTCCTAGATTTCAAATATATATCTGGAGAAGATATATTTATCGATGTTTTTGACTCAATTTTAGATGTGAACTTTAAAATAAAATCCAAACTGTATTCGCGTTTCGTGGCAGATTAAGAGAAGAGGAAAATCAAGTGCAAGATAACCTGACGGAGCCCATCCTTTCTCAGACTGATTTGGAATCACAATTGTCCTTTTCCTAGACCGGTTGCCAAACATAACTAAAGAGCTTAGCCTGACCTACGATTCACCCGCATGGATTCTCCTATCTCTCTTAATTTGAGTTTATTTACGATCGTAAGTGTAGAGCTCAGAGCTTTCCTTCATCATCATCAGTCTTTTAACGTCCGTCGTTGGACATAGACCTTCCCCTGGATTCGCCATAATTCCCTATCATGGGCATTGCGGAGCCAGTATTTCCTGAATTAGTCTAGTTCATCTCTCCATCTTGTGTTCTGTCGGCCTCGGTTTCTTATGTGATCTCTGGGGATCCATGTTGTGAGACGTGATGTCTCCGTGTAAGGTTTCTTAACGTTACAATAGATGCTTTCTTTTCCACAAATTGTTAAAATGCTTTTTATTCCATAAAATGTCAAAATTGTAAAAAAGAAAATTAAAAAAAAAACCCATCACACTAACTATATGAAATAAGAAGATATTCAATGGAATATTTATTTTAAAAAAGCCCCCAAATTAACTTCTTTCGTTTTGGAGTAATTCGCAACACGGCAATGTGATGATTGAGAGAAATGAACTTTCAGTCCATGGAAATGCGGCAAATAAGCCAGCGGTCAAAAGGGATTCGGGTAAATGAATACTACCGCTAAATTCAATGGCACTAGAGAGAAATCGAATTCGATTCTAATTTAATAATTGGCAATTTTCTTCGGCATCTTAAAATTTGAATTCAGACACCCAGAGGCGTTCTTTTTAGATGTGTCCAATCTTTACTAGATAGAGGGACATTTATTTAGGGGCTGGATATTCGGGATGTACCTTAGCGGTAAACGTCTTAGGCATTCTACTCGCCTTTTGTAATATAAGCAAGTACAACCCACTATATAATCGAGATGCACTTGATCGTTCACAGAGAAACGTGTGTGTGTGATACGATGGTGGAAGCACCAGCGAATAATAAAACAGTATTTTTATATGCGAATATGAAGTAGGGGTTATATAAAACAATTGTACTACATCATTATAGTTTATTGATTATAAGGTTCAACGTTTCAAACCCCTGCGTCCTCGGCGAGAAGGTGTGATCCGGGATCGGGGATCGAATGCCCTCTTTGACAGAGGAGGCCCTTGCATCCAACACATCTCTATAAGACACTTTTCGGTCGGTCAGTCGGTAACATGTTAAATATCAATTTTCTCGGTCGTATCATTTTGGATTGATATACGAACCATCCTCATCTTCTTACAACTACTACCACAACAAATAATGCTAAGAATCGATTTCCCCAGTCGTATCATGTTTGATTGCTATGAAACTTGGTCCAGACCTTTGTGTGAACTATCCTAATCTGGATCTTCTCCCTGCAACAATTACCACAAGTAGTAATGCTAAATATAGATTTTATCAGTCTTATCATTGTGGATTGATATGAAACTTGGTCCAGACCTTTGAGTGAACCATCATCTTCCTCTTTTTGGCCCTCCATCTGCTACTATCACCCAACTAGTATTGTTGTTACTGCCGCAACTATTTCTTTTAGAACCCCTTAGAAATATGTACGTTAAGGACGGTGGATACATAATTGAACTCGTGGTTCTTGCTTAATAATTAAACAGGGAGGTACAAAATAAACTGAGTTTATATAACACTGCCAATGAAGTTGAAAAGGTATATATATACATATATATCAGATCGTGTCTGTCTTTCTGCCTGTTAGCCCACACGATATCGCCGAGAGTACTCGATGGATTTAAAATAATTTTTGGAAATGGTTAAGTTTTGATTTAAGGGAGAAATGATGAAATTTCGAGGCGGATTCAGTTATTAATTTTTGATTGAGAGAAATTTTTCCGTTTTTTCCCCTCATACATTCGCGTATACACCCATAATTGTCCAAGCGATATCTCAGGAGCTCACAACGAATTTCTACGAAATTTCTCAGAAGCGTGGGCAATAGGCTACAAAGGATTTGAATAACTTTTGGGGTGGATCCATAAACAATTAGTCCCCCAACGTCGTATTTATATGTCAAAACCACGTATTACCAAAATTCCATGTCCGTCCACACGATATCTCCAAAAGTTATCAATGAATTTCAAGGAAATTTCGTGGGTATGAGTTACGGAAGAAGTGAATGGAGCGGATCCATGCACAATTACTTCCCTTGACAATGGCGTTAGCAAAGGTATGCGCTCTACGAGTGCTTTTAAAATTTTCCTCGTAACCTCAGAACGGAGAGTAATAAATGAAGTATATAATTGGTGAATGGAAGCTTCATCACCGTAACCCCACAAAATGGGTCGCTCGACCAACCATCCAAGTTCAATACATATTCTTTTCTTATTTGCATGAGTGAACTCCTACGCACTATTTTAATTCGTTTTTTTGGGGGGGGGCTCTATGGTATTATTTGGACCAACAATGCTCAGATTTTTCGCCGTTATTTTTTTTTTATGATCAAAATAGATAAATTTATCGATATTCATGATAATTTATAATAACTATTATAATATGTATATCATTCATAAAATAAATGATTTTAGATAGATTAGTTCTGTTACACACGTGGGTTAATCATAGAGAGAGTCTGGTATTATGGTGAATGCAGTATGGGAGAAACTGGGAAAAATGTGTTGATTTGGTGAATGGAATAATACAGTGAGATTGGGTCAGTGCATGAGACTACCTAAGATGAAATTAGGAAAGAGTAGACCAGCCCAAATCCCCCATACCCCCTTCCGACCTTTGTGTCAAATTTTTCATCTTTCTTTGAAAATAAATACCATCTGTTACACACGTGGGCTAGGGAGATTCATCAATACGAGGTATAGATATCCTTGGAAGCACGGTATGCGAAATATCACATCGGCGAAATGACCACCAAATTGGTAGCTTCTTTTGTGCCACCATTTAAAGAAGCTGCAACTGCTTACATAGCAGTTCCCACTTGTATCAATGGTGTCAAGCTAGATACTTGAAAACAGGGTTGCCAGGTACGGTTTGTTATTCATAGCTAAAACTGTCTTTAGAAATGGCTAAAATCGGCAAAATTCTCTATATTTCAAATTTTATATACTCGTTTGAAACCCATTTGTCGAACATAACTATACAGTAAGACCCCAGAACAAATAATTTATAAGAAATAGTACATTTACTGTTATTTAACTTTGAAAAAAAATGACCATATTTTCAGCTATCGTAGATTTCTATCGGCTAGAATTGAAGGCAGGGGGGGGGGGAGAAATCGACCATATCCAACCGGAAAATGGCTACTTTGGTAACCAAATTTATTGACCACGACACATTTGGAAGGAAAGGGAGATATAAAAAGATCATGAGAAGAGGTTGATGGTTGTTGCATTTATTCAAGTGACGGGCGAATATTTGTTCGGACTGGTTACCCTTTTTTCTGTTTTTATATTTTCATTAGATGCAGTATTATTAATCATCATTATCCTAAAAAAAATATGACTACTATCTTAGACAGCGGCTGCTCAGGGTGGGTTGGTTAGCCCCTAGGGGCGCTACGGGATATTCGAAAAATTTTATAATTCGAGACAATTTTAATTCAATACGTTGATTCACAGTTGCAATGACATAAAAAGATAATTTAAAAATGGTTGATGTTTGTTGAATTTATCCCAGTGACGGGCGAATATCTAAGATTTGAGAGAATGTTCGTTGAACAACGGGCTCACCCATGCCGCTAGTAATTACGAATATCAAAATAGGAAGCAAATATATCCGTACCTTGCGTAAATAGATCAACGTAGCCCACGCGTATAATAGAACTAATTATCTAAAAGAAATAACTAAAGTCTTCTAAAACTATCTAAAAAAAAATTACCTACAATTATCTAAAAAAGATAGACCTTTCATCTAAAATTATCTCTATAAAAAAAGTTAAAAAAAACAATCATAAGGATCCAAAAATCATCTTCTGAAAACCAAAACAAAGAGGAACGTTTTAAGAAGATATACTTGAACGCATTTCGAAGATTGTGCCTTCAAAATGTAACCAGGAGCGTCCAGAGATACATACTGACACACAGACATTCGGAGAGAGAAGAATTGTTAGCCCACTTTGGCTGGTTGGTAGGTCATTTGTGGGGCTACGGTGATTCGATATACGACTTTTCTGATGGATTTAAATGACATGATTTATTATTCTTTTCACTTAACCGAAGCGGATGAATGTGAATGCAATTGTTCGGTATGTACTGACTTGGGGTGCCGCGAAAAAAACATTTTACATTTAGTGTGCCGTGATTCGAAAAAGTTTGGGAACCCAAGCCTAAAGCTTACTTTTCATTTTCCGATCAATGCTATTTACTCCCCGTTGGAAGGAAATCGACCTGAATCAAAAAGATGTGATAAAAAGCAACTAATAAGATGAAAGTAAAAAGTGGCTATAAAAAAAAAAAGAAATAGAACTTCCCCTTTGCTAGTCTGACAACCAAGAAAGGAGAGAATGTAAAAAAGTGGTCAGAGGACTGAATTCCGAGCACCCCCCCCCCTTTCGGGGGCGCCTTGTCGTGGTGTTGGTATAGGCCTACGATTTTGAAGGGGGCCGCCATCATCATCATCATCATCATATTATTATTATTATTATTATTATTATTATTATTTTTTTTTTTTTTTTTTTTTACAAATCATTTTTGTTCTTTTGTTCTGTGCTGTTACTTGTAAGTACATTATGTACATTACATGTAAATATTCCGCCGGACCATTTTCTTTAATTGTTTAATCTATTTAAGGTGTCTAGGCCGAGTGATACGTTAATCTGGAGAGCATTTCAAATGAGTTTCTATATAATATAACGCAAATTATAATCATTCGGTTGGATCATATATATATATATATATATATATATATATATTATGAATACATAACTGTCGCGTTGAAAGAAACGAATGAAGCAGACATAGACCGAAGAATAAACGAGATGAGAATTTGGAGTGAAAACAGTTATTTGAGCCTCTGAATAAGCTCAATGGTAAGAGCAACGCTATGTTGAATCGACTACCGTATCGGTCGCAGGTTCGATTCCTGCAGCAGCTCCATTTTCTTTATTTGTTCATTCTATTTACGTCGTGCAGGTCAAGTGATACATTAAGCATTTAATAACAGGAGATCATTTGAAATAAGAGTTTCTATATCATATGATACGTATCATAATCATATACCCATGTATGAATTGTATGTATTCGGCACTCATTACAAAGTACTTAATGAGCAGTTTCAAATTGGGCCAACATTTCCCATCTGGCCTTGGCCTATTGCCAGTTCAGCCCGACCCAAGGGTGTAAAAAGAAAAGGCCATGGTTAGCCAGCAGCTGGCCTCGCCGATCATTGAATTGAGTAGTGAATTTGATCCTGACTGGGTGCCCTGTGACTGTGGCCTTGTGTCAAAACCAAGCTAAGCTAATCCAAGTTTAGTAAATGAAATCCATTCATGGGCGTACGCTGGGGGTGAGTGGGTGTCAATCAGGATCCCCTCCCCGGATCGGGCCTTCTCACCAAGGGAGAGGGTGTTGGAACTTAGGACTCTATAATTAATATACGATAACAGTGGAGTACAATCGTTTTATGTAACCCCAACTGAATGTTCCCACATTAGAAGTCTGCATCACCCTGGGGTCAGGTCATGTGTCTCCGTCAACGGTCAAGAGCACCATCGAATATTTGGATCATACACCGGGTCGATTTTGCTTACACAACAAATGGCGGGTGGAATACCTATCTATAACAGGGTTGCCATCAAAATATATTCCACATTGCCCCCCCCCCGAAAGGTGACAGCAGACATCCATGCATCCGACCCAGTCGGCACTTCTTTTCTCGTATAAATCAAAACAGGTTAGAAGGATGCGTGAGTAGACTGGATCTAGAATGATGTCTATGCGTGAGGACCGACTGTATCTTAAAAAAGAAGGCTTTTTAAAAGTTTTCCCCCATTTTGCATGAGATCAGAGGCGGTGTGTGGGAACAAAAATCCCGCAACTGCGGGTGTCGAGGCCCCAAGGGTGCGATATATCTGAGGAACCCACAAAAATCTAAAAAATGGTCTTAAAAATTTCTGGAAGAAGATAGTATTAAAAAAAAAAAAAAAAATCTTTGAAAATATGTAGGGGGCGCCACTGATAAGATACACATTTTTGACAACGCCGACATTTTGAACGACGGGGGTAGTAGGTTTAGAGCGTTTTAAACATTCTCGGCTGGTGTCAGCCTAAGGAAAAGCCTCTTATTCCCACCATCCATTCGTCTGGATTAAAAATAACCTTCTTCAACAGCAGGAAAATAAAATGGCAAACACACTAAATATCTTGCTTAGTGCGGGCTTTGATCTCCAGTAAGTAATCAATCAATTAATGTAACCAAGTATAAGCTGAACCCAAATTATTATAAGACCTTGAACTGAGCGGTTTTGAACAGGAAACTTTTAGAACGAATTAACCACAACTTGTCAATCTCTACCAGGAAAATGGGTGAGCCGTTTATAGTGATCACTTTGAGACGGGGTCTTTTACTTATATGTAACAACTGGCTGATGTGATAACATTAAACAGAAGGATATAAAATTGGAACAATTCATAATCATCGTTGAAATAATTTGAAAATATCCGCTTGCGTGTTCGAAGATAATTCGAAAACTGGTCATTGTACGAGGTTAATATTCACCAGATATGTTGATCCGTGAACTGGACATTGCAGTGTCATGTTTGAGGTCGTTTGGATCAGCAGTCTTCGAGGGGGGCAGGCTCCATTACCAATAAAACATCTATAACTGACATGGTCACATATTTTGTGACCGTAAAAAGTGATGTTTTTTTGTCGCCTTTTCTTTAGTCTCTAATCATTTCGATGTTTTGGAATAGAATTGAGAGAGTCATTTTTCTTTCGAATCAACGGGATTCAATCAATTTATAGTTATGAAGCGTAACGGCATTTCAAAAATCTGTTTTGATTGTTATTACGATTAACAACGATATTTCTGTTTTGATTGTTGCTACTAACGACGTCATAAATGAATAAAGAATAGCGTTTAATTATTTCAAGTTTAAACCTCCGGAAAGATTTTCATGCGACCAAGACGCACCTTTTCATCTGATTTTTTTTTATTTATGGGGACCAACGTAAAACAACTCCGGGGTTGCAAGGGAACTAAACGTTGATCTTTCAACAGTGGCACGACATCTGCACCAAATTGGAAGAGCAAAAAAAAAGCGCGAATGACCATGAATGAAAAAGCAAAAAAAAGTTCGCTCGTCGTGCGAATAATCCTGCAGAAATTGTACCAAGTAAGCAACGAAGCTCTACTTCGCCCGACTTACGTCCTTTTCAAGCATTTCGGTCACTCACTGGATATAAAGGTCTTCAACTAAGCAGCTCGAAAGGCTTTCGACGAATTCATTGGTTCCAAGAGCCCGGAGTTCTACGCTTCTGGAATAATTGAACTTATTTCTCGTTGGCAGAAATGTGCGGATTCTCACGGTTCTTATTTCGATTAATAACCTTCATTCTAAGATGAGATATTCTGCTTTGAAATTGATGGTGAAAAACTGCAATTATTTTTGCACCAACCTAATATTAGGAAACCACCCGATAGGACGCGTTCCAGCTAGTTTTAAATGAAGTGTTGATATTGATAATAATAATAACAGTTTAATAAATAATAACGTGATTATATAAATAAATAAAAAAACGGCTTCAATAGTACTTTATTTGTCGCCCGTGGCTTCTACACCCCACTTCTCTCCGTGTCACTGCTGACCCATATCGATTACGTGACACACAAACACAGAGGGAGGAAAATTATCTCTTCCTCCTCACAGCAGCAACCTTACACACTTCAAAAGCAGAGTTGCCAAATTAGCCATTTTCCAATCAACGCTATTTTCTCACTACCGGAGTGAAATCGGCCTGAGCAAAAGAAAAAAAATGCTATAAAAAATATCAATGAATTGAAATGAAGGTAAAAAGTCATAAAATAAGTGATATTCTAATCTATAATAATAAAAAGAAAGTAATATTTTTATGTTAAATGTTTGGCTTACGCGCTAAATTCAGTGCCTTTCTTATTTCGGCGGTGAGAAAAAAGTGCAAGCTTTCTGGCCATTTTCAACATCTTTTTGGCTGTTTTAGTCGTTTTTCTTTTTAGATTTAACGCCTTTTGGCAGCTAAGCTAATAATAAAAAAAAATATGGCAAACGTTGGCAACACTGCGCTCTTAGATTAGCGAAGTTCGGCGTAACTGCTGACCTCAATTCTATTGATAACAACACACACACACTCAGGACAGAAAGCAGTGGTTTTTCCGTGCTAAATCGACCTTGAAAAAGCGTCAAAAAAAACCCAAACACGCTAAAAACACACTGCTAGGTCTATCTTGAAATGGCCATGAAATAGCTAGAAAATGGCTAAAATGCTCTAAATAGCGCTATATGTTGAATTTTCGCGCTGCCAGAACACCAAATTGGCCACACTGGTAGTAGAGATTTTTCCTTTTCACTACAGCAACCTTAACACCATTCAACACACCGTGCTCTCAAGAATTGCCAATTTAAATACTTTACATTTGGATCTGCAGATGTCAGAAATTTGCTAAAATAATTCAATTTTGGATGTAAACTTGAAATAAATTCAACAACCCTGTAGTGGAGCTCTGCACCTGATCCCCCCCTGCAATTCATGAGACGCGTGCGCACACACACACACATATATACACAGTAGAGATATCTTTTCCGCCTCACTAAGTGAACACTACACAAAGCAGGTCTGGTTAGTCACTTGATAGACCCCGTCACACAACCAAGGTCTTTTGGCGTCATGCCCTTTTGGGGGTAATCAATTAGATAAAGCTACGTTCAATGACCAAGTTATTTCTCTCATTTTTTTTTTGTTGGGAAATGATCAGTAAAGTCTAAATTTGAAATAAATAAATAAATAAATAAATAAATAAACGAAGAAGATCAATTTAGCATAAACTTACATTTCAAATTGAACCCCTCTAAAAAAAAAAACAGGTGAAACGATAAAGAAAAAAAAATTAGGAGTTTTTCTTAGGCATAAAGAGTAATTGTTAAAATTCTCAGCTTTACTGGTGCGGCCTGAACGCATGATACACACATACATAGCCAGCCAGACTTGAATTGATAAGTGTAAGAAACTATATTGTCAGTTTTGATTGAAGTTTTATAGGTATTTATGCTCTACCCCTACCTAGAAATAACTACAAAGCCCCCAGGGAGCAACATACCTCAACCAACGTAATTATCAGAGGATGCGATTGTGCCTTGATTCGCCTTATAATTCTATCACCTCTTCCACGATTTCCACAAACCATTGTCAATCATTCTACAAATTGTCATTGAAAACGTCGGGAACGTGTGGTTAGTCATAAAATTTTGGCGATATTATAAGGTATGGATATAACTACAACGTATGTTTGTGTGTGGGGGAGATAACTGTGCATGGATCCGCCCATTAATCTAAACCATTTTTTTTCGTAGCCTATTCGTCCTCCCTCCTGCAAAATTTCATTGAGGACTTTTGGAGATATCGTGTTGATAGTCATGAGCGTATCAATAAATATGGAGGAAAAATTAATGGGAAAATCACTCAAAATCAAAAAATTGATTTTAGGATCAGCATCACCAACTACCCCAACTCTTCTACAAAATTTCATTGAAATTCAGAGTAGACAAAAGATACCTTAGACAGTATAGACACAATCGCATATATTACCTCTCGGAGATATCTGGCAACAGAGAAAATGTACTATTAAAAGCGCTTACCATTTTATGGCCAAATTTGACAATCAGGCCTTTTTTTTAGCAGTATCTGGCCATTCTTAAAAATTCGAAGTAATTTTTTTCATTTCGTCAGGATATTGTCATTTTTTAAGGTCATGTGAGGGATACTATTTACAATAATTGTAATGCTAAAACAGGATACTGTTTTATGCCATTCGTACGGAACAAAAACGTTGACTTTATTGCAGTCACATTTGAAGTATTAGGCCATTCTTGAAAAAATTCGAAAGTAATTTTCGTTTCCGTTTTGTCTTAATATTGTTATTTTTTTAGGTCATGTGAGGGATACTATTTACAATAATTGTAATGCTCAAACTGGCTATTGTTTTTATGCCATTCGTACGGAACGAAACAAAAACGTTGACTTAGTTGCAGTCATATTTTTAATAAATTCCTAATTTTGAGAGCACAGCAATATTACAATCTTTGATAAACAATTCGGAATTTTTGAAAACAAATATCTCCAACTATCTGGGTAACCCTGTAATATACCAAGAGCAGTAGCAGTGGCCGACTTAACGAAAGTGATTGACTCACGAACGTACAGTGTGGCGGACCCTCTGAAGCCTAGCCAGTTGAGGTAGGGAGCAGAGGCGTAAAAGATGAGGGAGGTGGTTATTTGACAACGCCTACTCCGACCCCTAATCGGGAAGAGAGGGGCACTAAAAAAAAAAAAAAAAAAAAGAGGGAAAGATAGTTCAGCTTTTGACATTTACACAAGGATATATTTGTACATAGATTACTGTATGAATGATAATTCAGCCTTTGGAGTCGTAATTCACCAATTATATGATAGTGAGATTTGACGATAGGCATGCACTGAATGTTAGAGGGCACCCCCAGAGAACCAAGCCCCTGGTCACTCAAATCTCTAATTACGTCTCTTGGTGTGTGGAGATACCCTATGTGTATCAAGTTTAGGATTTAATTATCTTTATTTGTTAAGGACTGAAGAATCACCAGGACACAGCAGTGGTGCCAGACAGTTGGAGACATTTCTGGCCAAACACACAATTTTTGTATTTGGCCATTTTGTATCTAAATCACTGCATTGCAATACTACAGTAAACACACATAAAAAATGAGAATTTATTAAAAACACTTCTGCAACATCTTCGTACGAAACAATAGAATTGATCAACAGAAACAAAAGTAAGGGTCTGGTTTAGAATTAAAATTACATGCATACCCTCTAATAGACTTTTTCAAAATAAATTTTCTGGGGGGAAGACACGGGCCTTATGGATTGAAGGCACAAAAAAATCAAAAAAAAAATCCGCGTACATAATTCTATTTTTGAATAGAATATTTGAAAGGAAGGTGGAAAAAGTGAAAAAAGAAGAAATTGAAATAAAAGAATAAAAATAATGCCACAAATTTGAAATAAGGTCAAACCAAGAAGTTCTGGGCCAGATTTTCAGAAGGGCCAAATTTGGCCATTTTATGGCAATACCGGGACAAAGAAGACGTCAATGGCGGGTTTCGCTGTGCTCCTCATTCAAAATTAAATAGAAATGACCGGTTTTAGGAAACGAATTTTCACCCTGGTTGAAAATCAGATTTTTTCCTCCAAATTGCGAAGTCACAAAGGGACAAAAAAGAGGAGACGGTCCCAATTGTAAATCGTGGTGTTGGACATCCTCGCTGTTAAAAAAAATGCACAAAGAGAATCCATGAAGGAGAGAAAAAAAAACAAACCTACACACGCACTAACAGACCATCACAAGCCCGCCCCAGAAGTAAATACATGAATCGTATCATTACTACTTCAGATTAATTAAATCTAAGACTTATTTCAATTTGTGTGTAATTTGTAACAGAGTTTCACTGAAACTTTACGATTGGGACCACCTTCCTACATTTTTGCAGAGAAATGAAAATGGCGATCTTCAAGTTGGTCGTCCCAGATTATCCCGGTTGCTGTTGTAAGGGCACCCGACGGCCAGTTACAGGGAAAATACCGAGCAGATATAGAATGTTATATACCCCGAAATAGTCATTTTTCGAGAGTCAACATCTGATTACCACTAGTATTTTCATTCGTTCGTTTCTTCGGGGAAGGGGGAATCACAATAGATGTGGCCGAAATACTTCCAAGCCGAAGTTCAGTAAGTAAGCTAAGGTCCAGATGAACAACAACCCCGCCTCATCATTAAAAAAAAACAAAAAAACAAACCATTTCATAACTAGAATGAATGCGTATATTTTAATGAAATATACTCCAAATGCAAATTGTTTGAGATGCCCATTGAGGTATTTTCATTTGATTAATAAAAAAAATCCAGTGACAACTAAGCCAGCTTCGTGAATTAATCGGTATCGTGTTTATAAGGTTTCTATCTAACACTGTATTGACTTTTCAATCTCATTTAATTGAACGTTTGTAGTGGTTGATATTTTCAAGGAATAGCTATTGCTTATGGCTTAGCAAACATACAAAAATATTTTTTCCTATGCAGAAGGATAATTGCTTCGATTAGATCGGACTCGTTTCTCCCGGATATTGTTGGAGAAAAAAAAATACTAGGAAAGGAAGCTAGTGAATTGGCTTTAAAGTGGGTGACCATTTCACAGTGTACGTGTAATGTAAAACTGGACCCTGACTATCACCCGATGTTCTTCGTCTCAAGTGGACTCCTGAGACTTCCATTTTTTGAAAATTAGGTTGACGGGAAACGTCCCGGTATTCTAACCTTTACAGTGGCACATAACGTGTGGAGCCATGCGGTCTTCACCCAAAACTTTTAATACTTTCGACCATTTAATGAAAATCATCCATTTGTTCAGCAGTGGTCCTTAACCTGGAAACGTTAATTTGGCTAGGTTATTTTGTGAAATGGAAAAAAAATTAAAAAATTACCTTGGATCGTAATATTAAAATTCGTCATAGAAAAAAATTGGAACCGACCCCTGCAATAAAAGCCACGAAAGAAAGAAAACACTAGTGTACTGCCGATATCGACGAAGCTGTGTCCGTTCAGAAAAGTGAATGTATATAAGATAGAAAATCGAAGTTGTCAAATACGAATAACTGACTCGATTTGTCAGAAAACAAAAAACTGAAAATTAATAAAAATTTCCAAGGGTTATCTTTATATTTACAAGTGAAACTCGTTGCTTGAGTGGACACTTCAGTCCATAATTCTAACGAACTGACAGCTTATCCCGCTTACTTCGTTTATACTATCAACTCTTATAATCTTTACAACGACGGTTTGCTTAGCACAAAGGAATTGCCTTGTAAAATTTTCATAAGCCCTAAGATTAAAACGGTTTGGTAAAAGTGGTTACAAATGTTGATAGAAATACACTAGATCAGCATTTTTGTATATATATATATATATATATATATTACATATATGTCTGCGTGTCCAAGTGAACCTCAACGATTCAAAGCCAGTCATCGGAGACCGAATTACACTGATGTGCTTAACTAGCATTCAATGTTAAATTGAGAGCTTAAGCTGTTGTTTCTTGGTGAAAAAAAAACCGAACATCTGGGATTATTTCCCGGGATTCATATAAAAAATTCATACGATTACAGAAAACACATTCACCAATAGTTAACTTGGAATTTACCTTCATTTTTAAAAAAATTCAGTCACAAGAAATAAAAAAATACAATATTTCATCCGATAGAAGATACAGTATTTACTCGTGTATAATAGAGTATGAGAAAGATGCTGAATTTTTTTTCAGCTAAATGTGTGTTTGGGAGGGGCGCATTATATCAGAGATCATATGTACACGAGTAAATATGGTAAATGAAATAGAGTAGTTCAGTTTGAAAGATGATGCAAATACAGAGTTCAAGTACACCGCAGTGTACAGTAAAGTTAAGATCAAAGTAGTGTTAAGAGACTTTCGCAACATTTAGAGGCCCTGAAAAGGGCCGTTGGGGGGTTCTTTCTGGGAGACCAACAATTGAATTTAGCCTCCGAAACCGTAGAGGGTTCTTCCTTGTCTCTTCAATGCATAGACAACGTCCATGGCGGTGACAGTCTTCCTCTTGGCATGCTCGGTGTAGGTTACAGCATCACGGATTACATTCTCCAAGAAAACCTTGAGGACACCACGGGTTTCTTCGTAGATCAGACCGGAGATACGCTTCACGCCACCCCTGCGGGCCAGACGGCGGATAGCGGGTTTGGTGATACCCTGGATATTATCTCGCAACACTTTTCGATGACGCTTTGCACCTCCTTTTCCAAGACCTTTTCCTCCTTTACCGCGACCAGACATGCTTGTGCTGATATGAGACAAGTACTCTACACGAAGTGATTACAATCGAGGTTGTGTAAGCCAGTCCGGAGTATTTATACTGATTTAGTTTCAATTGTGCGGACGTAGTAGGGAATACACCATGTGACTGATGCTCTTCATTTTTCAGCCAATCAGATGCTTGCTGTATACAGTAGCAGAATTTTTTTTTTATCTCATAACAAAACAGGTTAACGGAAGGGGAGGAGAAGGCTGTTATCGTATTGCCTAGGTCTACATGATCACAGACTGGACATCTGTGAACCGACCTTCTGTGGTCCGGTTTCTTTTGAATCCACTTGCATTAATAGTATCTATCTTTATTTTGTTTTTCTCAATTGAATAAAGCATTGTCAACTCTTAGGAACGGCTCACGTGAGCAAGCTGCGCTATTAAACATTCACTCCTTATTACATCTAGAGAGAAATTTCAAAAATATTTTAAATTCTTCCTATATAGGTTCTTAGTGGGAGTTTCAATTTGCAATGTGAGTTAGTACTAAATTTAGTACTAAATTGATCCCTTAATAGTTTGTATTCAGCATTCATTTTAAAAAAAAATTCACTTGTTTAGAGATCAATGCCCAACGCAAGGCGAGAGTAACTTATTCATTTATCATCACACACACACACACACACACACACACCTATTTCTTATTTTTTAATTAGTCACTCCCAACTCTGTATGCTGTCAAAAAGACGTTGACAACTGGGCAGTTTCTATTGGGTGACTAACTACACCAGTTTTTAATTTTTTTACCATTTAAGATGAAAAGAAATACTAGTCAAGTTTTATAAACTCAAGACATTTATTATTGTAGTTATAATTGTTATCAAAGTCAGTTGATGCTAAACATTTTATTCAAAGTGATCACAATAATCGGTTTCCTCCTATACGTCTTTTGCTTAATGTTATCAGTCAAATGTTATCTAAAAGACACAAGATACAATAAGTGGCTTCGTCTGTATTTAAAAAAAAAAAAACGACCCATGATTTTTATGAATAGAATTGTATTGAGATTTTGCCGAAGTATCTTTACTCCGGTTTTGTTTTGTCTCTCAAAGGTTTCGGCCTTTTTCTGAGGATTTTCGCCATTTATGTTATAAAGGGGTGATTTCCAGGAAAAACTTGCGCTATTACGGCGAATTCTCAAATTTAGTTGCCTTTTCACGTAAATAGACAAATGAGGGAGTGTATTTGTTGTATGTTATAAAGTTGTATTTCCATTTAAATAAAATCATTTTTTCCTGATTTTATCAAATTGTGCTCACGTGAGCAGTTTTGACAATGCTTTATCTAATTTGAAAAAAAAAGAACTTCTTTAGTTAAATGTATCCGATTATACATATATATTTTTTTATTATTTCACCGAAGAAATAAGTAATCATGAATAAATTTGAAAAATCAAATTTATTCATTTACGGTTAGTAAACGAATATGATTTTCCCGATAAGTGAGACCTCTACTGTCTTATTCTTTAATTGTATTTTTTAAAGAAAAATTTATTCGATTTTAATCCTATTTTACTATTTCGTCAATTTTAGAGCTTAAAATTACGAATCATATATCACTTCCTTGTTTTTAGGTTAGAGTTTTTTTCTTTTTCATTTATTTATTTGTAAAACATTTTTTTCCATTGCCCCCCACCCCCATTTCCTTATCAAAATCCTGGATCTGCCCCTGAATAAGGTGAAAAATAAAATTTACAAATTTTTAGTAGCAATAACCAGGCAGAAAAAAAAGTCAACCAGTCGAAAACAAAAATATGTAAGCGTGGCGTACGAAAGCAATAAATTAGCCTTTGGGTTCCTGGCGCCCTGGGTAACCTGAAGTTTGGCGTAGTGGAAAGTATCAATCTGCTGTCAGATAATTCCTAAAAATTCTGAATTTACATCAGGTGTTTTTTTTTTTTTTGCTATCTTGACTATGTTTTATTCTGCTTAAATCATTAATTTTCCATACGTATTTGCCCCATGGTTGCCCTCTAGCACTTGGATATCTGAGCGAACTGTCAGTGTTATTGCTTGATAGGACCGGGCTGGGGGCCGATGTGTGTATATTCAATTTTACTTCGCCAATTAAAAAGAGTAATAAAAATCACAAAAAAATGTAATTCAAGGCCAAGATTCTGGCGTTGGGTAATGGACTGGTCTCCTTTATCTTATCAGTAATATTCGTCATATTTACTGACCCGAACGTCCTTCATGGTCTCTACGTCGCATTTATACAGAAAAGAAATCTCATGCCGAATCCATCTAAAAAAATCACAATCTAACTAATAACACATTTATAATACCATGGTTGTGTAAGGGGATGGTTTTTTTTTATGTACATTCAAGTGAGAAGGATATTACGAAGAAAAGGGACTAAAATAAAATAAAATAGTGCTGGAGGGTGGTCATCCACAGCTTCCCGCTACTAGCAACGAGCTCTACTGAATTATAACCACGTAATCATAAAAAAAAAGATACGCGGAAAGTCGGGAGGGAAGAAATAAATCATATCAATAATGCCTTTTATTTTTCAGCCAATCAGAAGCTGTCTATCTGTTCACAACTGCTAAGAACAAGACTAGGTTTTGAATTCATAAACAGAAACTGGAAACAGGTTGCTAAATTAGCCATTTATCGGCTAGATTTGTGAGATGTTTCTCTTTTAAAGAAAAAAAAAATCTTCAATAGTCAAAATCTGGTCATTACCTTAAAAATGATATTCAAGTCTAATAAAATCAAAGGTATCATTTTCATCTTTTTGTTCATGTCTATTTGATAAGAGAGCTTTGAGTGAGTACACAATAATATTTTTAGCTATGAAGTTAGCGGAAAATTGAAATATCTAGCCGATTGTAGCCATTAAAAAGCATAATTACTATAAATAACAAACCATACTTGACAATAGCACACACAGAAATCTGATTCATAAACAGGTACAGGAAGCAGCCACTACATTTTCAGAACTCTCCTAACAGGGAAATAAAAATGGTATTTTACGTGGACCGCCAAATTCAAACTTGCCAATTCGAGGTGATTTATTATTGAGAACAGAATTTCAAAACGAAGCACCTTCATGTGAAACTGTTATTGGTATCACGGCCGGCAACACAGATAGTCGCCCGGGGTGCCAAGTGCTAGGAGTCCCCTCAAGAAGTAGATTCACAATTAATAGACTGTAAAATATAAAGTACTTAAATTGCCTTGAATACCTACATTCTCGTTTGGGAATTATAAGGACCCAAGCCCCCTAATCGCCAGTTCTGCCCCAGATTGTGGTACAATTTTGTGTCAAAAGTAACATTTCGAAATAATGAGTATTTCCTATTCCTCAATTTTTGAGAGGGTGCCCCCTAAAAATACCCCCATGAAATTATAGTTCTTCCCAGAATATACAGACATATACCTTGGAATGGTCAACCTTGTCAATGGTTTCACCCTAGGCTTCTGAAATGTCTGTCCACGGAGCTACGTGACCTCTCCCCCGAATCCCTATCTGGTTGTGGTACAATTTTGTGTCAGAAGATACGTTTTCAAATAATCGGTATTTTCAATCCCCCATTTTTCTGGAAACTGTACCCTCTAAAATCATAGTTCTTCCCTAAAACTCTTGACTATTTGTCCAAACCAATTAGAAAAAAACAACAATTATATGACGGAGAATGCCAAGGTGCACGGTAGGCCCCTCCAGCTCACTGCATACATGGTTTATTATGATTTTGTTTCTCTGAATACTACTACTGCCAAGAGGGGAGTGCGGTCTATATACCCCGTCGGTTAAATAAAAGGTTCGGTTCGTTACTTCCCCCACACCTACCAGATGATACCTGATGAAGGCCGTAGAGTGCAACGGCCGAAACGATGTATGAAAAACAACCAAGATGGGGATAGTCCGAATAATAATAGAAATAATAATAATACCCCATCTAAAAAATTCAGAGATATGCAAGATGAGGATAGTCCGAATAATAATAGAAATGATTTTGTACTTGTTCGGCTACCGGAAGAAATATGCATTAGAATGATATGTGTGTTTGCATATATATATATATATATATATATTCTTCCAACTCTGGAGTGGAGTATTAAGGGGAATTATGGGTAAGTGAATCTATCGTTTAATTCGGTCCAAATTTGCACAGGGCTGGAGTAGAATGTCTACCTCTGGTTCTGAAGCGAAGGTTTCGATCCTACCTCGTGGTACTGGATGGGATATTGGACAGTCTACAGCCACACAGAAGTGTTGTAATATAGTGATACAGCTGTCTGCAATTGACACTATTGTTTTATTTTATTATCTATCTAGCTATCTATATCTATCTATATATATATAAGAAATGGGGCTGCTGCAGGAACTAAACCCACGACCCACGATTCATATATATATATGTATATATATATATATATTTATATATATATTCATATATATATATATATATTCATATATATATATATATATATTCATATATATATATATATTCATTCATATATATATATATATATTCATATATATATATATATATATTCATATATATATATATATTCATATATATATATATATTCATATATATATACATATATATATATATATTCATATATATATATATATATTCATATATATATATTCATATATATATATTCATATATATATATATATTCATATATATATATATATTCATATATATATATTCATGTATATATATTCATATATATATATATATTCATATATATATATTCATATATATATAAATATTCATATATATTCATATATATATATATATGAATATATATATATATATATTCATACATATATATATATTCATATATATTCATACATATATTCATATATACTCATATATATTCATATATATATATATTCATATATACTCATATATATATATACATGTATATTCATATATATATATTCATATATATATATATATATTCATATATTCATATATATATATATATTCATATATTCATGAATATATATATATATATATATATATATATATATGTATATTCATATATATATATATATATATATATATAACATGGATAGATGTCAACATCTCATATAACCAGTTGCAGATGAGTGCGTTGGGCATGATATGCAGACGTTCACCGGGTTTATATCTTTGTAATTCTCATTTTTTTCATATATATTAATAACTCCATCTATTGTGTTAGATAATCAGTACTGTGATTTGAACATCAATAACAGATAAAACCTGTTTTCTATTTCTTTTTTGTATTCTCATTGATTGAAAATATATTATGAACTGATACATGTATTTACCTGCATACGCATATATGTGTGCATGCATGTGCTTAATATGCCTATATATACATTTATGAATCTCTGTGTGTGTGTGCGCGTGTGTGTGTGTATGTGTGCACATGCACATATACGTCGATTTCTATTGACTTTAGACGCAAATAGTCTTTTTTGTAATCAGGTCGTCAATACCTTTCCACTGATCTATAAACTTGTCCATGTTTGGCGTTATCAAATTTCTTTGCCGACGCGAGCCTGGAGCTGAATTTCAATCGATACCCAAATATGGTAAACGAGGTAAAACAAAAAAAAGAAAAAGAAAAGATGCTCAGTGTACTGACACAATCAATAAGAAAATGCACATGGGAATGGAATTGCACTCTCACCATTATCGTAATGCATCTGTTATATTCATTAAATGATGATCTGAAACTCTGATGCCCCCCACTTACGTTCACCCCCACAAAAGAAAGATGTGACTCGAAGTCGTTTCAAAGTGGGTTTCCCAGTTCGAGCTCTCTGCAAAAATTGCCCCAGTCCCTGCAACTAATGTTGTGAACGCGCCGGGACAAGCCCGTTCCATCCCTTTTAGTGCGACAGGGCGGTACTGCCCTGGGGCGTTCTTCTCCCCCAAGACTTTGAGGCCCAAGGACAAATCTCAGGCCTCTTGCACTTACCAATGCCGAGCCATCATCGGCCGCAGCATTGTACCCGGACTGATCAACTTCTCGGCCCGTGGCTGTCAAGGAACTAATACTACACTTTGATCTTAAGCAAAATGGTGGAAAAGCTGGCATCTACTGAGGACACTGATGTTGTGTTGGAACAGTTTTCTTTCACCTTTTTATTCCTTCATATTTATTTTCTCACTGTAAAACAAATAAGGCAGGTCTGGTTAGTCATCCAATAGAAACCGTCCCGTGACCGACGACTTTTGGCTGCATGCCGTGTTGGGGATCATCAATTAAGTTAAAAAGACGTGAAAAGGGAGCAGTAAATGAATTACTTCTCTCATCCCCTTCGTTAAGCAATAATCACTAAAAAGATTTGAATTTTCAAAAAAAAAAAAAATGAGTGTGATTATTGCCGGATACAAACTAAGGGACCAATTTAGCATAAACTTATACGGTAAATTGACGCCCCCTCCGAATACTTGCTTGGAGAAGATTTAAAAAGAGAAAAATAAAAGGAAAACGTTTTCTTCCAGACGTAATGAGGAATAACTTTAAATTTTCAGCTCCATTGGTGTGGCCTGTGCACATGACACACGCACAACCAGCCAGACCAATTCAAAAACCGAAGAAACCTATGTTGACCGTTTGGGTTGACAGTTACCAATAATACTATATTTTTAAGGGCGCTGAAGTTCAGCTTGCCTGGGGCGCCAGGAACTCTGGGGTTGGTTGGTCCTGCTTCTAAGACTAAGTTATCGGCGCTACAAAATTGCGTTCAAAGCCTAAACTCTATGGCAATGTAAAAAGCTTCTCGACCGGATCGAATAGACGTACCGGGGAACAGAAAGTTTTTGATAAATGAAAGAAATAGGGTAGAAATACGAGTACAGTTTTATTTTCAGCGAATCAACAAGAAGAATATATTGAGTAGCCATTCTTGACCTTTTTAGACCATGACCTCCTTAAGAGCTCTTCTCAGGTGTCAAGGAGCCTATCAGACAGGAATACAACACAAACAGACAAAAATTCATTTATCATTTCAGTCATGCCCCCACCCCCGAAAAGTGCCAAGGCTCCCCAAAAGTTAATTTGCTCTAACAGTAAAAATGCTATTAGGAGGGCCTCACGCAGTGATTTTCAACCTTTTTCGTATCACGGCAAATTGAGCTTGGCACAGAGATGGTCGAGGCACGCTATCAGTATTTAAGGTTAGATTTGATCATTTTAAAAGAAAATATGTTAATTAGCACATACATCATATTACTACACATCAAAAAAAGATGTCCCTGGAAAAAAGATGCCATTCGTTAAAAGATGATATGAGGTCGGAGGTTCCACGAGATTCAGAGAGAATTTAAAACTGCCATTTGTGTCTTAAATGAACAACTCATTCATTATAACAGCATCACTGAAAAAGGGAGTTTAATGCGTTCCATAAAAGTGACAGTAATGTCAAAAGGTATTCAAATGTTATTTTTATATTCATACTGGGAACAGTACAATGACCTTTGTTTGAGGGAGGATAAAACCTCAAAATTCACGCGGCACACGTATGGATGTTTCGTGAAACATTAGTGTACTGCAACACACTGGTTGGAAATCGCTGCTCTAGAGGGGATTTTTCCTTCCATAATGGTCTGACTTGAAAACTTTTGCTTAGTTCTTGTAGAAAATTATTTACTGAAGCTGTTATGACAAAGGAAGTTTCTTGAGCCATCTCAAACTATTGAATTTAGTGTGTGTATATATATATATATATATATATATATATATATATATATATATATATATATATATATATATATATATATATATATATATAATGCTCTTCGAACATGGAATGGACCACTCTGGTGGATGAGGAATATATACGATAAATAGATATATGACTTAAATTTAACCTGATTGATCGTCGAGTTCCGTGGAGCAGAGGCAGGATACCAGTTTCCGGGTCTGAAGCTAAGGTTTCGATCCTGCTTCGTGGTACTGGATGGGATAATGGATAGTCTATAGCCTCACTGAAGAGTTGTAATACAACGAAACAACTGTCTGAGGATGATGCAATTATATATATATATATATATATATATATATATATATATATATATATATATGCATAAAATGCAATGTCCTAATTTTTCAATGGGGGTGGGAGCAGATCCAAGATTTACAGCAGGAGCAGTACTAATGGAAAAATGATTTTTACAAAAAAATGCGCAAAAAGAAAAAAAATTGTTCAAGTAATCTGACCCGGCATTTTTCACAAACCCTTGAGCTTCTAGCACAAGAATTAACAAAAATGTAAAAAAAACAAACCCCAACTAAGCAACCAAAAGGTTTGAATTTTCCAAACCGGAGTTTAAAATTTTACATTTAGTTATAGTGTCAGCGTTTTTTTTGTAGTTATGATCAATTGGTTTTAACTTCAATATTTTTTTTTTTGTAAACGACTGCAACGTTCGCTACCCAGAATCGATTGAAGTAATTCTATTTTAATTTAGCAACTACCAGACTTGACAAAAAAAAAAAAAAAAAAAAAAAAAGTGTTGATGAATACGCCTGAAACTTGAAATCTTTTCTTTGAATTGAATGGAAAAAAAACAAACTAGTGATCATATTGGCAAGGGGTGAATAGGAACCGCTGGACAAGAGATTACCGAAAGGTACCAAAGTGTACGTCTTTAATATATACAGCAATCGAAGGAAGAATTTTGCCTAAATAAAAAAAAAAAAAAAAAAAAAAAGACAAGCGTCTTATCCAGAGTACCTTTTGAGAGCTTTAAATAGACACATTCAAAAAGGGGAAAAGCTATGATAATGCAAACACTAGCAATAATAGTTTCCGACAGTCAAGAAAACGAGGGAGGGAAAAAAAAAATGGTGGTGGGTATCCAACTTTATATCTTAATTTAGAAGAGTTCCATTTATTCAAGATGGCCTGGTTCGTTAAGGATCTTTAACTGTTAAGAGGCCTGAGTAGCAAGCTGTGAGGAAATTCAAACTTTAAAGAGTTCTATAGCTTCCATGAAGTCAATTTCATTGAGAAAATGTAGTGGTCAAAGCGAATCAAATGAGTAATTGCAATAGATACAAACAAAGGAACATCTCATAACACTATACACCTTACAAATGTTTAGTTGTGTGTGTGTGTGTGTGTGTGTGTGTGTGTGTGTGGGATCACTGGTTTTTGGAGGTGGGTCATGTTGAACTGAACCTTTCATGTGTGGCTTAAAAGGAATACGAGTGCATAAATCAGTATTTGTTAATATTTTCAACTTTATTAATAATATCGGCAATTGTGACCCTGTGGCTACCGCTGATGGCGAATTCAAAGAAGCAGACGAAAAAAAAAAAAAAAAAAATGAAAACAAACTAACCCTGCAAGCAGAACGGTGGCCGTTTTGAACCGGAGAGAAGCAAAATTACGATGGTTTACATTCGAACATTCTCTCCCGTAGATTGCTTTAGGGGGCAGGAGGTTCAAGTGACAATTTCGGAGGGGGGGTATTCAAGTCAGGGCCGTAGAAGAGGAAAGATGTGTGGGTGATTTTGAACCCCCCACCTAAAAAAAAAAAAAGAAAAAAAAAAAGGTCCATGAATAGGTCACCTGCTGCATTTCTACTAACATTATACAATAAATCTCAGTAAGTGTCGGACGACCGCTCAAATCTCCAGCTACGCCTCTGGTTCAAGTGATCAGTTCATTGTAATATTCAACACCTTGCAATGGCGTTCGAAGAGACTGAACGTTCACCGTTAAGGGATTTAATTTTCGGATTAAACAGCACATTCAAGGAAAATAATTTGTATGAAACAAGATATAGACAAACTTTGTTTCGGCCGATTCAGGCCTACGACCGACTCTAGGTCCAAAATGTAGTATCCAGAAGGAAAGTCTCTCCTATAGGATATTACAATTTGCACCTGAAGAGGGTCATTGAAATGAATCAAACGAAATGTCGGGACTAAATCGATGGAAAGAGTTCAAACTATCCCAAATGAAGCCGGCATGATAGAGACTTCTCAAAGTGCAGTTTAACTTGGCTGTAGAGTCTTTATTAGTCAGATTTCTAGATCTTTACCATCACGTCAAAGGGCCGTGCGAGGAAACCTATCATTTGCGGTTGAGAATTACTCGATTCACGAAGTCTACAGTAAATCCAATCGAATAGTACGAAACAAAGATAATATATATATACGTGCACATTTAGGAAAAAGAACATTGGTAGAATCGGAAGATGAAAGCTTGTGAAGACAAACATGGTGAAGGAAAAAGACACCGTCATCTGAAGTGACGTTTAACTCTTCTGTTGAGTTTTTTTGGGGAGAAGGACAGTCTGGATGTTGGGTAAGACACCGCCCTGGGCGATGGTCACCCCAGACAATAATTTGTTCAATTCTTCGTCATTACGGATAGCCAACTGCAAGTGACGGGGGATGATTCTGGATTTCTTGTTGTCCCTGGCGGCATTTCCTGCCAACTCGAGAACCTCTGCAGCCAAATATTCCATGACTGCAGCCAGGTAGACAGGGGCTCCTGCACCTACACGTTGGGCATAGTTACCCTTACGGAGAAGACGGTGGATACGCCCGACTGGGAACTGGAGTCCAGCCCGAGACGAGCGGGTCTTGCTCTTTCCCTTAACTTTGCCACGTCCAGTCATTGTAATAATTGGTTGAATCAATAATAGCGGCGACAAAACTCGATAAATTCTCCGTCTCCTCTGGAATACTTGGTATTTATTTCCAAAGAGGAAAATATGACATAGAGTCGGAGGGGGGAATGGGGTGTATGGACTGGTCTACTCTATTCCTAATCTTATCTTAGCTAGTCTCATGCGCTGACCCAATCTCACTATATTTCTCCGTTCACAAAAACAACACATTTTTCCTGATCTCTCTCATACTGCATTTACCTTAAAATCAGACTCTCTCTATGATGAAAAACTACTCTAAACCCATATTTACAATTTTGTGGGGGGGGGGAATAAAATTATGATGAATATTTACAAATAAAAATGAACCCCAATGACTGATATATTTTTACAAAAAAACAAAACAAACAAGAAAACGAAATTAGGATCCCCTGCTATAAAAAAATATTTGGTGGACCCTTATTTTCAGCATTTATTTAGACTGATTAATGGATTACAATAAAAAAAAAATCAATTTTTAACCTTTAAAAATCATATTTATCGAAAATGGATAAATCTTTTCGAATTTTGATATATTGTACAGGTCTGTGTACAATAATTAGGTTTCCGATAGCAGTGCAACGGACGATGTATCTCCGTTACAGAATTCGCCCTGTGAAGTTCAGAGGGAATGCGGTTGCGGACCTCGAGCATTATTTGACGGACCCTCAGTGACCTGTGGGCCCTCAGTGGTCCGTGGACCCCAATTTCGAAACCACTGTTGTACGGTATTCAAAATTGCCCACGACACAACAAAAAGGCTTGAAGTGACACAGATTTCTTTTGGATATCCATCAAATAAAAGAAAATATCGACAGGTCTGGTTAGTCATTCAATAGAAACCGTCACATGGCTAAAGTCTTTCGACAACAATTAAGGTGATCCATTGAAAAAAATTGGGAAAAGGAGCGATCGATGAATTAATTACGTCTTCTTCTTTCTTGGGACAATAATCACTAACATGTCCGATCTTTTATTTTTAAACAAGCGTGAACACTATCGGACACAAACTAAAGGTCAATTTAGCAGTCACGTACATTATAATTTCTATTGATATTCGGACCATCCTCATCTTGGTTGTTTTTCATACAACGTTTCGGCCGTTGCACTCTACGGCCTTCGTCAGGTATCATCTGGTAGATGTGGGGAAGTAACGAACCGAACCCTTTATTTATCCGACGGGGGTATATTGACCGTACTACCCTCTTAGCATTAGTAGTATTGTTATACTGTCTCGCACTAGGATCGAATATCAATGGTCCGAATATCAATAGAAATAATAATAATACCTCATCTCAAAAATTCTGAGATATACGTACATTATAAGTTGATAAAACCTAACTTGGTAAGATCTTTTTTTAAATAGAAAAGAGTAAATGTTTACATTCTCAGAATTCTAGCTACATTTGAGCAGCCTATACGCGTGATACATTCGTATATAGATAGATCAGGGTTGCTAATTTAGATGTTTTTTTTTCTTCGAATTTGCGAGTCCATTATTGACAGCATTTGGATGTTGTTGTTTTTTTAATTTTCCGAATTTGAAAGTGACTTCCAGAATTGAAAAATTGAAATATCACATATGAATTGGCAACCCTGAGATAGATAGCTAGTCTGATAGCCATATTCAATTAAAAAATGAAGAAACCTATACGATAGGTAAACAATCCGGTTGTTTCGTCGAACGCCGTATCGCCGACACAGTCAGACGACAGCACTTTCGCCGTGCAAGCCAATTCGTAGACTATCTTTTTGATAGCGTATGTTTCGCCGACTGTTGTTTCGCCGACTGTTGTTTCGCCGAATACTTTTTTTCTGCACCATTTAGAGGCTAAACAACTCAATCAAAGAAATAAACGATGAATTTTCATGAGATCATTTTTTTTACACCTTAACGACACCCGGCACTTGAAATCAATACCCAACAACTGAAAATCCCAACAAAAATAATCTAAGAAGCATTCAAGTTTCAGCGTTCAATGAAACGACTGAGAACCCAAAAAATTAAGTGGGCACTTTAACTGTCCAGTTTCGTATTTAAATCTAAAGTCTGTTATTTTATATAGGCCTTTCCCAAAGTCAGCCAGTTTTCTCGCTCCTTAGCAAGGGCGTCTTCTGCCGCCTTTCTCGGTGGATGTAGGGTGCAAAAGTATATATTTCCAGGAGACAGGAACAAAAGGATGTATTCAGAATATATCTCAGCAGCAACCCTGTTATCAGCGAAGAATTGAACAACTTTTTTTTTTGTATTTGCATATGTTTGTGCATTTGTTTATGTGTTCGTGTGTCCTGGAAATACCGTTTTGCCCCCAGACTTGAAAATTGGCACCAGTATTCTAAAAGAACCCTTAAAAAAAATTTTTTTTTTAAATTTTTGGAAAAACATAACCATCTTTTGAGGCCTTATTCTGATGGGTTCATTAATAACACCTAGATTTTCCAGAATGTACATGTTTCTAGAGTTAACCCTCCCTCTATTTCAGATGTTTTCCAGTGAAAAACGCCAGTGATGTCATGAACAGAATTTATCTATTTTGAACTACACATCTTGAATCAGATATAAAGATATGTCCGAAATCAGTTGGTCTCAGATTACGTACAGCACGCAGTTTAAGTCAAATTTCGCAAAAGAGGGTAGAGATTGTTTTCTGTGGGGTCTTCGTTCGTGCTATCAGGAAATATGCTTGTCAGAAAATATTTTTTCTCTGTTTTTTTTTTTTCAAATCTAGGTCTTTCTCAAAAACTATTTGAGCTGGATACATAAAATCAAGTTACATGTACATTCCGAATCAGCACCATCCAGGATGTTTACATCAGTTATTTGAACCTACTCACGTGTGGGTGGGTGGCAATATTTTTTTCATAACTTTCTTCTTTGAGCAGTAATTCTTTGTCTCGAAGTCGTATTATTTCAATTGCCGAGGGGTTAGATCCACAAAAATAGAATAGGCCGACCAAGTTCAAACTCCGACAGAGGAAACTTTATTTTCTTCATCAATGTTGTATGCTTTCTAACTACATAACCTTCAAACCTCGTAGAAATTGTCAATTTCAGTGAAATTATTTTTCTCGCGGAGGTTTTGCTACAATGTAGTTATAATGCTAACCTGGACCCTCACATTAGGCGTATCTAACACACAATCTGTCTGCAGCACACATTTTAAGGTTGAATTTCACCTAAAAGTTCGTCGATTTCTACGTGGTCAGCGTTTGGGCTCCCAGAAAACAAGTCACCCATAATTTCCTCAAAAACTATTAGAGTTGGATTTATAAAATCTAACTATGCGTATATTTTAAATCAGCATCATCATGGAATTGTTTTTTTTTTTTTCATTATTTGTTTCAACGTAATCACATGTGGGGTAGGGGGATCCATGCATTAGATATTTTTTGAGGGTAATTCGTCGTTTCAAAGTCATGCGCTACATTACCCGTGATTAGGCATATCCGAAATCAGAAGATCACAATTTGCCTGGAATACATATTTTAAGGTTGAATTTTACAAAAACAAGTTCAGTGCTTTCTATGGTGTCTGGGCTCGCGAACTCACATGTTGATTTTTAGGGCTTTTTGGGGGGTGGGGCTGTAATTTACAGTCTCAAATTCATGACGGTTCAGTAGAACGAGTAAGTAAAACATTGGAAAATAGAAATGGCAAACCGAGTTCAGACAGAGAAAGGTTTTCCCTCCTCAGTGCTAGTGTAATTTTGGGTGTGTCAACATGATATAACTTCCTAGAATACCCGACGTTGCCCGGGGGAAATTTTTTAACATGACAACATTGGGAGCAGATGATATTTTATAGATAATTCATAAAACACTGGTCAGGCATGCGTAGCCCCTCTTTGAACCTTGAAAATTAATTTTCCTGAAAACTGAGAATTCATTTGATCACTTTTGGTCTTAGTAGTTCTCCCTCAATCCATGCTAATACCAGCTTGGCAGGATCTTTTCAAGAATCTAACCCTAAACTGACAATAAAACAGTGTTTTCCTCGGAGCAAATCAATGGCCATAATCTGACTAATCTAAATTAAAAACATAATAATACATGAGCACCATTTAAATCCTGTAATCAGCTTTGACGTGCAAACTGCTAACGCCAAAAGTTATCAAATAAATTCTCAGTTTTAAGAAAAAAAATCTTAAAGGTTTCAAGTCTGACCGGTGTTTTTATGAAATCTCTATAAAATATCATTTGCTTCCCACGTTTAGAGATTATCCCCAAGCAACGCTGGGTATCTCAGTTCTTTGATAGATTTCAATGAAATTTGTATGTAGGTTTGTGAAGAGATTTTCCCCGTGGAATAGGGAGTTATGGCCGATTCGATTATTTGTCTACATTTGTGGGGTTGTCGTACATATGGGTTACGTATACAAAACATAAAAACTTCAATATTCAAAACGTATTCAATAAATCATTGGATGAAGATATGAATATAATGGTATATTGCTTTATACTATAATAACAAGAAAGGATAGTTTGTTTGGATTAAATATGAGCTTTTAGTCGCAGGTACATGTAACAGGTTATACGTATGTATGCGTATGAGTGAGGGAAAAGGATACTTACATTTTATTGATGTGTGTGTAAGTATAAGTGTTTTATATATGCAAGCGTACGCATATGTATGTAAAGCCCTTGTTTGCCGTTTGATGAAGTACGCAATTTCAGGACGCCGGTGAATGGTGTGTGTCGCAAGAAGGTCGCAAATCGGTTGTCAGTGATTTATTTATCATTTTGCCTGGCTCCCAGACGAAACAATTTTACCTGGTGAAAGCTGGCTTCTGATTTGTTGAATATTTGTAGCATTTTTTGTTACGATTTCGGAGGGAAATATGGGGAGCCTATATTTGCACAATTTTTGTTCACATTTTATAAGCAAAAACGTTGATTTTGTTTACGATTGAGGAAATTTCTCAAATCTTGATCGATTTTGCTGAAATTTGTTAATATTGTTGACAAACCCCAGGAATTGAAAAATGGTGAGTTACGGTTGCTCCAATAATTCGTTTATATTTAAGATGTAAATAACCATAAGTCAAGACGCAAAAGAAAAAAAAAACAAACTTTGGAATTGAACCATTTAAAATTAAAATTGTTATACAAGTTCTGGGGAACCTTATTAGTGAAAATATAAAACGTTTTTAAGAATTTTTTGATTTGGATAAAAAGAAATCAGGGTACCTCGGTCCTAATGTACAACTAATTGCCACGCTCTCTATTTGAATCCGTTTTCTGTCGTGGACCTTTATACTTTTAGGATTCTTTCCTCTGTAAGTAAGGATAGATGAGGACCAAGATGAATTAATATCATGGCCAAAAGAATAGATATTAGCCTTTAATGGAGATTAGTGGCGTTACATGTAGGAAATAGAAATTCCTGTATTGTAGATATTGTGAACAACGAGAAGGATCTTTATAACCGAGAAGCTATCAACTGTGTACAGGATAGGTCACTGTACTTGGAAAATGATAAAAGTCTTTTAGAAAAAGTCCTGTGACGATTAGCTAAGTTAATATCAGAATTAAGAAGTATGAGTTATAAAGATAGGTTAAAAGAATTAAGGTAAAAAAAAATATGCGGGATTGAGGAGACTTAATAGAAATGTTTTACGTATGTTTTAGAGTTAGTAGACCCTAATGTTTTTTTTTTTTTTTTTTGTTTTTTACTGGAAGGGAGTATAAAGGACTGACAGGCCATACGTATACGATAGAAACAAATAGAAGTAGATTAAATATCAGGAAATTTTTTTTAAGTGATGGAATTATGGAACAGATTACCGGGATATGTTGTTCTATCAATAGATGTAAATGATTTTTTTAAAAAAGAAACATGATGTTTATTACACCATCACAAATGTTTAAGACCCTAGATGTTGTGTAAATATAATTGTTATGATATGTGCTTAGGTGTACAATTTGAACATTTTTAAACCAATAAAACGAATGTTCTAAATTACTACTTTATTTGAAGCAAAATTTATGCGTAGTATTGAAATTTCACAGCGTGGCATAATTTTCTGGTGTTCAGTTGCGCAGTCATGCACTCAGGACGAAATATTCCACACCAGCCTCTCTAAAAGTTCATGAAAACACAAGCTGCCACAAAATACAACATGTATATGAAAGATTCTGTCATCGATTTTTTATTTAGGGTGTTTTGATGGTTTTGTGTGTCTCCCACAAGAACATCCTTTGAATAAACCCGTCCGATGAAAGTGGCTGAATGTAGGGTAACATTCATTCCTGGTAGTGTTTTTATTCCTTCTTCCTCCGAATAAATCCAAGCATCTGGGGTTAGCTCATACTGATCTCCGTCCATCGCCAAAATAGTAGGTAACACGTATTTACTTGAAAAGCCGGCGCCTTGCAACGTTATGTTGCTGAATATGGTATTGGCACTGGTGATCTCTCTACCACATTTCAATTGAGGGCACTTTAGCAACGTACAAACCTGGATGTACAATTTGTTATCGAACAAACTTACATAGCCGTTGTAGACCCCTAGCGCATACTTGTCTTGAAACTGTCCTCTGATCGCATAAGAGGCCTTGCAACAAAATGATTTATGACAAACTATCACTGATCCAGAAGGGGTTTTGAGATGCTTAAAGTTGAAGGGAGAGCCCCCAACACTTACATTAAACGCATTATCATTTATTGTCTTGATGTCTTGTGATAAGTCGAATTGTTTTTCAATCATTGTATCCGGTTTAACATCGATGATCGGGTATATGTCAGCCACGACCAGTTTATTGACATTGACGTTTGGTCTGTAATAATATGCCACAGACCCATTTGGTGTATATATCCCGCTACCGAAGGACACTGGTGGCAGGTGACGAGTTGCCGCTAAAAGATTGACCTTTGCTTCCCGAGCAAACGATGGATGTATTTGAATCGATCGAAAGATAGGAGGGATCTTAACCCAGGCAGTCGAAAAAGCTATATTACGTATGTTGTGTTTTTCGATGAGTTCAATGGCCGGCTTTTTGAAAACAACGTCAAAACAAATAAAAGTAGCGAATTTGCCGAACGGTGTGTCGAAAATGGCTGCTTCAGCCGACTTTGCTGGGTCAAAGAAGTTCTCACCAAATAAATGGGTTTTGTAATACCTTGCCACAAGTTGGCCCTTCGGAGAAAAGACAACGTTTGTGTTGTAGAAGTATTGTCCATCAGACGGACAATCGGCCTCGTGGTCACACGTCTCACGGCCGGCCATGTTGACGACAAGGAACATCTCATTGTCTCGGGCGATGCAACTTAAAATTCTTTGGATCTCTGTACCTTGACCTTTGAACTCAGAATCTTCGCATGGGTATATTCGACTGCTTTTCGGGTCTGGAATCGTTTCTGCGAACAGGCTCAGCCGCCCCCTATCCAAGTTAGCGCCGTAAATACCATATTCGGGAAAAACGAGCAACTTGACACCCTGAAAGAAACAAGGAAGAATTATGATTCCGAACGTTGAGCCTTAACTACTCGGGGGAATCATTACAATAATTGAATTTCCTGGGGATCCCCCTCCCTCAAAAACCAACTTCTGCAACTATATGTATAAAGACTTTGGTCACCAAGTTTGTTTGTTTGTTTGTTTGTCTGTTCACGAGACAGCGAAGACATGAGTATTACTCTTTGTCTCTTAAAAGCAAACCGAAAGGAGGAAGAATTATGTGAATGAATTGGTCCCGCAAATTTGACTGACTACTGTAGCCGTTGACGATCACAGCAGAAGTTTGCTGTGTCTGTGTAAGTTTTGCAGGGAAGACCGTTGTATCCTCTCTCTTTAAAGCCGATTAACGAGCGGGAGAGAGAGAGAGAGAGAGAGAGAGAGAGAGAGAGAGAGAGAGAGAGAGAGAGAGAGAGAGAGAGAGAGAGATGCGACTAGAATGAGAAAAAATCCCATAGAAAATAGACGTTCGAATCGAGAAGTCAACTGAAGGAAAATAAACCGAGACATACGAACGACAACTGACTGAACGGCGCCAGTGTCTCGTAAATAACCAAGATGTTTTAAATCTTAACGTAACTGTGAAGTATAAGTATCAAGAATTTAGTCAAGAGTCATAACGTGTTAAAACATGATAACCAATTGATTATAAGACAAGATAAATTGAATAAAAAAGCATATAGAGAAGCTGTGAAGGAATCGTTCATATGATGAAGATGTATTAAGTATATTGCGTCACTTTGTTTCGTGGAACCCTTGGAAAGCTTGCACAGAATCATAGTTTGAATACCACCGCTACAGACTATCCAAGAGTAATAAAGCTGTCTTGATAGAAATGTCATTTTACTCTAACAATGTTGCACTTGGGGACATAGTTCACCCCAGGCTGGATGCATGTTCGAAAACCCACACGTTTTGTAATCCACAAATGAAATTAATGCGCTTACAGAAGTTTGGTTACCGTAGAATGAGGTTATTGAGAACGCGCGAGGCATTCGCAAACAGCATTCACTAAATACTTATCGATCAGTAAATTTTCTGTTTAAAGTGCTAATAGTATCAGTGGTAGATTTTAACTCTTGGGTTAGCGGTGAGCAACTGTGCTGAAAATGATAAGCGTTTTGAAATTTTGTTGTTAGATATACGGCTTTGAGTATTCAAGTCTGTAATTCTAACAATCGATAAAATGACCATAAGTTATCCAAATTTTGAAAATACTTCAAACTAACTTTCCGTTACTTACTAACTAAGCAACATTTTAGCCGAAGTGCTTAAAAAGATCGATAAGAAAAAATGGGCGTGATTTTTCAATATTTCTATTCAATTATATCAATACCCTGGAACTGGATGTACGGTGATGACGTCACCACTTCGCCACTCTATTGAACTTGTTTATAAACACAATTAGTTCAATCACTTCTTGCATTGTTTGATGAGACAATTTTGGCAAATCGGTAGTTGTCTCCCACCCCAACAATTAAGGAGGAAAGAGTAAAATTAATAAGTACTTGTGGGGGGGGGGGACATTTAGGTACCCAAGAGTAAATATAGATAGACAAAAAAATATTTCTTGAATGCTTACCTTTGATCTCGCTTCAATCACCGTCTCATTATAGACATCAATATTCTTTTGCATCGCTTCAAGAGCCAATTCTCGACTGACAACATTTCGAGTGATTATTACGACATGCTCATAGACACCAACTTTGTAAGAAGCAAGAGGTTGATCATTACTGATAGTTTTGCAATGAACATCGTAGAGTAATGATATCAATAATGATAGCAACAGTAACGCTAATCTGGGCGTTGAACCGCTGCCGCTTCTGAATGACGGGGCCATCTTGTTGACTGTGCTGTTCGTAACAAGTGAGAACAAGAAATGAGCGTGAAAAATACTTGGGAAAACATGTGTAGCAGGTTTGGTCAGTCACTCAATAGACAACGTCTCGTGACCAACGTCTTTTGACACCAAACCGTGTTGGGGGTGATCAATTAACAATTACAAAAAAAAATCAAAAAAAAAATCGGGTGATCCATGAGTAATTTGTTGGACAGTGATCACTAAAAAAAAGCCCGAATTAGAAGAAAAAGCATAAATTATGCTGGACATAAACTAGTGATCAATTTAGCATGCACTTACATTGACCCACTCTCAAAAAAAAATACTGAAGGGGAGGTTTAAAAAACAAAAAAAAACAACGTTTTTCTATACATCATAAGGGGTTAAAGTTGAAATTTTCAGCCCCATAGCTCCATCGGTGCGACCTGTACGCCTGATACATACGTTCATCCTTACATACATACATACATACATACATACATACATACATAGCCAGCCAGATCAACTTGAAAACTGAAGAAACCTACGTTTTGGTGACAGTTTTGCTTGACAGTTCCTAACCAAAGAAGAGGGAAGGGTTCCTTCCGAATACCTGAATAATTGTACTTGTTTAATAGATAAAACATGATTCAGCTTATCAATATTGATAAAGAACAGTGTCTCTCCCCATCATACATACACACACACACACACACACATATATATACATACATATATACATATATTGTTGTCAAGCATATATATAAGGAGAGAGAGAGAGAGAGAGAGAGAGAGAGAAAGAGAAAGAGATAGATATATAGATATTTATAGATATATATAGATATATATAGATATATGTAACAAGAAGAAAGAAAAGTGTTGTTTTTCCTACGTTTTTTCAATACGCCCTGTCATGGACACGGTTATTTTCAATACAACTGTGGGTGATAACAATTACCATAGCATTTTGCACCAAACTAGTTTTTCAACAACCCAGCCAGACGAGAAATACAATCGATGGCTGTAAAATTATGGAGTCGTTCAAGTGACAACGCATAGAAACGGGTGAAACTGCAGGCCCGTCGCGAGAGTGCACCAAGTAGGAGGGGGATGATCATTCATCAAGTCTCGGGGCGAGTAGGGCTAAAAAAAAAAAAAAAAGCACTGATTTAAACAAAAATAGAAAGAGAAAACCTAAAAGAATGCCCCAAAGGACCAAAATAGACAAAATATTACTAAAATAGTTAACCAAACGTCAAAAAACGTCCAAAATGTCCAAGCACGCCCGCACTAATTTAGCACTACCAAGACAAGAAATGTGCTGAATTCTGTGCGAAAAGTGCTAAATTGGCAACACTGGAAGTGGTTCATCGTAATTATGATAAAAATTAATTCACATCCCATTCACTGGGGGTTGGGAGCAAGTGAATTCCAGGAGGAATTAGGGACGGGACTGTGTAAACATCTTTTTGACAACTTGTATACAAACTTTTTAACAAATTGTATTTAAATTTGAAAAACAAAATCTTAATGTTATTTAGCAAACGAACATGGATAAATTATACATGGGAAAACTTCCTACCCTCCCTCAGTAAACTACCTAACTCCCCTTCTATACTTTCTCTATTCTTAACTATTTAATATACGGTTCACCCTTAGGTTGGGCTTCTGTGGGCCAAAAGAAACCCGAGAGAGTTAAAGGAGACCCGAAAGTTGAACTTCTTGGTCAACATGTCCATCAATAAAAATAAGCTGACCATCGTTTACCGGCGAGCAAATGTAGTATGGTATGCTAAAAGGGTTGAACTTATGACAGATGATAACAGGATGGCCAAAGGACGAGGGTGTTTGTGTGTATGGGAGAGTGAAAACAGCTTTGCACTACCTTATAAAGATTCCTTCCGGAGGCCCCACCTTTAAGTCTTTATCATAAAATTTCATTCAGAATTTCCTTGTTTTTGATAATTTTCATTTCATTCGCTGTTTTGTATATTAATAAATTTTGTACCAAGAGCAAAAATCATAGATCAAGTTACCATATTTTGCAGCTTATAAGACCAGGGTTTTCAATTCTGGGAATCACTCTCAGTTTCAAAAAATAAAGAAAACATCTCAATTTGCAACACTGGACGTATAAATATGAAAAAAATCTAAATATTGTCAATACTGAACTCATAAATTCGAAAAAAACAAGCAAAAAAACATCTAAATATGCTGCCCTATGTAAGAAGCATCTTATATATTTCAGAATGAAAATAAACCCAACTCTTTTCACCTGATCGTCATAAGATTCGACATTATCAGATTATTCAAATGCACATTATTCAGCTCTTTATCAACCCACACAATGGTTGGCTGCACATAATTCCAAATACGTGTTTACTTTGCTTTGAACGTGCTAAAATATATGTAAATAGAATTTGGGGTGATGTAAGATTTAACACAAAAACTTTACCAGAATTTTTTCAGTTTACTTAAAGTTAGCAAATAACAACCTTCGAACTCAGAATTGGATTTTTAGAAATTACGGGTTATTATTGTACAAGCAGGGGTATCTGGCATTTCCAGGAAAAGAGGCTTCAAGAATAACGACACAGGAAAACGAATGAAATTTTTATAAAGATGCAAGATAAAATAAGAATATATATATATATGTATATATATATATATGTGTGTGTGTGTGTGTGTGTGTGCGTGCGTGTATGTGTGTGGAGTGTAAACACTATATAAGCGGCTTTCTTTCTTTCTCTTTTGTACTTCCCATGTTTTTTATCTCGCGAATTAATTCTTCAAAAAGAAATGATACGACAGTGTGACGTAAGAAAAAAAAATTCCTATCCCCCCTCTCTCTCTTTCTCTGCCCACTCTCTTGAACCTCTGCCCCTAAACTCGCTGAATTTCTAAATTCCAACTTATCCCAATGCCTGTTTTGGGTAAGTCTCCGAGATGAAGCTTGTACTATTTCTGACCACATCAGGCAATCCTGGTACAGAATCTTTCACTTTTTGTAAGATATGCTTTTGACATTCAAAACTGAACCAAAAGTAGAACAAGACTGGCTGCTGCAGTGTCAAACTCCACACTTAACTTTTATTTGGACGGAAGATGATTATTGCACCTTTTAAATAGTATATGTGATAAGTTTTTTTTTCTAATCAAAAATATAATTTTTTGTGAAAATGTACTTATCTATTATAATAAAATAAGCTCGAGTGTATCTGTATGATAGATTTTCGTTAATATCTAAGACTTGTCAATTTAGCTCAGTCAGTAAGACAGCCTTCTATCATTTAGTTGGTCATGAGTTCAAATCACGGTAGACTAATGTGGTCTTCACATATCGGTTTACACACTTCATTTTGGTGGGCCTTGTTCTTGTTACGTTTGGAAAACGGAAGTCAACTCCCCACACACCTATGTCTATCATTTTCTCACCTCTTTCACTTTGCTTCATGATAGTCACCTTAGTTTCCATTATAGTATGTATTTGTGAAAACCACAGAGAACACTGTGTCAACATAGAGCAGTGATGACCAAAGTGGGTTCTGCGATAGTATTCAGGAGTTCTATGAGTAGGGCGTTTTTTTAATGAAAATTTTATGAAAAATCATTCGCAATAATTACCAAGAAAGGCTAGGGCGCGTAGCGTAGCATCACGCTTGCCTTTTGGGACAGATTAGGGAGGAACGAAAGCTTTCCCTCTATTTTACATTTTCCTTTAGAAAAATTGACGTTTTTTTTTCTGGAAAATGATGGGACTACTTGCAAACGCTAGATATAAAACCAAGGTAACTCCAGCTAAGAATTCAGAATTTTTACAACTCATGTTATATATAACAATAAAACTTTATTCAAATCGAAAGACTGCAGCAACACCTAACCCAACCTCAAAGCAGAGAACAAAACTCAATAGAATTGGACACCACGGACTCGAAAAACATACCACACCCTTCTTGATGACTAACCAAGATCATTCAAACCAAGCCGATGGGTATTCTCCAACAAGATCTAGGAATATAACAATAATTTCAAGCAATGTGAGATATGAAAGCCCACATTGTCCAATAATTGCACTAGCTAATCCCTTATGCTGGTTTAATTGCATGTTCCAAGTCCTGCACCAAATTACAAGATTTTTGGTACCGATACGCAAAATATGGAATTAAGACTGCGATGATTGAACCTAGTAGATAGATATGGATCCTGAGAGTATGACATACAGTTCATCATCATCATCAGTCTTTCAACGTCCGTCGTTGGACATAGACCTTCCCCAGGATTTGCCACAATTCTCTATCATGGGCGTCGCGGAGCCAGTACTTCCTGAATCTGTCCAGTTCTTCTCTCCATCTTGTGTTCTGTCGGCTTCGGTTTCTAGCTCGTCTCTCCATCTAATATTCTCCCTGCCTTGCACATGCGATCTCGGGGGATCCATCTCGTGAGTCGTGATGTCCATCGGTTGTCTGCCATTCTTGCAACATGGCCTGCCCACCGCCATTTGAGCTTTTTAAAGGATTCTATGATGTACTGTGCTGTCTTGTGGTCTGTCCATGTGAGGCCCAGCATAATTCTTTCATGTGCACGTTGCATGGTTCTCAATTTGCAGGTCTGTCTCTTGGTCAGGTTCCATGTTTCAGCTCCATGAGAGACTATTGGGAGGATGCATTGTTTATACACCCTCCTCTTTAGGATTAATGGGATCTTATTATTTTTGAAGGTTGATTAGGAAAATAGAACTTGATACAACGGCAATGCAGGTTGTGTGTGAAATTTTGATGACTTTATGTTCCAACAAAAATATGTTGATGCAAGTTGTATACCAAATTGTGATACTGAAACCAAACCAGATTCTGAGCCAGGTTATTTAGTCAGACTATCAGTTCCATACTTAATCAACAGAGGAAAAAAAACGTGCTTTTGACCACGCTAACACATATTCTTCAATGAAAAATGTGACAAGAGAGCATTTATAGCCGTGAGATCATGAGAAGAAATCAGTGCCACTATTATGAGCACAGTAGATCATCATCATCATAATCATCAGTCTTTTAACGTCTCTCGTTGGACGTAGACCTTCCCCAGGATTCGCCACACTTCTCTATCATGGGCGTCGCAGAGCCAGTATTTCCTGAATCTGTCCCGTTCATCTCTCCATCTTGTGTTCTGTCTGCCTCGGTTTCTTATGAGATCTCTGGGGATTCATGTTGTGAGACGTGATGTCCATCGGTTGTCTTTCATTCTTGCAACATGGCCTGCCCATTGCCATTTGAGTTTTTTAATAGTTTCTGTGATGTCACAGACTCCCAGTTTCTTCCTTATGTACTGTGCTGTCTTGTGATCTCTCCGTGTTGAGGTTGAGCATGATTCTCTCATAAGTTGACAGAGATTTATGATGACAGCTTATCCAAAATGTTTTAATCGTGAAAAATAAGCTGTTTCATGGAGTACAACAAATCGATAGGAAACGTCATGCAGTCAGAGAATCATAAACCCCTATTAGCAATGAATTTCAATTTATAAATGAATGTGTTGAATGTACAATTAACACAGGTCACATCTCACATACATTAGAAACAATTAAGGAAAATACGAAATGGTATAAAGTAAATGACCAGGATATCAGAGAAATGGGGGATTCATCACAACAGCCATATATATGTGCAATTACAGAAGAATAGATGAATAAATTTAATATAACACCAGGGCATTTTAGATATTCAGACTTGGATTGAGAGTTGGATTTAAATAGTTTTCTATTAATTGAGATGTACCAAACAACGTATAATGGTTAAGCTCTAAATACGGGCACAAAAAACATATCATTGTTTTAGCCAGTATCTTTATATTGCCTATCTTGAACTGTTCGTTTTTTTTTTTTTTTTGGTTTTAGATGTCAGGCGAATTTTATAATACACTGGAAAGGTATAGTTTTCAAGATGGCGTACAAAGGCCTCATTACATGTATACTTTATGAATTATAGACGTTTTCTTACAGCAGTACACACTATATGAACAAATTCTCAAATAGACCCCCAAATCTAATCATTTTTTTCTGACTCCTTACCCCCCTTTCCCACAAAATTTCATTTTTTAAAAATCAATTTCACAAATAACCTTTTTTTAAAAATTTACATTAAAAAAGGTCGAGATACACGAAATTAAAGGTTCAGGTGTGAGTTATAAAAATAGTGGTAAAGGTTTTGAAAATCTATCTCACCAACTTTTATTTGCACAAAAGAAGTCGAGCCTAAAAAAAATCACGGTCTGTTTTGTTCGAACTGGTAATGTTCAAAAACCTTGAAATTCAAGTTACTGTTCTATTATATGTTTACTCAAAAGGTTGGGTTATGAGCACTCACGGGCACGTATTCAATTTTATTTTCTAAAGAATAAATAGGTTGCATTGACATTTCACTCCGGTTAGTAAAATATTAGTCTCTGAAAACCATGTTACAATTTCGTTCCCCCTGTATTTGTTACAATACGGGGATGGAAGAAACGGCCGAGTACGCTTTCGTCCACTGCATAAAGATCCACCTGCTCTGTGAGAACATTAAGGAGTTGGTAGCCCACATGGAGCCCAGTGTCCCTTTGCTGTCCCTTGAACATAGTACGCTTATGGTCTCCGACAAAGGTAATAGTCTTCTGCACACTGCTGGCCGTAGAATGTGGCAGACACGACTAAAGGAAGTTTACGTAGGTGAGTCCTTTTCCCACGAACAACTGACCTTATACTTTGAACATCAGCTTAAAGTGAAGATTAGGCGCGAGAGGAAGAGATTAGACCCCTTCAGTTTCAGAAGAAGATGGTGGAAAGCCGTTAGCCTAGTACGCATAAAAAGGTCTAGACTTGGCTGGCTTTTTTAGTAGGCTTTGTGTCGGTAGGTAGCGAAAGTTCCATTTGGGATACCCAACCTTCCCCGCCAGTGAACCAAAGAAAAGCAGGTAATCCCCAGTCAGCTGGATGAATGCAGCTCCCAGACCACGATCCACTCTCAATCCCCCAATACTGGCAAATACCCTTCCCAAAGGACTCAGCGCCCCATTTTGTTGACGGACCACCATTGATTTCTGACATAAGAGAGTGAAGCCACCGTGCCTCCGAGAAATCAATGGTCACCCCTCTCTGGTCTTCTCCCGACTCCAACCTGCATCATCACCTTCATCATTCTCACCTGTAAATATCTCACAATTATTTATTGGGTGGAGAAAACCAAGGCCCCCAGAGTGAGAGTAGCACGGAAGTTGACGGATGAACAGACCAGCAGGTAATAAAATTGTCGAACGAATGGTTAATGATCGGAACTAGCAAGGATAAAACCTCCCCACCCCACACCCAGGTTGTGCATTTGTCTTGCATTTTGCATTTTGTATTTTTTCTCAGAAACGATGTGTACAGATACTTCTTTGTATTTTCATATCTTCGATTTCACTGTGAAGCATTTTGTAACTTTGTATAATAAATTGCAAAATTTAGATAAATAAAGTCGGACTTTTGGCTAAGATCAAAGTGTAGTATCTGTTCTTCTCCGCCTTCGGGTGGAGAAGACGATCGGCCCTTTGTCGGCCTTTAGGCTGAGAAGTCGATCACGGTCCGGGATTGTCCCCATCCCGGAAAGACCAGCATGCTCAGGGCTTGCCCTGAGAGCAAAGGCAGGATTCGTCCTGCAAGAAAAGTCAAGCATGCCCTAATGACTCCGTGCAATAGCACGCTGAGAATTTAGGGATCCTTGAAACAAAGACCAGCTTGACCCGATTTCATGCGAAATCATGCGCATGGACTCGGGAAGCAAACTCTGCCTACACGTTTTCGGACGTGTGGGACCCCACTTTAATCTCGACCTCGTGTCAAATTTCGTAGTCGTGGGGATACGAATAAATAACATCTGTTCTTTCACGTCTTTCTGCTGAAAAGTTGATCTGTGCTTTGACAGCCTTTAGGCTGAGAAGTTGATCAGCCCAGTTGATGGTGCAATGTTGTTGCCAATGATGAGCTAAGCATACGGGGCTTACGATTCGTCCTGAGCCTCACAAAATTACCTGGCCCAGTCTCGGGGTAGTAGTTCGCCCGGGGCAGCACTATCCCATTGCACAAAAGGGATGGGCCGGGGCTCTCCCGACGCCTTTGCGACTCACGTCTGGTGGTAATTCTGAACTGCCCAAAATGAGACCCCATTTGAAAAAGACGTTGTGTCTAATTTGCAGCCGTGGGGATGCAAATAAAAAGATCAGCCTCTTGGTTAAGATCAAAGTGTAGTATCTGTTCTTTGATGACCTCAGGCTGAGAAGTTGATCAATGACCAGAATTGAACCCCATCCTGTTGCCATTGACCAGCACGCCCAGACCCATCCTGAGAGCATCAACAGGATCAGTCCTGTGAATAAAGTCAAGCCTGCTCTAATGACTCCGCGAAATCGCACGTTGAGACTTAGGGACTCTTGCACAACAGGATTCGTCCCGTGAACATGGTCCAACTTGTTCCGACGTCCTTGCGAAATCATGCGCAAGGACTCAGGTTCATTGCACCCTGTGCCTGTACATTTTCGAACTTAATCTGACTTCGTGTCGTATTTGTAGTCGTGAGGATGCAAATAAACAAACTCATATGGCAGGTGTTTTAGTTATGACACCAGTTTGATGGCTCTCCTGTCACCTTGAACGCTTCTCGTTGGGTGTTATCTTGTAGAGGTGTGTCTAGTCAATTCTCCGTGTTAAACTGTATATAGGTTCAACCTATTAAGTCGGATTGATTAGATAATTTCGAAGAGATCTCCAGAGTTGAAGAAAAGATTTTGGTCTATTATAAGTCAAAAAATCTCTGGTTCTTAAATCCTTGATAATACTTACTCCTTGATCAGTATAGAATTGTCAGATTGACGAAGGAAATCATTTCTTGATCCCCGAGTTTTGCTGCTAATTCCAAAGCATCATTATGCACGTCGACCTTAACACAAGACATTAAGGTTGGGTCGGTTCCACTCCTGAGCAAAAAATTGACAACGTCTATATGACCAGCTCTAATGGCTGCAAGGAGAGGCGTGTCAGATTTCCGTATGAAAATCTTGTCCCAGGACCAACATTTATATTCAACTGTTTTCCACGAGTGAGAACAATTTAGAATTTCTTGCAAGAAGTTTTTAGCCTAGAGAAGTTTTAATCAGAGTTTTTTTTTATCGCCCATCTTTAGTCAAACGAAGAACGTGTTTGTTAATTTTCTTTACTCCCTAGTTCCTAATTTCTGTATTTAATAAATTGACATTAATGTGTTTCATAATTTCACTTTGAACAAGAATTCAACCATTTGTTACTTAGTCAAGGAGTCTCACCCTGCTTTCAACCTTGCTTGGATGTCTGAAGACTTCTCTTTTTTTTATTGTTTGACCTTAGAAGTCTATCTATAAAATCCTTTCTGCTGGGAAGGGGGGGGGGCATTTATATACTTAGCTGGATTCCCGCTAACCTTGTTTTGTTGCAAATTTACAGTGATAAGTAATAAAGGATTTCAGTTCTAGCCATGCCGATCTCTGAGATAGATAGATAGTTAGAGATAGAGATAGAGATAGAGAGAGATAGATCTTTACCCATGGAATCTAGAGTTAAAATTCTAGCAAAGTCTAGTAAAAATAATTTGAAATAAAAATCAAGACCAAATACTACTAATCTATGGTCAGACTTGGCCCTTTGGGATGAAAGTTGAGTGATTTTTCCATACGATAGTCACAGTTTGAAGTTTTTAGAATTCAACCATTTATTACTTTGTCGAGTGGTCTCGCTCTGCTTTCAGTCTTATTTGAATGTCTGAGGACTTCTCTCTCTTTTTTTTTTATTGCTTGACCTTAGAAGTCCATCTATAAAATTCTTTCTGCTTGGAACGGGAGGAGGGGGGCATTTATATGCTGGCCGGATTTTCACTTTGAACAAGACTGAGATTTATTAAAAATCTTCTCTGCTGTTGACCATCGTTCTTTCTTCGATATGTTTGCTACCGAAACATCCCACTTTTTCGTAGTATGTGTATGTGAAACACGCTTCGAACTGCTTTTTCCTATACGTATCTTGATCAGTTGCTGTATCTGATACTGTTGGTACTAGTTGATCCTCGTATTTGTGGAAGAGTCCATTGTTTCAGATGGTCGACGGGACTTATTCATCAGTAACATTCTTAGCTTCAAGTGGAAGACTCCATTATTGCAGACATAATAACAGAAAAAAAGTCACTTAATTATAGAAGTAGGTAAATGAGATACTATATGTTAAATGGCTCCACAAATTGAGAACTATGCAACGGGCATATGAAAAAAATTATACTGGGCCTCACATGGAGAGACCACAAGACAGCACAGTATATCCGGGAGAAGACAGGAGTCAGGGACATCATAGAATCCATTAAAAAGCTCAAATGGCAGTGGGCTGGCCATATTGCATGAATGGCGGACCACCGATGGACATTGCGACTCACGACATAGATCCCCCCGAATCACAGGCGGAACCGAGGCCGGCAGAATATTAGATGGAGAGATGAGCTCGACAAATTCAGACAGTACTGGCTCCGCGACGCCTATGATAGAGAAGTGTGGCGAATCCTGGGGAAGGTCTATGTCCAACGACGGACGTTGAAAGACTGATGATGATGAATATAGGCGACCACTGCCACCTTTCTGTAGTGGGCGCAAAGGGATACTCTCGTAGCATATCTTAGCAACCCTATTACCAATAAATAAGTCTTTGTATTAGGGAACATCAAGTTGGGCTTATATAAAACAATTGTATACTACACCATTATTGTTTATTAACTCACAAGGTTACAACTTCCAAACCGTCTTGCCACAGCTGAGAAAGCCTTGCCTGCGGGTTGGGGTCGTGGGAAGGCAAAAAAAACATAAAAAAAAAACAAACAAACAAAACACCTCCGTAACCAAAAGAAAAAAAAAGTGAGACAGTAAAATTGAATTCACTCCAGAGTGTCTGTGAGCGGAAGATTTTGGTCAAGTACCGGGGATGGTCGCTTCAGGCTACTCCAATGAGGTTTTTTTTTTTTTTTTTTTTTTTCTTCAAATACCACAATTCTTGAAAATTCCATCTCAAGGAATAGCTTTTAGCAGAGCAGCAGATATTTCACTAAAACCCGTACGGGGAGCGTTTATCAACCACCTTGTCATGAACTCAATTCGTGACGAAGCCATGATTTTATTGACTAGAATATGAATATTAAGTGTGAACACTTCCAGGTGGTAATGCTGATTCCAGTTCGAGATTAATCACCCCAGAAAGAGGAAGTAAAAAAAAAAAAAAAAAAAAAAGAAAAGGAGGGGTGTAATTCATGATATCGACGTGTACTGGTATTACAACATGATCTCCCACTTACCTGACTGGTAAGCATTTTTTTATGATGAAAATCAAGAATTAAAAAAAAATCTGACTGAAGTTTTAGATGTTTGTTATAAATAATTGATCAAATACAAATTTGGTAGAACTATAAACCACTACAATGAATGATACCGTTCTGGGGGCCAAAATCGGCTTACTCCAAACACCGACTAGTTCCACCCAAAATGTTGGGAGCTTAGAGGACCTGAAACATTTAAATAGGATCAATTTATTGCACATCCGTAGCCAAAGGTGGCAAGGGATTCAATCCCTTTTTTTATTCAGGCACGCATTTGTGTTCTATGCCATTCCAGACCTGAAAATTGGCATCAGTAATCCACTAGAACCCCTTTTATTTCTGGAAACAAGCTCCGCCCCCCTTTAAAAAAAATAAAATAAAACATCGAATTCGTTTTCAATTTCAAACGATTGTATTTTGTTTTCTTAATGAATTTTAACTTAATTTGAATTTTTCCCCAAATGACCAAAACAAAAGTTATAAATTCTATTTGATATAGCATTTCCGGTTTCAATTTCTCATTTGTGCGCGGTTAACACCGAGTGAGCGAAGGTGAGAAATTTACAATTAGGACCACCTTCCTTGCCTTTTTTCAAATGCAATCAATCTTTGAAATTGAAAAAGAGAATTTGGCGCCGTTTCGTTGGCTTAAGAACAGAAATGTACTTTAATCTTTAAAAAGCCACAGAGGATGCATTCCGAATGTTGATTATATCGAATCAATCGGGGCTTAAACGACGCGTTAATTTTTAAATTCAACAGAATACGTTGCAATTAGTTTTTGAATTATACGCTTTATTAGGAAATATTGGAATAGTGTCTTTTTAAAAGACGTTCATTGTATGAATTCAATTATAGAATTTATGGTTTATATTCAAAGAAATAATCTCATAGGGCCAAATTACCACGATTTTTGTGAAGGTACTTTCCAGTCAAGTGTTGTCAACTTAAAAAAAAAAAATCTGCTAGTTTGACAGGAAGAAAGTGCCAAGTTTAGAGGCCAAAACACCCCAAAGATGCTGAGATAGCCAGACCAACCGCGCTAATATAGCGATTTTTATACTGCCATAAACAACTCGCTGAATTTAGCAACACAGCTTGCTGCTTGATCAAAAATGCTAAGATATGAATAAGAAAAGAGTAGTTTTCCAGAGTCACTTTTTTCTACAGTACTTTCTAATTTTATCAGAAGTCAATTTAGAAAACATGGCTTAAAAAGCTGTTCTTGACTACACGTTTAGTTGAAATATGGAATGTTGACATGGGTTTTGCTCGGTCGAGATTGAATTTAGGCCGATATAAATCTATAAAGGAAAAAAAAAAAGGTTTCGTGAATAGTAATAGGAAATTCAAGTTCAAAGACTCACTGAACAAAACATTACAACAAAAAGACTGAACTCAGGATTTCCATTCGGGTAGAGTTAAAATGTCCTCACAAGATTCAGTCTAGTACTTGTGAAATCTAGGGCACCACGACGATACACAAGCTACTAAATATTAATCGTTTAGTTTTCTGGGTTTTTCTTTTACACTACAATAAATACAAAGTGATTACAATACACCCAGTTACCAAAGGAATTATAGCTCTGTGCAACGTTGTTCAATACATTTCTAGTTGAAATAAACCTTGCAACGTTATGTGTAGCAGTCTTCAAGACTGATTTATAGCAATAACCAGTAGTTGAGGCATAGAATACAAAGGGTTTGAGATTTTTATATAATGGTAAAACGTATTTATATCAGTGTTTCTCAACCTTTTTTCAGCGCAAGTCCCCCCCTCCCAATGTGATATCTTCATGTCCAAAATATCAACATTTAGTTTAAAGGTTTCATAAGGGAAAATGTTACAGTGAGTATATCAATTAATTTCTAGGCAGATACTGAACTGCCATTTGTAAAAAAATCAGATGTTTATGGAATCTCCCCCACAACCAAAGCTCAAACGCCCCTTTGAATCGAACAAACAGGTGGGTGCTAGCGCCCACGCTGCGAATAAAACTGATTTACAACGAACAAGGAGGCAAGGAAAAAAAGTTTCACAATTGGGCCGAATTGAAATTCGGAGGTGGGGGGGGGGAGCAACTGCAATGATTGATAGAACTTTACAGATATTAAGTGAATAATTACAGTAGATTAGATTAGACTTCATTACGATAGAACGGTATTGTCTGAGTCAATTTTTGGTAAAGTCATTGGGGGGGGGAAATTAACATTGATCTAAAGGCCTGGACTTCAACGGAGACTGATTAGAAAAAAAAATTGTGCATTACCGGCGGATATTTAATAGGGACTTGATTTCGTAAAATAGACAAACAGTCATTTAAATAATACTCATAGAATAGTTATGAGTTTTATTTCTAGTTATTAAGAGACTTTGCAGAATTACGATCAGTTTTCTTTTTAATCCCAGGACGTATCCCTCCTACCGGGGGGGGGGGCATTCTTTTGCTCAAGACACCGGTAGACTTGGTTTCGTGGTTATAATAAACGGCCCGATTTTTCCATAGCTCAATCTTAATGTATTCATTTAATTAATAAGCATGGAATTACGAGAATTTATTTCAAACGAGATGGAATTTACACTTAACCTGAATAAGGTTTTTCGTATAACTATTCAAGAGGACAATTGATTTGGTGAGAAAAGATGAAGCGGTTAAAAGTTTTACAGTTTGGGACAAGATTACCCAGGAATACGGATTCTTAAAACTATGAAATTAAAAAAGACAAAATTAAGAATTTAATAAAAGGGAGCTTTCGTATATCATTAGGGGTCCTTAAGAGGACCTCCTGTTTTTGTCTAAGGAATATTCGAATGGGAGGAGAAATGCCTTTTAACCGCCGAAGCCGTAGAGGGTTCTTCCTTGTCTCTTCAATGCATAGACAACGTCCATGGCGGTGACAGTCTTCCTCTTGGCATGCTCGGTGTAGATTACAGCATCACGGATTACATTCTCCAAGAAAACCTTGAGGACACTACGGGTTTCTTCGTAGATCAGACCAGAGATACGCTTCACGCCACCCCTGCGGGCCAGACGGCGGATAGCGGGTTTGGTGATACCCTGGATATTATCTCGCAACACTTTTCGATGACGTTTGGCTCCTCCTTTTCCAAGACCCTTTCCGCCTTTACCGCATCCAGACATGATTGTAGCTTATTGCAACATCGAATCATTCGTTAATGCAAAATATTTATACTGTTACATTTAAATGTGCAGACGTAGTAGGAAACATAGCACGTGACTATCACCTGTTTTCTTTTTTCTTTTTCAGCCAATCAGAATCTGTTTAGCAGTTCATTGCACCAACAGCAGCTGGTAACAAGGAACATGACTGATTCATAAAACAGCAGGCAGGAACCACAACCAAAGGAAAAAAAGAAAAAAAAATTATTGTTATTACGTTAAACGCCAAGATTCAAACAGGAACAACACATTTAAGTCTGTAGTGCTTTATCATTGGTAGACTCAATGGCTCGTACTAAGCAAACCGCCCGTAAATCCACCGGAGGAAAGGCCCCACGAAAGCAGTTAGCCACCAAGGCAGCCTGTAAGAGTGCCCCGGCAACCGGTGGTGTCAAGAAGCCTCACCGTTACAGGCCAGGCACTGTCGCTCTCCGAGAGATCAGACGTTACCAGAAATCTACTGAACTTCTCATCAGGAAGCTTCCATTCCAACGTTTGGTTCGTGAAATCGCTCAGGACTTCAAGACCGATCTCCGTTTCCAGAGCTCTGCCGTTATGGCTTTGCAGGAGGCTAGTGAGGCTTACTTGGTCGGTCTTTTCGAAGATACCAACTTGTGTGCTATCCATGCTAAACGTGTGACCATCATGCCCAAGGACATCCAGCTTGCCCGTCGTATCCGCGGTGAAAGAGCGTAAGACTCTCAATAACCCCCCCCCTCGGATAACAATATCAAACCTAATTTTGCTGGCCCGCGCTCTTCGAGTGTCTTAGGTCTTTCACAGCGCTTTTAAACTCTGTAAAACTGACTTGATTCTTGAATTTTTAAACTTGAATCCTTGATTAGAAGAATTTTTAATCAAAAACTGCATACACAAAACCTGGGTTTACGAAATTGAAAGCTGTCGTAAAGGATTTCAACGCATAAGAGGCCGCTAAATGTGAGGCCTATATTTAACATGGATAAGACCAAGTGCATAACCATCCTCGGCCTTATGTTTTGTATATAGGTATTTTTCAAACCACTCAAAACGAAAATGGAATTTTCGTGAAATCTAACCTCAAGTCCTCTATGGATCAATATCTTTGTAATAATGAATCCTCGAACAAAGTGAAACTTTGGGGGGCACTTTGAACTGCCTTAAATATAACTTTGTAATCTTAATGACTTCTAATGTAACTTCTGTCGACCTAAGAGTTAACAGTCGAATGTGGCCAAGTAATTTCTAATGCTTAGGATTAGAAAGCAAACGTATCCAGTGACCAAAGAATTAATACTCCAATATGCCTTGACGAATCTTTTCTCTTGAAAAATTGATGCAATCGCTTCAAGCTTGACCTTATTTTTTACTGTTCACCTCATCTTAATTTCAACATGTCCACTCTTCCAACGGAAGAGCGGTCACGTTAAGCGAGCCACCCTCCGACATATCGTCACTGGTTCAATTCTTACCTGGAACTTATTTCAATCTGCACTTTTTTTTTCTTTCTCCTCGACTCGCTGCCGAAGGGAATCCGGTATGAATTGCTAAAAGAAGCAACAATCAAAATGGTAAATAGTAGCAATAATTAAAAATACTCGTAATAAAATTAGTCTCGTGTAGTAATCCTGTCGTAACATTTCTTCCACTTCTCGCCGAGTCTCTCATTCTGAAATTAGGCTGGATATATTCAAAAACTATTTGTAAATGTTTCATTTCATTAAATCTTAGATTTTTAATCATACCTATGAAAAAAAAAATCCTTGCCGCCCCCCGCACCCCCCCTCAACATGAGATAGATCTGGGAATTCTCAAATTATCTCTTTGGATGATCGTGGTACCAAATTTTCAGAATGTGATATAGTAAACAAAAAAAAAAAAAAATATGAAGGACCGCTGGGTCGGTAAATGCCACTAGCTAAGTTAAAATTAGTATAGGGAAGACACCTATATACCCCCCCCTTTCCTAGCTGTGTCTCATTTTTTTTCAATTTAAAAAAAAATTCTACTGGAAATCAATAGTGTGCCCACTGAGGGGGTAGGAGATAATGAAACGAATCAGACAAGAGGAAAAAATGCATCTCTGGCCAATGCCTTCGTCTATGAGCAAGATACTTTCAGAAAATCAGTTTCTGGGTGGTTATACTTCGTCTAATCTTCCTCATCCTGGTACGTCCTCCCCCTTAGAGTTTCATCATACTGTGGTTATCACGGTACCAAAAGGATATATATCATCGCAGTAGTTTTGCAAAGGGCAACAAGGCTAGTGCCAGGAATGCATACTTTTCCGAAGACTTGCTAAACTAAAAATACTTAGCATACAGGGAGGGGTATGATAGGTATACAAGCACAACCATAGGATATGTAACCTGGAGTCCCAAAATGGAAAGCAAAATCATCACTCGAGGTCATGTATTCAAGCTAAATTGGTTTGCAAGTCTTGGACAGCATTTGGCGTGTTGTAATGTATCCCTAGAGCAGTCTCTCGGCTTCATTGATAGAAGCCACCACATTCCAAACCTTTAAGACCGACATTGGACTTGCAGAAGGTACCACCCGCTCCAAATGTGTTACTAATGTATATTAAAAGTAAGTCAAAAGACCAGATCAAAGGCCGTCTGCCTCATCTAATCTAACATTGTATAGTCCTGAAATAAAAACGAAACAAGCAATTTAACACCCCCCAAAGTAGGGCCAGATTTAGACGATGTGAGATCCGGGGGACTTCAGGTTCGGTGGGTCCCTCATGTATAGAAATCAATCACACAGCAAATCATAATTTGCACATCAAAGTCTGTTTATTGCATGTAATTGGAACTGACTAGTTCTACACACGTAGAAAGGTTAAATGAGTTTTACATCTGAAGTAAATACATGCTAGGACAACCAGTAGGTTTTTAGGTAAGACATTAATTTTCGTAACCCTTACTCCAATTACTGTAAACCCAATTTACAGGCAGTAATTTTATTAATTCATTTAAAACAATTGAATGCGTTATAATGATATGAATCTCAAGCAGTAATTATCAATGTATTTCTAATTAAACTAATTTTTCAGTTATATTTTTGTATGGAGAAGTGTCGGGCTGCCTCTTTTACCCCCCCCCCCATAAATCAGACTCTGTCTCCGGGGCTGACAGGTCCTTTCCGAGATGTAATATTCTTATTTGTCGGTGATCTCGACATTCCAGAACCTACCCCTCTGACCCTGTACCACATTCGTATCAGTGAACTCGTAATTTTTATTTCTGCATTCGTGCATTGTACTTGAACTTTTGTAATCTTCACATTTATGTTGTATCTGTACATATGTAACTTCGTTTTTGAAAACTTTTCATCTTTTTACGGTCAAATAAACTCAACCCGCCACTCAAGGTCAGCTCGTGTTACGCAGCGACCTCTATGGAGTAGGTGCTATCTTCTGCAAGTCCGATGTCGGTCTTGAAGGTTAAGAGTGTGGTGGCTTCTATCAATGAAGCCGAGAGACTGTTCCAGGGGTACATCATGATATGCCAAATGCTGTCAAAGATTTGCAAGAAATATTACGCCTGCGACATCAATCAAACCTTGGAATTTATAAAAATAAAAAATAAAGTCCTTCGCATCAAACCATTTGAACTGATGTCTAGAATAATCGACCAACCGACCAGAAAAAGATTCTCCCCAGGGAAATCCTGTATCGTGGCGTTTAAATTTTTATTCTTTCAAGATCCTGTGAGCACAATCAATGTCAAAGCCACTGACATCATTACACGGTAGCTTTCCTCCAATAGCATTACAGTCCGTGAAAGAATTCTGTACCAATATGGATTATTCTAACCCAAATGTTGTCGACACTCTTAACCTCGTTGCTCACAGTCACGCAATACTACACTTCACCTTCGTCAAGCCTATCCCTGATGACTCTCATTATTAACAGTTGACATAGTTCACGATTTGCTTGTGGTAAGGCCAACTGAAACTGAAAAGGTTTAACTAATGTTGTGTAGGTACACACTGTGGGACCGTTTTTTTCCCCAGGTGTTCGGCGGGCCTTTTTTTTCCAATTTGTTTATAAAGCAACCCCTCCTCTGGATATACTACTCCTTGCTCTCTGAATAGAGACAGAAAGCAATGTTCTCCGATAACGCAAGTTGGTTTTACCACTGTTCTGTTGAAAAGATTTAAGAAAGGTTCTTTTTGTTCTCGTTCAGCTCGGCCTTACGTACCAACATTCAAAAACACCGAGGGCAACGAGAGCTCTTCAGCAGAAGATCGTCCCAATACTGATTTAGAAGAGCTTGTAAAAAAGGGGCCAAATAATCGGGTAGAGAATGGGCTCTTGATATATTTTCCAGTTAAATTTCTGCTGCACCATAAGTGATTCCAACTTAAATTTAACTGCTTTGAATAAATCTGGCCTGTGATTGTTTTGGGAAATTATTAATTTTTGATTAAAAAGTAACTTTTGAAAGTGAGAGCGAGTGAATTGGCTCTAGAGCAGGGGTTCGATTTGCGATGTCTGCAAAACTGGACCTATACTTTATGCCCGTCTTTCTGTTGGGAGTAAATTAGCAAAAATACATGAAATGTTATTTGAACAATTTAGATAAAAGCTAAAAATTCCCTAAGGAACATGGAATAAAATAGATATTTAATCTAATACATGATTTGTTTCTAACTAACACAAAATTGGTTTCTGCAAAACGGTTCGTTATTTACCAATGAAGATATTCGTACACCCTGGCAGTCGTTTCAAGAAAATTATGAAGTCTTTCTTCGGCAAATGTCTTGCAAAACAAATACTTGGAGAGGTTCCTTTTTTTTTGTTTAGAGGCCGAATAATTCATGATTTCCTTGCGACACACGACCGAATTTGTATATTCTTGGGACCAAATTATGTAGCTTCAGTACCAAAATAATCAAACCACTTGAAATCCATCATTAGACTAAACTTGCAAGGAAAAATGTAATAAAATTGTTTGTGTATATTTGTGTCGTATCATATTCGTGTGTAAGCGATTGTTATCTTTTGTAAACATTCCTTCAGTACTAGATCTTTATTTTCGGGACCAAATACCTTTTGTTCAGTCCGAAATATGTTCTTTTTTGGTCTGTGAAATTACTAAACGGCATCCATGCGCCAACTACATTGGTTTCTGTGTGAACACCTTAATTTGACTCTTTCGAGTTCATGGTGTGATGATCATAGTTTTCGGTTGAGAAAGAACTGTATGTCACTCAGGTTTAAGAGCACGCTTAAATAATGAGGAATTGTGTGGAGATACCTGAAAAATTGTCATGAAAAAGAATTCATCCGAAAACTGACAAGTGCAAAAAGTAATAAGATTAGCTAATTACAAGATGCGTATCATGTAGCATAAATCAATATAGGACAAGTAATTGGAATTTAGGACATTTACAAGTTATAGGATAAAGGACAATGCGTTGAAAATAGAGGACGTTTGGCATCACTAATTGCACCTAGGTTAGTAAATAGACTACTGTCAGGTGCCAAATACGTATTATATTCATTTCTTAATTTTGTCTGACCCCAGGACCTCAGAAGGTCCAGTTTATTAAATTTCCCATGTTCCTTTACTCTGTAAATATTTTTTTCATAAAATCACGATTTTCTTTTTCTTTTTTTTTCTAAATAAATATGGGGGCCTTTGCATTATCGGTGGCTGCTTAGCTCAAAAGTAAGAGCAACGCTACATTGAAGTGGCTACGCTATCGGTCTATACATATATATATATATATATATATATATATATATATGTATGTAAGGTTAGTGGACAAATAGTGAAAGTCTTTGGTTGAATATGTTAGTAAAGAATCAGCTCTAAATTTTTCAGAGTGATTAGCATTCTTAAAGACAAGTTGGTTTGCATGCAGTCTTAAGTTTATACCTACACAACAGATTTTATATTCACAAGGGTAAACACTCAACAGAAGTGATACAAACAGTGAGCTATGTCTGTTGTTATACTTACAGATCCCACATTGTTAAATACATAAGTAAGCCCTTTTTAAGAAAAGTTAAATGTGTGATAATACCCTGTATGAAATAACAAACTATATGTATGACATAAGCTATGTATTAAAATCATTGGTGAAAGGGAGGTGGTGTTTGATCAACACTGCTGAAGTGCCATATTAATATAAGTTATGTTATCAAAAAAAACCCGAAAGTTACATGGTAAACAACTGATGATCCTAACAAGAGACAATTTATACATTGTACAATAATAGCAAAGTATGTCAAACAAGGAGAAAAAAACACTGAAGAAAATTACATGGATTGCATTGACAGATATTGGGAAATAAGTGACTGAAGTATCACAAAAACTTTGAAAAAGTTTTTTAAGGTTTATAGTTTAAAGCTCTCTCGATACATGTATAAAGTTATGGAGAAATGGATATGTAAGCTGACAGAATGATAAATTGTGTTCTATTATATAGAAACTCTCAGTTTGCAGGCCTGTCTCTAGGGTTAGGTTCCATGTTTCAGCTCCATAGGTGACTATCGGGAGAATGCATCAGTTGTATAGTCTTCTTTTCAGGATTATTGGGATCATCTGGTTCTTGAAAGTTGAGCTTGCTCTGCCGAAGGCTTGCCATCCCAAAGTGATTCTTCGCTTGATTTCCTCTTCTCTTGAGGATCTCATGGAGATTCGTTGTCCTAGGTAGACGTAGTGGTCTACCTTGCTGAGTTTTGTATTTTCTATATTGACAGTTATGTTCTTATTCTCAAGATGATTATTGCACATGATTTTCGTTTTATTGAAGTTCATGTGTAGGCCGACTTTTTTGCTTTCTTTGTTTAGATCGTCTAGCATTAGTTGGAGGTCGTGTAGGTTCTCTGTGAAAAGGACGATGTCATCTGCAAATCTAAGGTTGCTCAAGTATTCGCCTTCTATTTTGATTCCTCTATTTTCCCAGTCCATGTTCTGATGATGATATAGAAACTCTTATATGAAATGATCACCCGTTATTATACAGTGAATGGACCATTTGGCCGAGACAATGTAAATAGAATAAACAATTAAAAAAAATAGGGCTGCAGCAGGAATTGAACCTGTGACCGATAGGGTAGCTGCTTGAACATAGCTGATAATAGCGTATTATCCAGTTTCTGTGTTTCATTAATTCTCTAATTTCTACAATCAGGACCACCTCCCCTATATTGTGCCAAAATGATTTCAGATGTCCATGGCTTTTTACAGACATAAAAATATCCTTTTTTTTTTGTTTTTATGCTTCTGTAGCAGAGAGCACACCGAAGTTACCAAGCACCATACGCCACTGGTTGCTAGTGTAGTGATACCGATCGTCACTTGTACCAGACGGTAAATATTCTCACTTGAAGGAGGGTAGACGTTGGCATCGCTGAAAATAATTTGTATGTATCTCATCTATTTGAATTCATTAGACTTTGGCATAAGGTTTAATGGTTGAATTTCTTGTATAATGAAAACAAGGATGTCCTTTAAGATTAATGACAATTTATCCTTTCTTTTTTTTTTTTTTTCGACAACTCGAAAGAACACTAGAAAAATAAGAGGTAGAATAACTAAATGATCACAGATTTAAAAAATTGCTGACACAATTTTTTTCAAAAGCTTCGAAAGGTTACCACCCTTGACAACACTGCAATCCACTAATTGGCAACTGACATATTGAAAAGTGAAATGCTGGTGTTTGTTTATGAACAATCCAGTTATCAACTATCAAACGCCAAAGGGTCACTTTACAAAAAAAAAATGGTACATCCACCATCCATGGTTGTAGTAGCAGGAGGAGGAGGATAAAGAAGAGCAAGTATTCTTTCTTCGAATCAATTGATTCTCACGTTTGTAGAATATTGTGATATGGAAATATTCTGTGAAAATTATGTTAAGTGTTTTTTGGACTTTTTTTAATACAAAATTGTGGACATCTAACTTTGTATTATGACATTATAGCATTAATGACACAGCACTTTTTAATGATATCATACATTCTCCTCCTTCCTCTTTCTGTTGTTTAACTAACTGGAACCAACTAACCAACTAATTGAAAGCATCTGATAGAGGTGTATGAACACATCTAAAAATGAAACAAAAAACCTGTTTCATAATTAATAAAAGTTTCATAGGTAAATCATAAAGGAATTGAATATCATTATCTATAGTGCGTGATCTGAGAATTAAAGCCATGATATTCTTTGTTCATTTGTGATCAAATGAAATTTGTGGAATAAAATCATAACTTCAGCAAAATCTTTTAGATAGATCTTTAATGAAAAAAAAAATACCAGCATAAAATTTTGGAATTGTTTGTCCAAAATGACCATAGGGACCCCAAAGAGCCATTTTTTGAAAAAAAATTCTTCAGATAGTGCCTCGTAGTGTACTCCTACTAATTTTTACCGTTGTAGCCCCCCCCCCCCAATGTGATCAGAGCACCCAGAGACACCAGCATAGGCAGATCAATACAGACGAGCAAAGAGAGAAGAATCTGTGCCAGCCGACTTGTCTTGTTGGTCGGGCCATTTGAGGGATCACATTGCATTCAGTCAACCAAAATACTTTTAAAAGTATTCTATTAACTGAAAGCTCTTTGTTTCATTGTCAGCATCATCATCATCAGTCTCTTAATGTCCGTCTTTGGACATAGATCTTCTCTAGGATCTGCCACATTTCTCTACTGATCCAGCATTTTCTGAATTTGTCTAGTTCATCTCTCCATCTTGAATTCTGTTGGCCTCGATTTTGCATGTGGCCTCTGGGGATCCATGTTGTGAGTCGTGATGTCCATCGTTTGTCTTTCATTCTTGCAACATGACCAGCCTGCTGCCACTTGAGCCTTCTAATAGATTCTATCATGTATTGGACTCCTGTTCTCTTCCTGATATACTGAGCTGTCTTGTGATCTCTCCATGTCAGGCCGAGCATGATTCCCTCATGCGCATGCTGCATGCTTCTCAGTTTGTAGGTTTGTCTCTTGGTTAGGTTCCATGTTTCAGCTCCATAAGTGACTATCGGGAGGATGCATAAGTTGAATACCCTTCTTTTAAGGATTATTTGGATCGTCTGGTTTTTGAATCCATTTTCTACTACTTTACTTATACCATAATATTTTAAAAAATTTACTAATGACACTTTTAATCAGTCACTTTATAACATTTCATTTATAACATTTCTAATTGATTACATTATAACATTTCAATTGATCACTATAACATTTAATTTGACACTTTAAATTACTTTATAACATTTCATTTGAAACATTTTGATTACTTTACATTTAATTCAAAACATTTTAATTACTTTGCATTCAATTCTAAACATTTCACTTTATAACATTTCCAATTGATTACTTCATAAAATTTCCACTCTTATTTAACTCATAATTCAAGAAAGTATTAGCCAGTAATTCACTTGACTTCTACGAGAGGGAAATTAGTTAATGCTCAAACATTGAAACAAAAAGTAGAAATTGTCAAAAAAAAACAATTTTTTTCATTACTATTTGCCTTTAGTTTGACTTTTTAGTTGTTTGTAATCACAACTAAAGATAAGATGACGGTAAATAGTAATGACAATAGGTTACAATACTTGATCTCATAAAAGAAAAGATAAAAGATAACTGGATACACTTCATTGTGAAAATAAGTAAATAAATGAAAATTGTAAGATTTTGATTTTAAAATTTAAGTAAAATATTTATTCATCCATTCACAATTGCCACAATAATTTCTTTGTGTTGAAAAAATTTGTATTTGAACAATTAAATATATACATCATTTCTATTCTTATTCAGTTTTTGATTTGAGAAAATCTTTGAACCAGATACTTGTTTTGCACAAGAGGGAAATAAATTAAAAATTTATTAGAATTAAAACCAAAAAATTGAAAAAGCATGAATCATTAATCTATTTTACAATTACTAAACCCTGTCTTAATCTAATTCTATTTTTTTATTTTTTAGATACGTCCAACATCATTATAGCTCACTTTGGCTATCCTCAGAAATATTCAAGTCGAGTTAAAATAAATTACTAGTAATCAAATTAAAAAAATTACTATCATAAAAAAATCTTTAAAAATGAGAAATGATTAGTATTGAAGTAAATCATTTTGTTTTGAACTTTGAATGAAAATTATTGATAATTTTTTTTTCTTTGGATTCAAATAAATCAGTTTGCTTTGTAGTCTTTAGGTGTGTCCAACATCTCTATAAGTCACTTGGTCTGTCCCCAATTAACATTAAATCTATTATTTATCATTATTTTTTTTTTCAATCAATTATGGAAGAAAAAAATATAAGCTGTTTCCCATTCAGTGGTGCATTCTCTTTGTTTCATCATCAAAGAACAATCTTTTTTTTAATTTATTTATTATTTCTAAAAAAAAATTTTTTCATCTTTTTCCTCCTCCTCATCATCATCATCATCAATAATAATAATAGTAATAACAATCAATTCTCATGATAGATATAAAATTACCTCATTAGCTTTTATAGGCATGGGATTATAATTCATAGTTTCCCCTTTCAGTGAGCCCCACCCTCTGCAATTTCCCTCTCAGTGGTATGCGGACTTCATCAGAATTCTATCCTTGTTTCATGACTCAAATCTTTTATAAAACCTAAACTATGATGTAGGTAAAGTAGCCAAAATAATAATGGAATGTGAAACCTCATCAAATAAAAATTAATGAAATAATTTAATTAATTACTTACAACATTTCCATACATATTTAGCTGTTAATTCAAGAAAATATCAGCCAGGTATTTGGGGGTTTTTTGTACAAGAGGGATATCAATTCATAATTGTTGCAATGATGTCTTTGGGGTGAAATAAAATTTATATTTAATTACTTACTAACTCTGTTACTTCATTTTTTAAATTCTTATTTAGCTTTTATCTCGAGAATATATAAACCAGTTATTTATTTTGTAGATGTGTACACACATCTCCATTTTTTTGGGGTGGTTGGTCCCAGTTATGCTAAAAAACAATAATAGGGAGGAAGAGGTGTGATGTCATTAGAAGAACACTATTCCATCATCTTTTTTCCACCAGCTGCTAATGATGTCAAAATGGTATTTTTGTACTTAAAAAAAAAAAGCCAAAAATGGCCCTAAAACAGTTGATTTTTATTTAAAACTTGTCATTGTAGTCAATAATTGAACCACCATAGCATAAAAGTCAAGTGGAGTATTGATGCCAATTTTCCAGTCAGTGGACAAAACAGTGCGGCCACGAGTGCTAGAACAAACAAATAAACATATAAAAAAGGATAGAATCCTTCACCATCTTTGATGGCAAAGGTTGTTCAATACTCGCAGAATATTCCCATATTGCAATATTTCAAGTATAGGAAACAATTGACTCAAAGGAAGATTACTTGATCTACTTACTCCTCCTGCCGCTACTACTACTACTACTATGCAAGGTAGACAAACCGTTGAACTTATGGTTCTTGTTTTTGCACGAATGAAATTAAATTATGATCAAACAAAATCGTAAAAATAGAAATCGTATAAAATAATCACTGAGAAGTGAATACTATTCACTTTCATTATGATTTTAAAATCTTTTTGTGATAGAAACAGCCGAAAATTAAGATGAAAGTGAGGAATACTAAAATATTTAACTAGTCTTCAACTTTATAGACATCATCATATGACATGTCTTTTAGCAGCACACCATATTTGGGGCGATCAATCAAAAAATTGGAAAAAAGGGGGGGGTGATCAATGAATAATTACTTCTCTCACCTTTTGTTGGATAGTGATCTCTAATAATGTCCAAATTTTCAAAAACAGGAGTGAATGTTGCAGGAGACAAACTAAAGGAACAATTTAGCATAAATTTATATTGCAAATTGAACAATCACTGGAAACCTTTTATGGGGGTGAATTTTAAAAAAATCAAACATTTTTTTTCTGGACACAATTATAAAATAATTGATGAAATTTTCAGCCATCTAGCTCCATTGGTGCAGTCTGTATACATTATACTAATTAGCCAGTAAGACTAACATGAAAAACTTACATGAAAAGTTTTGGTTCATGGTTTCAGATGATAATTGGTCACAATACTTCATCTAATAAAAATGAATAAAATTTGCCATCAGTCAATAATTGAACTGTAGTGTCAAAATTTGAAGTTATGTGAAAAAAAAATCCATCCAAGAATAAATATGGTCATCATAAATTCTATTTATGACATCACTGGCATTTTCCAATGGAAAACATTTAAAATAGAATAAAAGATCTACATTTTGGAGATTCTAGATGTTATTGATAAATCCATGAAAATAAAGGCCAAAAAGCTTTTTTCCAAAAATCAAAATAAGCATTTTTAGGTGTTTAGAGAAGTACTGATGCTAATTTTCCAATCTGCAGACAAAACAGTATGTCCGGGAGCACTGGAACGCACATATAAAAAAAAAGAACGCTTGGCCACCTTTGGTGGCTACGGTTGTTCAATTTAATCTATTACTCCATAATATTTCCATACTTATTCTTAGCCTTCAATTTGAAAATTATTTGTTTTACATAACTGGGAAATCAATTCATGATCAAGCGGAAATGAAAATTATATAGACTACTACGATCATTTTTTTTCCCCACTATTTATCTTCATCTTGACCTTTTAACATCCAAAAAATTAGTAAATGGTGGACAAAAATTTATACTAATGTGGTGAGAATGGAAGAGGATGCTGATGCTTGAATGGGAGTAAAAGGAACTCAACTTTCACTGTGATTGTCATTACCTAGGTTTTAATTTGAGAAAATCTCAGCCAGTTGTTTTGCACAACAGGGAAATTAAATCAATGATCGAACAAAATTGAAATTAAAGAGTTGAAATAGTAAAAGAACATTTATTTTTTACCATTATTTACCTTCATCTTAATTTTTTTTTTCTTTTTTCAGCTGTTTTCTCCCACAACTTGACTCTTGACAAAAAGAAATTAAGAGTTAAGAGAAAGCAGGGGAGGTAAAAATTAAATAAAGGTTGTATTGTCAAAATCTTTTCCACTTATATGTTCGAATTGTTTGGGCAAAATAGTGTCTCCTTATTTGCCAACAAATAAACTGCTAATTATCAATTATTAGAAGTTCAAAAACCAGTCAAAGACGAGGAAACCAGATCAACAGAATGAGAAACATCCCTAGCGACCTTTAATGTGTGAGGCATTCAACAAGAAAATACTGAAAAAAAAAAAACCCAACTGAACAAGGACTTACCAAAAAAAAAAAAAACCAACTAGACAGGCCTACAAAAATAAAAATCAAAGAAATTGATAACGAAAAGAAGATGCACTGTCTTCTATCAATGACGATACGGGACTCCACCAACACACAGACACAACTAAAAAATTAAAATGGAGGTAGATAGTAGTCAAAAAATTATCAAAAACTTTGAACAATTTTCGATAATCATTTTTTTTTTTTGTAATCAAAAAATTAGAGAATAATTTGGATCAATTTTTTTCTTAGCAGCTGCCATTGTCATAATAAAATGTGCAAGATTTGCATCTTTGCATTTAGAAAAAAAAATCAACAATGGACATTTATGACTTTTATTGGAAATAATACTTGCAGAATATTTCCATACTGCAAAATTTTACAAGTATGAAAATCAATTGATTCAAAGAAAGATTACTTACTTTCCTTCCACTTTCTCCTACTACTACAACCACCAAAGATGGTGAACACATCGTTGAACAGATGGTTCTTGTTTTCATCCAACGTATGAACTAAAAATAATAAATATCAATAAATACTTGGCAAACATGAAATTTCTAACTGTCGAAATTGGATCGAAATATCAGACTGTTCTGTTCTGTTTTTCTTATTCATTAATTCTCTTATTTTTTTTTTTATTTATGGGCCATTTTTGATGTCAGGTGTGAAATTTTCATAAATGAAAAGAGAATTTAGGAAAGGAAAACAGAACATTCCAGTGTTCGGAAAGGACTGAAGTGACAAAATCAGTTACATTCAAATAATCTTATTTTGACAATGACTCTGTGTTTACCAAAATTATTTCCCTACTAATTCAGAACTGCTCCAGTATCTATACAAAAGCCATATACGTAAATTGGTATGTTTAATTGTATGGTTGCATGTCCTGTCCAATCCCTGTCATAACTTCAAAGTTATAATAAATTGGTCCATGTGAAATAGATTAACATATCTAGTTAAAACTATTATAGCTGTAATAAAATGAGATAGGCTGTTGTGACATAACAATGAATAATATGTCACAGGATCACTGGACATTTGAAACTAAAATAAAAAAAAAAGAGTAAATGACTGAAAGGAATCTTTTATGGGTATTTGTAAGTAAATATAAATACTTTATGTAATAAAAATAAATAATAGTATAAAGGTTTTTATTGTGGTGGAAGTTGTAGACTAATGCAATGCAAATTTAAAAAAAAAATGCATCAGTCTCCTTTCTGCGATGTTGAGGCTAAATAATACTTTAACATTCCATTTATCAATACATGAAATTTTCATCTTTATCTAGCTTATACTTTGAGAAAATATCAGCCAGTTATTTGTCCCTTTCTTTTGCACAATTGGGAAAACAATGATCAAAAAAAATTGAATTTAAAAAATCAAAATAGAACAATTTTTTTTTACTAATAGTAACCTATATCTAAATTTTAATTGAAAGAAAATTTTTTTTACAACCCTACTCTTAACACAAATAAAAATCAAGATGAAGGTAAATAGTAGTCAAAAATTCGTAATTATGTGATGAATAAGACGGATGGAAGAGGGTGCTTATGCTTGAATGGGATCTAAAAGGACTCGACCTTCACTGCAACTGACAATTCCTAATTCATTTTTTACTGTCACAACTTAAACTAGAAAGTGCTCGAAGTACATACCTCTGCCAACGCCACTAAAAAAAACGAATGCAAATGGGTCCATGCATGACTACAGTGCAGGGGAGGTAACTGTAAACAATTCTGGATCCAGTGCAAAACTCGATCAATTCTTTCTTAGCTCCTGGCCCGCCCATCTACAAGATGTTATCAAAATTAAAGGAGAACTTTTGGAGATACTGCATAGACATACAATTTTGAGTGATTGATACATGTAAACATATACCAGCTCACTTCGTTGTCAAGTAAATTAAGGTGAAAATAAATGTAATATTAAGCATATAAATAATACTTCAACCATTTAATACACATAAATTTCAAATAATAAAAAGAATAATCATAAGAAACATTTTTTTATTGTGTTGGAAATCGTAGGCTAATTTGATGTAAAATACTTTTGAAAGCATCAGTGTCTTTTCCGTGATATTGATGCCAGATAAATTCGGCTAAATGTGACCCTGCCATTGAAGTCTGAACTCCACACATACTTTTAAATTTTACTTTTGCATTTTTCCATAAACATTTAATACTGTTCGTATGGACGCCGGCTTGGGTGTCGACCAGGCCAGGTTGATTGATAACCTTGTGGCAAAAGGGTGGTATTACAGGTATGGCACCAATACCATTGTATGCAGGCATACTATCTGAATGGATTTCCGTCCCTGGGAGAATTTTTTCTTCAATAATTCGCAATAAAGTGTGGGGACTTCTGTCTTGTATCATTTCTAAAAATCCTTTTCCTGTTGTTATATCTATTCCGCCGAACACCCACCGTTCGGACACGTGCCCCAGATTGTATTCGTCTATCTGGACAATCTTACCGACCCCACCTAATTTTGGGGGGTTTTCTTTCAACCACCAAGCACATATGTCCCTTAAATTTCGATTCCATTGTATCACGGAAGATTGTGACACGCCAGTGATCTCAGTCACGTGATGAATTGGCATGGCAAAGGCCCAACACCAAATAATTGAGATTATATTTGGAAGAGAAAGATTTGAATTTAAAAAGAAGGATTTGGTCCTAATGCTGACTTTTTTTGATCTGTGCTGGGAACATCTCCAAATTGTTTCGTCATGAACGAATCTTTTGAAACGGATTTCTGTCATTTCTTCATTGCAAATTGGACACAAAGGTGGGGAACTTTGTAGACATTTCCGTGATCGTAAAAAAGCCACTGATTTTTCGTATGTATTAATGATCCCAGCCAGTTCTGTGAGTAAAGCTTTACGGTGACGTTTGGCTCCACCTTTCGTTGTTTCTTTCCCGTCTTTGTTACTCCTCGCTACCGACATAATGCTAGATCCTTTTTCAATTTTTTTTGATAACTCCCCGGTCATCGGAAATCCTCGAAGCACGCCATTTAGAATATTATCAACACTGGTGTTGCCTACATTATTTTCAACTTTACATCTAAAATTGTATCAAAAAACATCTAAAAACATCTAGATATATTTTTTTCATTAATTCCAACTAGTCTTTACCTTCATCCTAATTTTTAAGGGTAAAAACTATTAAAAATTTGATGAGAATGTTGTGTTACAATACTCCATTTGATAATAAGAATAAATTGAAAACCTTTAGATACATATTTAAAATTTAGGTAATATATCACGTGTTAATCGTCAACATTAACTTTACTGAAATACTACTCGCTTTGTTAAAAACTATCATTTTATCCCAATGATTTGAATAGAATTATTACCTGTTTCATTGAAAAAATCATCCAAGTAGCAATTTCCGACATCTAGATGCAACCAAAAACATCTAGATTTGGATGAAAAATATCTAGATTAGCTACACTGATTAACACGAGCAACCGGTCACATGACAGATCATGTGGTTCCGCCTCGACCAATGAATTTCTCGCTTTCTGTTTTATAAAATCATTTTTCATCCATCTAGCTGATTAGTGAGAGATGTTGTCAATATACCAGGAAATTTTTCACGACTGTATAAATAATCTAGAATTCAAATCTGTAAATAATACCATAATTTGTTTCA
>OY735224.1:37210828-37438328 GCA_963457665.1 Thysanoteuthis rhombus
CAATGATTATAGCAACTCGCCATCACAGTCAATAAATGAACAACCACAGCATCAGAATTTGAAGTCATGTGAAAAAAATTCCATTGAAGAATAAATATGATCAGAATAAATTTTATCTATGACATCATTGGCATTCGGAAATGTTCACTGAAAAACATCCAAGATGTTATAAATAATCCCGTCAGAATAAGGTCCCATGGAGCATCAGGAGAGGAGTACTGATGCCAATTTTCAAGTCTGTAGACAAAATGGTATGGCCAGCTGTGATGGAATACACAAACAACCTTTGGTAGGCCAATTCTTTAAAAATTTATCTTGATTGCCATTTTCACTTGAACAAGTTTTGAGAAGGGTCATTAACATTCAAAAAGTTTTTCAACTTGAAGTCATAATCAAAGGCGAAATAGAAAGATCAGGGATGGCTGACCATATGTAGAGAGAAGGGTAAACACTTTCCTCTCTTAGGAGAAGTCTGGATAATAAACAGTGAATGCTGAGAAAAATCAAGGCAGCAGCCCACATCAAAATGTCAACAAGTGTTTAAGTCAGAAAAGTGCAGAGTTCAACCACTAGTCAACAGGGATGAGGTAAGGAAGTCCAGGCTTAATAAGGAAACAGAAAAAAAAATCATCTGATTCCAAGATTATAGCATTGCTACCATTGGAAAAATTCAGTTTGTCATAATCACATTCTGATAGTACACCTGGAGAAGGCCGTAGAATGGATCGGCCAAAACGTTATGTTAACAGCACGAACAACAAAACTAATTTCTTTTGGATCAGCAAAACATTTTATTTATTGAACAGACTTCTTTCCTTTGACAATAAACATAGAAAAATATTCTGTATATTGAATTTTAGATTTATCACAAACCCTGTTCAAAGGTTAGAGTAGATAATGAATCATTCTCAATTGAAATATAGATGTTATGTACTAAGTTTTGTTCAGTCTAGTACACAGTAAGGTTGCCAGATTTGGCCACAAGGGGAGATAATCCCCGCATATCTCAAAGACCTACCCAACGGAGTGATTGGAATAGTGTTGAATTTGGAAATCAAGCAACACTGGAGGCAGGGGTTCAATAGCAGCTGATTCAGGAGGAACTGCCTCAAAAGGCTAGATTGAACTTCTGCCTCCGGACTCACTCAATTTCCAAATTCAACACTATTCCAATTCCTGTGTTAGGTAAGTCTCTGAGATAAAACTTGGGCGATCTCCCCTTCAAGCTAAATCTGGCAACCCTGATACCAAGATTTACTTACAGTACCTGCTACTCCTAAACGATCACCCATTTGAGTACTGAGCAAGTTTTTTACAGTTCCCATTATTACTCGGCCCAGCTGCGGGATCTCAGTTTCCCCGGGGCAGCACTGCTCCATTGCACTTAAAGGAGCAGGTCCCTTGGTGGATGCTTTCGCGGGTGACGTTGTTGAGCCATTATGATGAGCTTTTCAACAGTAACTGCGTCGGCTTGAGCCATTTTTGGAAGGTTTGCTCCTATTTCTTCCCACGTTAAGCCCGACCTTGTGTCAAATATTGCTGTGGTGGGACAGTGATTAAATAGATACAGCTCAACTTCAGAGATCTGGCAGGAACCGGCACTTTCAGCATAACTTGATTTGAACCCAAACTCAAATATATATATTCACTAAGTAACTTGATTTGAACCCAAACTCAAATATATATATATTCACTAAGTAACTTGATTTGAACCCAAACTCAAATATATATATTCCCTAAGTAACTTGATTTGAACCCAAACTCAAATATATATATTCACTAAGTAAAAAGCAGAAAAAACAAACTTGTATACAAAAAGTGATTTGTAAATAAACACAAAAGCTATGTTAACATTGCCATAAACAAGAGCACAACATACTTTTTATTTTTCAATAGATCCATCATCTCTATAACTTACTTTGTCTGTCCCCTGTTAACTGACATCATTTATTCTTTTTTCAAATTAATTCTTGTGAGACATCATCAGTATTCACTAGCATGGGATTATAGATTGAAATATTTTTTTTTTTTAGAAATGATTCATATTTCCCTTCTGACAGTCCTCATCATCAGCAGATATTTAAGTGGTCCCATTATCTGCGGTTTATATTCAAGTGGTCCCATGTATCCCGGGTTCACCTTTACGCGGTCCTCACCCCTATCCACAGTTTACGTTTCAGTGGTTTCCCCCCACTATCTACGATTTCTCTTTCGGTGGTCCTCTCTATTCATGTTTTCCCTTTCAATGATATATGGACACATCATTAGAATTTCGTTCTTGTTCAAATATGAATGACTCAATAATAATTAATCTTTTTTTCTCTTGAGTAGACTATTTTTACTTCTGTTAATTCAAGATGATTTGCTAGATAAACCGTCATTATTAATTATTTGTTATAAAAGATACATTAAAAACAAAGATTAAGGAAAATAATTGTGAAAAATTAATAGCATTGGTTTACAATCTAATAAAAAAAATAACAGAAGATAATTGTTTTACCAAAAACAAGAACAAATATGGTGCCACAGAGATCAGAAACGGTGAGTAGGCACAAAACCTTAGATTCGATTTTCTGTCTAGCTGCTGGGTTCTCATATCATAGTCAGGAAGTGAGAGCAGCAGGCCGTTTACCAGGCTTGCCTAAACAAAAGGGACGCAAGTTCAAATCTCACCAGGAGCATTTTCTTACTCACTTCGCCAGTGCATATACTAAAATTGGAACGATACAGAGATTAGCATGGTCCCTGCACAAGGTTGCCAGACAAATCCTTGAAACATTTTTTCCCCTCAGTCAGCTCGGAAAGTGTAATGGTTAGCACGTCAAATGCAGAAGCGCGCGGCTTCGATTCTTGGGACAAGCGAAGACCATAGAAAACTCTTCATAGAACACATTTCCTAGCGAATTTAGCAGCTAATTTAGTTAACTCCAAGCTGTGTGGTTAGGATGGAATGCATGTATCAGCTGCCGTTGCGATCCCACAGGACGAAACCGAGTGGACCCTTAGTAATGGAACTAGATGACTATGTTTCTTTTCCCGCGGTGGATGACGCCAGTAGTAATCTATAAAAACAATTTTTCTTAAGGCTCACCATCTATTTCCAATCCACGTTATTTACTCGATGCAATAGCATGACGGCCTCAGTTAAGTTGTGATGAAAAAAAAAAAAAAAAAAAACCCAAAAAAAACAACTAAAAAATTAACAAGATGCAAAAATATTTGTAAAAAAATTAAACTCGAAACCTTAGGGTAGTGGTTTCCGAACTGGGGTCCGTGAACCCAGGGAGATCTGACGAGTAATTCTCGGGCGTCAGCAGCAGTGTTCCCTCTAAACCTGACAAATCTTGTGACAGAGAAACTACGTTATCGATTGCATAGCTATCGGAAAACTTAGTTATTGTACGCAGACTCGCACAACAGAAGTCAAATAAATGTAATCCATTTAAAATAATTATTTCAAAGGTAAGAAATTTTTTTGTAGTTCATTGATAAAAATCTAAAAACTAAATGATAAAAGTAGGGTTCCGACAGAATATTCCCTTTATAGAAGGGACCCTTAAAAGTTTTAAAAGTTTCGAAACCACTGCCGTAGAATGATTAAAGAAAAGGTGTCTACCATAATTGAGATTTTAAAAAAAAAAGATATTCACCAATACCTTTTTTTTCTTATCAAGAACGAGAAAGCAGATTCATATTATGAGAGAGGAAAATAAAAGTAGTAAGAAAACCTGTGAAATCATGCAGAATAATAAACAATTTGATCAACAATTGACAAAAAAGACTTTCTTGATGATTTTGTGGCCCTTAAAAGGGCCGTTATGAAAGTTTTCAATTGAAGTTTCTGCTGTTGAGGGTCTTCTCCTCCTCCAAAGTGGGCGCAGGTTCGATTTCGATCAACGGGATAGAGCTTGGAAAACGGCCAATTGTTAATTCGTATTTGAAGTATTATTCGTAGAGACAAAAACCTGAATTAAACAAATTAATGTGTTTATTGTTTGTTAATGGTCTTTTTTTTATCCAAAGTTTATAAGGATAGAATTCTGTCTGTTAAGTTGATTTAATGGTTTTGGTCTGAATTCCTTAGAAGGAAATCATTGATTTTAGTTGAACAACTAAGCAGACACTCAGTGTCATCATCTCTTGGTTGTTAATCACGACGCTTCGGTCGTCTTGCTGATGTTCAATTTTCTTTGATGGTTTCATCCATGTCTTCATCATTTATCAATGGTTGTGTCTGCTTTTCTTGTGTTGTTATTGTTCCTTCAGTGGTTTCTGTTATTATTGTTGTTGGTGTTGATAAAGGGGTTGGTGGTGTGGACGGCGAAGCTGTTGGGTCAATTTTTGAAGTTTTTGCATTTGTAGGCTCCTTGCATTTCGGACTTTTTCTTCGTCTCTTCAGCCTTTTAGAACAGTTATTACAATTTTCCTCTTTATCCATAATTTCTTCCTCTTGCTGTTCATTAACCCTTTGTTCTTTCTGCTCTAATCGAACCCACTTGTCATCTAATTTAGAAAGTTTTAGCTTTTTTCTAAGGATATTCTGTATGCTGCCTACACTGATTCCCATTTCGGCCGCAAGATCCCTTACACTTATTCTGGGGTTAATTTTAATAAGTCTCTCGGTCCGAATGATATTATGTGGGGTCACAGCATTTGGTTGCATATGATTCCTTTCATCGTCCATGACCGATTCTCGACCATTCTTAAATCTTTCTATCCAGGTGTATACATTGCTTTTCGCTAAACACATTTCTCCAAATTGTATTAATAATCTTTTGTAGATTTCGATAGGTTTAACTTGTTCTTTTGCTAAAAACTTTATGATACACCTCTGTTCCACAGCACAAGAAATCGGTTTTGATGATGACATTATATATTTCGAAATTAAAAACCTTCTTTCTTTTTTTTTAAAAGAGTTGTTTCCTAACTTACAACTGTACCTCGAAACTAAACCAAATATGTATTTCGGGCCTTGAACATGTCCACTGTGGGTATTATGTCGGTCCGCTTCCACTGATATTTTTCGTTTTATCACAAAATTGTAAGATTCCAAACCCCTTTTTAGCAACAGGTGAAAGGAAAAAGGGGGGGTGTCGCTTCTTTTGCTAAAAACTTTATGATAATCCTCTGTCCAACGGGCACAAGAGTTCCGATAATGACATTATCTGTTTCCCCGAAATAAAAATTTTCTTTTCCTTTAAAACAGCATGCCGTGGCACAATACGGGAATACCTTGGATAGTGCGGTTTTGATATTATAATACGGTTAAGGTATTGCCGTAAAATGTACCTAAGTATAAGCTGAGAATAAAAAATACCCACATCGGGTTATAATTAGACCTTGCACAGTGAAGTTTTGAACAGTACAGAAAGTTTTGAACGAATTAACCTGCAGTAATCGAGGTAAGGTGGTGTGCCACAACTATATCCCAAGTGTGCCGCGTAATTATTTCTGAATACACAAACAATATTTCGAGCCTCGAAAGTGTCCAGAATTAATAGTATTATGTCTGTCCCGCTTCCGCCACGAAATTGCCAAGCAAATGGTTTTATCACCAGATTTTGATTTTCAACCTATTTTTTTTTTTTTAGCAAGAGATGAATAGAAAAAGAATTGTCGAGTAGTATGCTGATAAAAAAGTTTCGTTCATATGATTACTGTAGTATTTTTTGTCCAGTTGATTTAATTTTTGCAGTTGGTGAGTGGCATTTCGTCGAGAGCCGTCGGGCAATAAAGTTTGAGAACTGAACTACTCCTAGAAAGTACGAAGATTGTTGATGGAACAGAGATAATAAAAGATCAGTTGACAGACTTTGAACAGTAAAAATCTCGATTGACATTGAACTGTGGCAACTTTTTTCTTTCGTCAAAAATACGAGAATCGTTGATGTGGAGGAAAAAAAATTAAATTCCCGATAGACTTTGAACAGTAAAAATCCTGATATGCTTTGAACAGAAGCAATTTTCTTTTTTCCCCCTTTTTAAAAGTACGAAGATCACTGAGGCAGATGAGAAAAAAATAAAATTCCTGACAGACTTTCAACAGGTAAAATCCTGATGGACTTTGAACAGTAGTAATTTCTTTCTTTCCCTTTAAAAGTACGAAGATCGCTGATATGGTGGGGAAAAATAAAATTCCTGATAGACTTTGAACAGTAACAAACACGGAACAAAAATCTTCGTAAGCAAAAAAAGACGGGAATCCACGATTACGAGTCGAGGCATCCGTTTGTATCGATGATTTTCTTTGGCTAATATTTCAAAAAATTTTGTTCGGTATCCCCCTCTTACCACTACACAAAATCAGGAAATCTACCGACAAGAGATGTATCACCACTTCTGATTGGTCGATAAATCCACCGAACTTGATACTCAAGTTTCATATGTTTATCATTATTATTAATTGGAACGATTATGTTTTCTATTGAATTTGATGTTATGATGTTTTAATTTTCTTTAAAATGACGGGACGAAAGAAGGGGAGTAAAATGAAAGGTAAGAAGCCAAACAAAAGTCGTACCGATGCCAATAATATTCAATTCCCTATTGCCCGGACGACTGAATATACGGTTGAACAGCGAGCAGTAGTTAGCACTTGGGCCCACGAACGGCCTCACACCAAAGAAAAAATGTCCACAATACGTAAACGTTTTGAAGAAAGGTTCGGTATTCCAGCACCCCCAAAAATCACTATATTACGCTGGGAGAAAAAACTGTTTACGCTGGGGAGTGTTCTGGACAAACCCCGGACCGGTCGTAAAATGAAGAGACAGGACACGTGCGCTGGAGTGGCTGCTTCCTTACAACAGTCTCCGAGCCAGTCAACTCGGAAGCGATCCCTAGCTTTGGGGATTCCTAGGACCACGATGATGCGTTATATTAAGAAGGATCTAGGGCTGCCTAATCTGGGCAGTGAACTTTGCGAGAGAAATGTTAACACCAAAAATAAAATGAATGTCGAAAATCATGGAAAACAGACAGAATACACCGAGGAAGAATTAGTTACTGACAATCCTTTCACATAGGCATGGACCCACTTCTCTCTCTTGCAGCTGAAGCTAAATAGTAGGGCCGTTGGAGCCCTTTAGCTTTGTAAGGCAGTCCATCTTCGGCGTGGGGATAGTAACTCCACCCCGTAAAAACCTACTTCCTACCAAAACTGCAATGTGTCCCTATGCTCCACAAGAAGTCTACAGGGGAAAATACTTAACCATTAAAAAAAAAAAGTTCTGTGTAATATAGACGACCATAATCTTGAATTAATTTACAATTTAAGAAGGTAAAAAATAATGATTAAAAAAAACCCGGCACAACTTAACGATGGCGGTCCTGACTGGAATTCACCACATTAAACCCAGTGATAAAAATCAGTTTTGGGAACCAATGTCTCCATTAGAAGGCAATAGACGTTGATCGTACAAAAAATTTGGATATTGAGAAGTAGGTTTCCGACGTATACCCACTCATTTCCATCCCTGAACCAGAGAGAAGAATGTGGAATTCTATTCGGGACCACCATCGCAAAGTTGTGCCACGAAACATAACTTATTCAGTGTACACTTATACGAAATGAACATCAGCAAAAAGAAGATGATTTCTATCTTTTTATGTCATGGATATTATTTTGCTAAAAAATAAAAAAGTTGAAATAAAAACGGCACAAGATCTTATTTTTAGTTGAGCATTAATGAATTTTGACATCAGAGTGGCTCAATTGAATTATCGTAGCCACCACAGATGGCAAATGATTCCAACCGTTTTACATGTATGGGTTTGTTTGCTTGCTTGTTTGTTCCAGCTCTCCTGGACATACCGTTTTGTCTACAGACTTGGAAATTGGCACGAGTACTCCAATGTAAAAATATTTTTGGTTTATTTAAAAAAAAGTAGTGTTTTATTTCTATTCTTTTTAAAACCTTTTTTGGCCTTATTCAGACAGGTTTATTATCAACATTGAGATTCTCCAGAATATCTAGATGTTTTTTTAAAAAATTCAATTTTAGATGTTTTATAGTGAGAAATAGTGAGAAATATCAGTCATAGATTGAATTCATTCTGACCATATTTATCTTTCAATGGAATTTTTTTTTACATGACTTCAAATTTTGATGCTATGTTTGTTCAATTATTGACTGTGATGGCGAGTTACCATTATTTATTTTTTCTAATATTTTACTAACCTTCAATGGGAAGTGCCGTCAAAGTTTATCTCACTATTGATATTTTCTCATTAATAATTTGAATAAAATTGATGATAAGGTAATTGAGCCATTTTGATGTCAATATTTATTATTGATTTAATTACCAAAAAAGATGTCTTCGAAAAAAAAAATTATTTTATTTAAGCAGTTATGTCTAATTGAAAAAAAAAAGACTTAGTACATCAAAAGACTGATAATTGTGATGGGGAAAAAAGAAAAAAAAATCCAAGCTGATGTTGTTCTCCATCCTACTAGAAAATGCCAATGTTTGTATATATATTTAAAAAAAAAAGGAAGTTGAGCCAAATGTGGTTTCTGAACAGCATTGATCGTGATCAATACATTGATAAGTAACTGTTTTTCACACAATTTGGGAGAGGTCATTCTTCTGCAACCTCCTGATCTAGAAGCTTTACCTATGGATAACTATGAAAGGAAAACTTTCACCATGATCACACAGCTTAGAGTGTACTCCGTTATCAGACATGTTAAACTTTAAACTATCCAAGAGGACTATTCAGATCCTGTAAATGACTTGATAGCCTTGTGCCAAAATAAGCAAAGCCTAATTTTATTCTGAATTTCTGAGATTGAGACCTATTAATATAATACACTGATTTACTCGGACTTGTGTCCTTGTCTCGGTTGTTACAGTCTCAACGTTTCAATCATTGTACCTTGGCCATCTTCAAGTATTGTAGTCGGTAATCGTCTGGGAATTATGGAACAAACCTATTTAATCCATGGGGGTAGATTGTTCTCATTCTACTTTCTAAGCCAGAGGTCATCTACCAGAAAGGTTACTGACTATGACTGACTTGTGAAGAAGGCCAGAGGGTACAGTGGTCAAAATGTTGTGACTATTACAACCAAGATGATGGCACTAGTTCTAGTAAATCAGTGTATAGTCACTAAACAAAGCTGGTAAATAAACTAACCTTGTTACATGGGCGATAGATGCCGCTTTTGTTCTGTACGATTGTACTCTACTGATTATAAGCAATGATGAGTGCAGTTAATGAAAATGTTGAAAATTTTTGCGGAAGCAAGGGTAATCGCTAACTTTTATTATATGAACTTAGGTTTGGTTCGACTTAAAAAACACTGCTAGAGAGATGAAAATGTTAATATGTTGCTGCTTGGACATAGCTCTATATAAACATGCTGAATGTGAATTGATCTGTAATTTCATTTATTCATTTAATTATTTACGTACACCTTAATCATAATTTGAGATTGCTATGCCATACCTTTTTGGAAAAGTTCTATGTCTAAGCTGCAACATATTAAAATTTCTGTGGTTTATCAGCTTTGCATTTTCATTAGCTGTGCCCACCACTAACTCTGAGGTCCAAACTTCCAAACCCCCTAACACTAGTTGAGAAAGCCTGCTCAGTGGATACACATGCCTTGTTATCTGACTCGGCAGATATTTCTTTTAAACTGCGGTAAAAAAAAAAAAAAAAATGTGAAAAAAATCAAAGCTTTAAGTTATTTAAAACAAGTGCATCATGATTGTATATTCCTTATCATATGAGACTGCATCTATGGGGATCTAGCACTCCCACACTGTAACCAAAAAAACCAACAAAGTCTGGTAGTATCACAAGATACTGCCGGGGTGTCCTGGGTTAGTGATAATGAAGCTCTGGCCCTGAAACTTTAGGAGACACTGCAGCTGTTTTTGCAACTGTAATTGTATGAAATTTTTACATTACGCTGTCAGAATAAAATTTGAATATTTTCCTCAAAAGCAGACTGAAAAAAAAACAAACAGTAGAAATGAACTTGTGTATTTTTCGTTATGAGTTTTCAATTTTTTTTGGGGGGGAAGTGTAATTTACTATGTAATTTTATGCTAGACTGATCCCTTAGTTTTTGTCCAGCAGCATTCAAACTTGTTTTTTTGTAAATTTGGACTTTTTCAATGATCACTGCCCAACAAGAAACAAGAGAAGTAAATCATTAATTATTTTGATTTTTTTAATTGATCATTTTCAACACAGCACGCTGCCCGAAGATTTTGGTCATGTGACGGTTTCTATTGAGCAACTAACCAGACATGTCTGAAGTAAAAAGTCAAACTTAGACTGTTTATCTCAGCCAATAAAGTTGATAGGTTGTAACCCATGGTACACACAATATCTCCAAAAGTTCTCAATGAAATCTTGTGGAAGATTGAGTCATGAGCTAAGGAAGAATCAGGATCTGGGAATTTTTTTTTTACAATTGCGAGTTATTTTTCATTTATTTACTCATACATCTGTGTATTCGCTCATGCTTGTCTACACAAAGTTCATAATTTTTTTCCTCTATTCCTAGAAGCTAATTAAACATCACTGACATGCAGAGGTTTTAATAAGTGACAGGTTGAGGATGTCCTAGACAGCTACACCCCAGTCATTTGCGTCCCACTTTTCTTACGAGGTTGGTGCATACAACAGGCATATCTCTCAAGTTAGAATAAAATAACTTAGTTGATAACAAAATACTAACTTCATTTTTATTTTTTTTAAATTTAAAAAATTTTTTTCACAAAAGTAAATAAAAACATACTTAAACAATTTTTTCTGATCAAATTTTTTTTTTTTTTTTACAAAAGATAAAATTATTCCATGGATGATGCAATAAAACCTTTTTATTTTTGTTTACTTTTCGTACAAAAATAAATAAAATTAGAACATGCTGACACCTCTTCCCAGTTTTTCTAATAGCTTGACTTTCTCTATTATTGTTCGGACTATCCTCATCTTGGTTGTTTTCCATACAACGTTTCGGTTGTTGTACCCTATGGCCTTCATCAAGTATCATCTGGTAGGTGTGGGGGAAGTAATGAATCGAACCCTTTACTTAACCGACGGGGGTATATAGACCGCACTCCCCTCTTAGCGGTAGTAGTATTTTTTGAATTATTATTATATACCCCCGCCAGTTAAATAAAGGGTCGGTTTGTTACTTCCCCAACACCTACTAGATGATGCCTGATGAAGGCTGTAGAGTATAACAGCCAAAACGTTGTATGGAAAACAATCAAGATGAGGATAGTCCAAACAATAATAGAGATAATAATAATAATACCTCATCTCAAAAATTCAGAGAAGCTTGACATTAACCTGAACACTTTTTCTTATCTCTGTTATTCATTGACTAAAATGGATAATTCATGTAGGAGTGGCGGGGACAATGATTTCATTCGAGTGGAATTTGCTTCCTCTTCACTATCTACGAAGTTATTTTTTTTAAACAAAAAGTATGCCTCTTGCATGCACCCATTGTGAGAAAGGTGGGACGCAATTGTCCAGGGACATAGTTGTCCAAGATGCAAATGTCCTAGTACCGTTTTAGAAGCATATACAAGTATTTACAATCAATACTTTATTTCAAAGCACACGTTCCCTGATATATTGAGATTTGATACAAATTATTCATTAGAGAATAGAATAGTTTATACACCTTGAGATAAGCCTAACCCTGCCTGAAACCCAATCTGGTAAGTATACGATACAGTTATCCAAAAATAGAATATTGTTTTATGATTCATCAACCACTACGTAATTGTTATTCAGCAGTGGTGTATGGTGATTTGTATTATGAGTTTGCTCAGATGTACAGAAGCACAAAAGCGCAAAAATATTGTACCAAAGAGGCTATCACTGTTTATTGCTTTATACAGACATAATAATATTTTTGCATTTTTGTGCATCCAAATGATATTATTGTATGCAGTTATACCGCCAAACCCAATATTAAAAATTAGTGCTGCCTTGCTAGATCCAATACAGATTGGAGTACACTGTATTTGAAATCATATAATACACTGAAACCTATATCCAGTTTCTCCAATAGCTGGATTTTCACTGCTGTAAGTTAACCTGAACACTTTTTCTTATCACCGTTATTCATTGGGGTGTCTGCAGCTTTTAATACTTTCAACAAAACCATTCAACTGATGAGAGAAAAAGCAAAAAGGGGAGAGATTAATTCATGTAGTTGTGGCAATGACAGTAATTTGATTTGATTGGAATTTGTTTCCTCTTTCACTGTTGGTGATGTAAGCATAGTTTTACATTTCTAAAGTGTTACTCCAAGATAACCAAGCTTTTACTGTGGTCAGAATAAATTAAATGCCTTGGAAATCAGTCAAATCTTTAGTCTTTGAATCATGCTACAGTCAGGTGAGGTGTGGAATTTAGTACTTGTGATGTCATGTTGGCTTTAAGGAAATTTAGGATTCGGGAACATTTCAGTTTTCAGAGTTTCATACAAGGGGTACTCAACCTGAAAAACAATAGTACCATCTGAATGGTACTGCTTCTGATTGAAAACCAAAAATATAAATTGTCATTAAAATATAGAATTTTCATTTTATTCTTATATACACTGAAGATTAATGCACTCTTTTTCCCATCCAAAATTTGGGTTTGTCCTTGAATGTACGTGTGATTTCGTGGGCAGTTCTTCGGATTTTTTTACGTTCCAAATGATGCAACTTGGCCTTTTCCCGTTCAGATGTTTCTTCTGTATCCTGAAATGAGAATGAAAACGTAAAGTTATCACAACTCAGCAAAAGTATAAAAAAATCCCCAAAATACCCGTTATCCAATAATTAAGAATTTTCCATCAAGGACAGTAGAACCGGCCCATCTCTAGGGTACAGTAAGTAGGGGGATCATCCAATTGAACCCGGGAAGCCACCAAAAGAAGTGCTGTGTAACTGAAAAGCAGCTAAATTTGGGGGGGAAAAAAAAAAGCTAAAAAGTAGCCAAATACACCAAAAAGCTACAAAAATTTGGCAAAAACAGGCCAACCAGATTTGCGCTAATTTAACACATTTATTTCTTTTCTCACACTGCCCAAACAAGAAGTATTCTGAATTTAGAGGGATAAGTGCTAAATTAGCAATATTCTATCTTACATGCAGTGGGGAGGGGTCATAGCCAACGGTATATAGCTATAAGTAGAACAAAGAATTGGACTAAAGTATAGATGGAAAATTATGATGGTTAGGGTAAACTATTTGAATCCCGCTTCCCTACAAAAAATTTTGCCCTAAAAAAATTTTGGCAATAAATACATTGGTATAATTTATCCATAAATAAATCCTATAATTTCAGACAGGTACTATGCTAGTAATTGTTAAAATAATAACAGATAATTCCTTTATGATATAGAGTGTTCTAATTGGAAAACTAAATCTTACTTTTTTCAAAGCAAATGTCATTTCCATGTGACCTTTCGGAATGCCCGTTAGAGCATGGGGTTCACTTTCATGGCTTTCAAGTCGCTCGGACAAACTTTTCCTGTTGAGAAATTAAAAGAAGATATTAAAATATTAACTTGAAAAAGAAACAAACAAACAACAACAACAAAAAAAAAAAACAGAAAATGAAAACGATCTTATTCATTCTGTAACTCATTGTTAAGTTTGATGGCTAGCACTGAAAGACGAGTAACAAATCTCCTCAATATTCTGGGTTTGGCTGATTTTGGTAGAAGTCGTCTGGATGGCCTCCCTTTGGTTTAAAGTTACTCTGAATTTCTATTACATATATATATATGTGTATTTTTTTTTCATGGGATCACTTAAGCCCCACAAATGGCCCGCCAGACTAACCAAGCAAATGGGTTGCAGATACTTCCCTCTAGATGTGTGCGTATGTATCCCCAGATGCTCCTGGTCACATTTTCAGGGTCACAACCTTGAAAATTTGCATGAGTACACCACCTGGCACCATCTAAAAACTTTTTTTTTTCAAGATACTTTAACAATGCACGAATCTCGTACTGTTATTTTTTTCAAGATAATTTTAGATAACAGATCCATTTCTTTTAGATCTTTTTAGATAATTTGTTCTGGTACACATGCAAGGTATGGATAATATTGTTATTATAGCCTGTATTTCGATTCTCATATTGATGAAAACAAAAAAAACTAAAAACAAATAAAATAAAGAAAATACTCCATATCAGGACGGCAGAAAATGTTTTTGAGTTTATCCATCTTTTGTTTGCTTTTTATATATATACGTAAAGAAATAATAAAATATAATGCGCTTACTTCATTATAATCTAAAAATGTAAACAAAACAATTCATTTCTTCATACAATATTGTTCCAAAACTATGCGTTTCATTTCAGCTTCTCTATTAGTAATTCCTGTAAATGGGATTTGCAAACTCTAGCTAAACAAGTCTACCTAAGTTAGGCTTTAGAAATGGGAGTGAATTCGTCCTCAGTTTTGCTTATGTTATTCTAATTTGTGCAAGACGTCACTGGTGTTTAGTCTGGTCACTGTCATCTGTTATTGTCGTTACATATGAAAATTAAGTCGAAACTCAATAGGAGTTTGACAAAAGGATGCACAAAAAAACTGCAAAACAAACTAGAAAAGTTTGACTTACTTGTTCTTCTTTTTTCTTTGCGTCAAAATCTCGTCTCCGTCTTTGATCTCATAAAACTTTGGACGATGAACAGAAGATCCATTTTCCGTGGGAGTTGATTTATCATTACGTTTTCTCTTGCTTGTCTTCTCGCTTGACTGCTGTTTCGTTTCCTCTGTTTCTTCTTCTGTGTTTTTGGTTTTTTCTCGAATTTTCCGATGGGCCTTCTTCAGTTCAGCTCTCATTTGTTTCTCATCTTCTTCACTGTCTTCACTGCTGCTTTCTTCACTCGCTCGACCTTCCAATAGATCCTCCTGGAAGTGGATAACAATTATTTTTCATTATTTTATCAATTTTTTTCCTATTACTATGTCGATCCAACATAATACAGAATCACTTATAATCCAGTTTGAGCATGGACTTGACTTTTCAAATCATCATCATCATCATCATCCTCCTCCTTTTAATGTCCCCCTCTCCCTTCCATCTATTGCTAAAAAGATTACTAACGTATAGTCAAACCCCTTCTCTTGACACTCACTACTTATGTACTTGATTTTTCAAAAAGTAACCTTCTGTACTTATTTCTGTCGGACTAGCCTAATCCTACCCCAAAATCCCATGTTTTCCTTCATTTCAGCACAAGTAATGAGGGTCAGTTTTGAAGAAGTTGCATTGGGGGAATTAGGATCAAAGTTTGAGGAAATGGAAAATTCGCTATACCATGGTAAAAAATTATAAACCCCAAATTCTGCAGTTTAATGTGTTTACAGTGTATTTATCTTCATCTTAATTGTTGCTACTTTTATTGCAATTCAACTGATTTCCTGTCAGCCGTGAGCTAATGAATTGATAGCATAGATCATAAATGAAAAAAAAAAGCTCTAGGTGAATTTAAGGGTCTGACATAGGTAACTATTTTCCTTCATCTTTATTTTTTAATTGTTTCTATCACTACTTACCTCAGGCCAAAATTCTATGCTGGGGAGTTAAAGTAGCCCAGTGGTAAGAATGGCCATGTATAAAGTGATCCATCTTCTGGCATAGAGGGTAGTGAGTTCGATTCACACCTGGAACTTATTCTTCATTCCAATCTGTACCATTGATTTATTTATTTATTCACTGCTGAAGGGAACCCAGCTTGAGTTTAGTTGCAATAAAAAGCAGCCACAATTAAGATGAAAGTATATAGTTGCAAAAATAAATTGATGATAATGATTTACAATACTTCATCTGATAAAATAAAAATTGAATTATTTTTCTTAATTATTTAAAAATTTAAGCTTTGCAACCAATGTCTCAAAGGTTTTCTACTATTTCCTTGAATGTAATAATGATATATAATTGAATTTTCAATATGTTGAGACCAAGCCTTGAAGGGTATAAACAGAGCCTTTTCAGCATTGAAACCTAATTGGTATTTTATCAATTTTCTTGATTGTAGTAATAACACATAAGTCAAAGTGTCAAAACCAAGCCTAAAATGGTATGAATAAAGCCTTTTGAGCTTTGAAACCACTGTTTTAAAAAGTGTTTTAAATTTTCATTACTATAGTATTTCTACATAATATAATATAACAAAATGAGGAAACCAACTTTAATAAGAATAATGAAGACAGTTTGAGTTTCGGAACCAATATTTTAGAGGTTTTTAACCATATTCTGGAATGTAGTAATAACATAAGTCAAAGTGTGAAAACAAAATCTAAAAAGATTTTTTTTATAAGATCAAGTATTGTAAACCATTATTATAGGATTTGGTAACTCTTTTCCTCCATCTTAATTTTTTTAATTGCTTTTTATAATTAATTAACTCTGGCCAAAATTCTGCAGCAGTGAGTAAATAACACAGATTAGAAATAAAGAATAAACTCCTGGTGAGATTCGAACTCAATCCCCTCTTCCTCAAGAGAAACCTGGTTAACGTCCAGCTGCTCCTACTATCTGAGCAACAAGAACTCTAGGGCTAGGCAGAAGATCAAATATGACCCTTGAACCTACTCTTTTGTTGCAGATACTTCTCATACAACAATTATATTTCTTTAATGGTTACCCCATTGAAATATGTCGACATGTTGTTTGGGAGATAACTTTGACTGCACCTAACACAGGCAATAATCACTAATAAACTGAAAGTTAAATGGTCCTATATAAATCTAAATCAATCTTTGAAACAATAGCACCGCAAAAAGTAATCATAAAAATGTTGCCTTACCTTCACTGGTTCAAATTGTTTTTGTACAATTTGTCGTTGTCGGTCTTTCTTTGCTTTGACCCTGTCTAGTTTGGACACTAGAGGATTAATCAGATGATAGTCGCTGCTTTCGCGATCGATTTGGAAGTTAGGATCAGAAAACATAGATTCGAATCGTTTGTCTTTCAAAAGACCCGTGGCCTTTTCTTCTTCCTGTTGAGAAAAGAAAAAGAAAGAGAGAAATGATAAAATTGATTAATTTCAATCAAATATAAATGTCCGATTCTCTATCAATGTAATTAATCACAGTCAGAAAATTTCTCATCTTCTATTCATTCAATGAAAATACTTTTAAAATAAAATGATTGTTAAGAGATCAAACTTACAGGGCTAAAGAGCTCAAAATGTCCTGAGGTTGACAATGGGAAGAAGTTGATACATGCCTTTCTACATGACAGATACGAGATGAATCTTTTTTTTACTTGATTTGGTCAAGTAATGTCATGTTATTAAATTGTCATCATTGTAATAAACCAAATATATATTTACTTTCACAATATTTTCACAATTAAAATCTACTACAAAAAAATACTACTGCATTTTGGATGATGAAACTCCTACAGATTTGAGTCTAAAATATATGAATTTTTTTCTTGTTGATTTTAACACATCGTTTCCTTGTCTTTTTTAGGAGAATACTCAGTCAGTTTCTTTATTGTGAAAAAAGGAAAATGGCAATCTTCCGTATTACCAGTACAAGGGAGAGAACTCCGTGTTTTATATCCAAAGAATTTTTTCATTGTAGCTTTTCCTCGTCAGATTCTTAAACAAAAGAGCAAAAACAAAACCCTTTTTCTTAACATTCGGAGACTCACCATTAATTCGTACACAATTGTGAAATTAGTCTTCAACTCACCAAAATAATTATAGAAAATAGCCAGTTTATGCCAAATGAAAAAATTTGGATAACTTTCAATCATTTTATTGATTTATATTCATTTTTTGGAAGTGCTCTTGCAGATGAGCATTGAACAATGGACTCTTGACAACAACATGATAAATTGATAAAATTGCCTCTAGGACCCTATAAAATTTATTGTAATAATCTTTGTGTTATCAGTAAGAACAAAGATTGTAGAAATCTTTCAACTGGAAATTATTTCTTCAACAATTCTGAGATAAACGTGGTTGAAAATTCATGTTCATGCTTTTAAAAAAGTGGTGTAAAAGGTGACCAATTAGATTATTTTCTCTTCTTTTTATTATTGTTCTGAAGGAGGAAGGGTCATGATGTCAGATTTTGCCACTCTATTGGCAACGCGGTGGAGGTAGACTTATTTTGAACATAGCACTAAAATCATGAATATATATCAGACAGTGGTTCCTAAAGGACATTTTAACCTGACTGATACTGGGAAACGTAGCAACAGTTGCTTGATCAATTATCAGTGGGGATTTTCATTAATACTAGCTGAAATACCCATCCTACTGCAGGATTTTCACCCAAATTAGACCTTTTGCCCCAGTTATGAGACCAAAACTGTATTTTTAGGAGTTCCACAATTCTATAACTCAGGCTACGATGCACCACATTGGCTACTTACTGGTTACATATGGATAAATGGAATCAGAATATTATTATATATTCTACTAGATACATGGAAATCAGATCATCATCATATGGGAGAGTGTGAACACAGATTCAACATTATAATATTTTCTTTGAATGTTTGGAGATTCATATGCAAAAAAACATGCCTTGAAATCCTTCAAGTCACCACCCAAAATTTGATAGTCAAGCTCTAGCTGTCCTTGAGTTATACCAACACAGGCGTACAGACAGACATTTAGTGATTCAAAGTGATAGTAAATTTTATATTGATAATGTGCCACTAAACCACACTAAGAACTACGTAAGGTCCTTAACTAAATCATCGAGACAATAGTTATTACAGTATGTGCTACTCCTCGAGTTATACTAACACAGGCATATGAACAGACATTTTGTAGAAAAAGTGATAGTAAATCATGAAGTGGTAAATCGGTAAGTGTGAATCCCATTGGACACAAGACACGTGGCCAATTTAGCATGAATTTGTATTGTCAAACTTAGTCTGAAGGGAAATTTCCAAAAAACTTGCTAAAAACATGCTCTTGAGTCCTATTAGTAACCACAGAAACTTTGGTGGCTATACCTCCAGCCTTTCTTAAGTTTTGCAATCACAGACAGACAGATATTTGGTGAATCATAGTATTAAGAAGATATTCATATTATATGATTTTGAAAAAAATCTGATGTTCTAAAAGGTTCTCTGAAATTGAAAAGCAGGATATCCCAAGTATCAATTCTTATTCTTTCCTATGTAACTTTGTGGTAAGATGCCTCATCAACACAGGAGCCAACCTGTGACAGTAAATGAATAAAGAATAATGAATAATCTACTGACCTTGCTTAATTTTGCTGTCGATGTCTCAATCTTTTCTTCATTCTCCATTAACTTGCGTGCCAAATCTTTGTTGACCTTTGGAAGTTTCTGAAACAAACAAAAAAAAAAAGTTGAAAATAAAATTAACAAAATATATACTTGCCATCAGAGTCAATCAAACAACCATAGCATCAAAACTTGAAGTCATGAAAAAAAAAAAAATTTCATCAAAGAATAAATATGGTCAGAATGAATTCTATTTATAACATCACTGGTGTTACCCACAGGAGAAAAAGAATAAGAAACATCTAGATTCTCCGGAATCTAGATGTTATTAATAAACTCGTCAGAATAAGGCCCAAAAAGCTTTAAAAAAAATTTCAGAAGGGGGCTAGGGGAATACTGATGCCAATTTTCAAGTTTGTAGACAAAACAGCATGGCCACATAAATAAGGATAGAACCCTTTGCCATCTTTGATGGCTATGGTTGTTCAATTTACACACATACACACAGAAATACAAGGATAATCAAATGGATACTCCTCGAAAATCAGAATTTGAATACGGAGTACGAACTGGAGGTAGTTACACATTGCACCACCAGGTGTTACACGTTGATATTGCCATGTGACAAGGTTCAGGATAGGCCGATTTGTTCCAATGGGCTTTTTTTCTAGCGTTTGCAAGTCTGGCGATTTTTGTGATGACTGATGAGAAAGAACAGAAAGTGTGTGTGAAGTTTTGCTTTTTTTTGAAAGGAACTTTTACTCAAACTGTAGTGATACTTTGTGAAGCTTTCAAGGTAAAACACAAATGTGTAAGAGGTATTCGCATTTCAAACATGGTAAAAAGTTACTCGAAGACCAACCACAATCTAGCCAACCTTCCACAAAGTAAAATGAGAAAAATCTTAGAAAAGTTCCCCATGCAATCAATGAAAATCGTCCTTGAAGCATTGATGAGATATCTGAGGCTGGTTATTCTTGGAGTTCATCTCAGCAAACATTAACAGATAATTTGAAAATGACATGAGTTTTCACAAAATTTGTGCCTCATTTGCTTGCAGAAGATGAAAACAACAACAGTTGTTTGAATGAGTACCATGATTTGGGGGAACAAGTTTGAAATGACCCTGAGTTTCTTCAAAAAGTTGTGTTAGGGTCGGAGTTGATATTCTGGATATTTCAAGGTACCCAACTCATACATATACACACTCACTTGAATATGTACATAGAAAAAAATACGCATTTTAGTACTTACTCCAATTTTAACTCGACTTGCTCGGTTCTTCTCAATAACAGCACGCACTTTTTCTTTCTTGTAATTTTCATAAGCAAATGGTTCTGTAAGTGCCTTGGCCTGGAAAAAACAAAAAGAATGAAGCAAAAATATCAACAAGTTTTTCTCTTGAAGGAATGATGACAAAATATCGAAGATAAATGGTAACAAACTTTGGTTTCCTAATAATATCATTTGATATTAAATTTTAATCACCACTTCCCACAACAGACCATTAAAACTCTGTTGCTGGGTTCAAGTTAATTCATGTGTTGTATGTATGTATGTATGTACGTATCTATCTGGATTTTGCCTATCCCTAACCATTCATTGTGAAAACTTGAAATTTTGCAAGTACACTCCCTTCAATGAGTACAAAAACAATATATATTTAAAAAAAAAAAAAAATATCATCCCCACTTCCCATAAGTTTTTAGTGAAGGAGTGTTCAATTTGCAATGTGTGTTTATCCTAAACTGATCCCTCAGTTTGTGTCCAGGAGTATTCACATTAATTTTTTGAAAATTCAGATTTTTTTTTTAGTGGTTACTGCCCAACAAAATGTGAGAAACTTATTCAATGATCACCCCTTCTTCTGATTTTTTGATTGATCATCCCCAACATGGAATGCTGCTTAAAAAACATAAGTTACATGACATATTGAGTCACTAATCAGATCCATTTGGGGAAAAAAGAAAAAAAAAAAAAAAAATGAATTCATGATTCAAACCATGCTGGTAGGATTTGAACAGTGGTAATGGTAAGATTAAGTCACCAAGGTGACTTAATCTTATCACTACCACTCCTTAATTTACGAGAAAAGAATCATATATGGAAGGCGGTGATTCATGATTATGGACAAAGAAACAGGAAAAGTCACACTGTTAATTACATAAGTAGAAGATCATCTGAACAGAACTATCAAATGCTTTTTTGGAATTAATTTTGGCTAACATTTTCCAGATAGTATGAAAAATAGGAATAGATGACCAATTCTTACCTTGTGGTAAAGACGTATATCTAAGAAGAAGCCATGCATGTAAGCACGCAGCAACTTGGAACCAATGAGATGTGTGAGGCCCAAACCATCCAATTCTTGTCTCGTTACAAACTTGTAATCATCATAAACTAAAAAAAAACAACAAAAAACAAACAAATTATTCAGTTATTCTTTTTATCAATTTAATTCTTTCCTTTACATGAAAATACCATAAATCAGCAAGATGGGTTGCTGCAGGGTCTAACTCCACTCCAACTTCTATCCAAACTGAAGATGATTACAGCAACTTTCATATTGTATGTATAATAAATAAGAAATCATAAAAATTGAACAACAGTAGCCATCAAAGATAGCTAAGGGTTCTATCCTTTTTTATACTTTATGTGTATGTGCTTGTTTGTTTGTTTGCATGTGTTACAGTGCATCTGGCCATACCGTTTTATCTATAGACCCATTCTAAAATTTTCTAATTGATATTTGGAAAAAAAAAAGCTTTTGGGACTTTTTGGGACCTTATTTTAGATGTTCCTAAATATTTTCAAAATTCTATTTTAGATGTTTTCTATTGGTAAATAGAATTCATTCTTCTGACCATATTTATTCTTGTATGGAATTTTTTTTTAACATGACATCAAATTTTGATGCTCCAGTTGTTCAATCATTAACTGTGATGGCAAGTGTATAAATTTTTTTGTATGAATATATTTATTTATCAGAATGAAATAAGCCCCTACGTATCAGTAGGATAAAATTTTGTTAATATCCAAGACTTTTCGATTTAGCTCAGTATGTAAAATTTTTTCTTTACATGGAAATAAAGTAATGAATACATAGATAAATATGCCTAAATTCTGACAAAAATATTCACCTGTTTCTGTTTTGTTTTCTTCTAGTTCCTCCGTTAAGTTGTCAAGGAATGAACACCATTTTGGAGCCGTACCAATGGACTGTAATAAAAAGATGAAAGGTAATATTTCAATCCATAACTATTTATTGTGTTAAGATGAAAAAAAAAAAAGAAGTGGAGTTGCTTTCCAGTTTCACATGACACATGAGACAATTTGATTGCCTTACACGTCACATGACACATGGAACAATCATTTTGCTTCCATTTCTCAAACGATCCATGTAGATCCAATCATTGTTTATAGCAATCGTAGGTTTTTATGGGACCCTGGTGTTCGACTGATGCCCAAAACGGAATACTTTACAGGGCTTGAGAGCTCCAACCGTCATATATACCCTTAGCTGGGTGGAGAAGTGGATTCACACCTTTTGCAAGGGCATTACTGAGTGGTGTATGCAAACTGTCCCAACAGGAGTTTGAACAAGGTTTGCCAATTCCATCCTCAATGCTGTTAATCGTTGGGCCACCTGCAACGGCTGTTTCAAAATGAGGTTACATAAATTTTCATTTTTAGCATATCATTTATCTTGATGTCATTTTTATCATGACTGTCAATCATCTTTTTTCAAGTCATAATAGAAATATTTAACACATATCATATCTGGTATTTAACTTAAAACCTGTAATGCAACAGAGGAATTTCTTCCATTAAAACTAGGGTTGCTATACATCTTTTTTTCCCCCCCAGACATGTCCTCCATTTGAGTCTTGCAACCTTCATCCAGAAAGAATTTCTTTTTCAAAAGTCTGGATTTTCTGCTTTCCCCACTTTCTCCAACATAAAAAATAAAAATGAAACTTATGTCAAATTCAATAATTTTGAAAAACGACTAAATTATAAATTTTTTTCATATACTTTTTAGTTCTGATAGTATGTTTCACATTAGTAGCATTGCCAGATTGGATTTGAATAATATTTAAAAATATGTGCAGTCCAACATTATTATGGGGACCATGTGATGATATCACACTACTTCTGTGAAATACATAATCAGAAATAAAAAGTATAAGAAAAATTTATTTAATCGTTTTTCTAAATTGTCAAATCATTGAATCATACATTGTTGGAAAATCTTTTCCATATATATATATATGTAGATGAAAATGACAATTGGGAGGTGAAGAGAGAAAAAATTTCTGAGATGTAATACCTATCTCTTGAGTTTTTCTTTTCACCCTCCAATACATTCTATTGGATCACTTCACATCCACAATACAAACATATATGTGTATATATATATATATATATATATATATATATATATATGAGGAAGAGGTTGCTTCCAGTACAGTGCTGTCAACGACTTTAGACGTAGTATGTAGTCACATGAGCTGCATTTTCTTGATCTTCAGCCATATGCAAGAATTTTTTTTCATATTGCTTTTACAGCTATAACTGAAATGTTGGAAGTAAACCATTTTTTCACACAGCTTTTTTTACTCAGTAGCATTTACAGGAATTTCATCTTTTTTTGAATATTCAGATATGGCAAGATGTAGATCAAAAACAAATATAAAAGTGTAGACTTACTGGTAAGAAATAAACAAGAACTTTGGGAGCTTCATTTGCCATAAAGATCAAACCAGATTTGGGATAAACTGTTAATGCTGTGAGTGGTACACCGGGTTCTATTGCTGTGTAAGCCTTTCCCTACAATGAAAATAATGAAATTAATTAAAAATTTCAGAAGATATCAAGTGGGCAAAGAGACAACTATACGTAAATAGGTATACCTTTTCCAGTACTTTGGTAGAAATAAACAATCGAGTGAACACTTGGAATTGTGACGGCACTGAGCCTTAAAAAAGATCTGACCAGGTATGAATTAGTGGACTAGTATCATTTGCTTCATCATCAATTGCAAAAATATAATTCAATAACAAGAATGATGTATTTATTATTCATATTGTATATTAAAATTAATGTATGCATCTTTCTTGTATAAACAATCGATAAATATTATAATTTTATCTAAAACATGTTCAAGCAGAAAAAAATGGTTATATAGTGGATTTTTCTATTTTTTAAATTTTCATTACATGAACAATTACAAATTATAATTAAAAAATTTTTTTGATTATTTTTTACCTTCATCTCAATTTGCTTTTTATTGCAACTTTTTGCTAAAGCTGATTACCCTCCAGCAGTGAGTGAATAGCATTCATCGGAAAATTAAGAAACCTTATGTGGGATTTGAACCCATCTCCCTGCAGCCAGGGGAAAGACTGATTAGCCAGTTTGCTTTTACGAAATAAGCCACTAAGACTTTACTGCAAGAGGTTAATCGGCCTGAACAAAAAGTTGAGATAAGCAACTAATAGAATTAGCATGTAGGTAAGAATTAGTAAGAAAAATTTTAAAATAATGATGGTGGCTTTGTAGTAGTAAGTTATCTTCCCTTGTTTCAAAAAAATCTCAAGTTCTGAACTAACTGTATCTGCCAGAATATAAAATGCACATTCAAGCTAAAAAAAATGGCAATATCATGCTACATACAATATGCTGGTATTATGACTTGGGGGCTGTCTGCTGAAAAACACAAATACTGTCGCAAACATTTTTTGGTAGAATCAAAGAATTTGATGAATATTTTATCATTTACAATGCATATGCGCATGTGTGTGTGAGTGTGGGGGAAATGTTCAATGGCAGTTCTAGTGAGGACGAGGTTGAAATGATCCAATTATCACTTACAGTATGCTGGTTCCAAAGTCTCAGAATTCTGGAATCCATAGACAAAACCAGGTTTTCCTCTTGTTGAAAATGGAGAGATTTTATAGGAAGATCGTAGTTGTGATCTTTAACCAACATAGGTTGATTAGAACGAAGATCATAGAGCAACACCTGAAAAGAAAGAAGAATGAGCAAATTTTGAAAAATTCAAATCGATTGGAAATAAACTGATATATCAATGGCATTTTAATTCTGTGTGGATTTGCAACTACACCTTTTCTCGAGAAAACCAAATCGATGAAAAAGAATAATCAAATAATTACATTTACTGCTTCAAACACTGCAAATATCTTTTTAGTTAAATTAATTGAACCTTGTCTCTTAATAAAATTCATGGGCCTTCTCTCCTGATAGTCCCCACCAAAAGCTAATTAATCAATTTGGTTGCTCTCTTCTAAAACTAGCCTGGGGACAAGGTATAGATATCTACATAAAATCCAGTGCATTAACTGGAAGGACTACAAGTCAAATAGAAGGTCAAAGAAAGATCACAACAGCCTTCTATATCAACCACCATTAGAAAATGGAGTCTTCGTCAGTTGGAGCATGTCACCAGGGTTCCTACAATAAGACCTGTGGATCAAACTATTAAATGGACACCAATAGGCCAGAGAAAGAGAGGGCCGCCCAAGAAAAAAGAAAGAAAAGAACCTTCAGCTGGTTAACGGAAGGTAGAATGACACCGCTAGACTGACTGAAGATCGTATACACGAGTCGCATAACGCGGGAGAAACTGAGTCTGAATCTGGTTTGCAACATAGAGACCAGCAATTGCTTGCCTACTTCAGATGAATATACATACACAGACAGACAGACACAAGTGGGATGCCACTGTTTACCAGCAGCAGCCTGTTTTGGGTCGGTGAATCTGCAGTACACCCTGCTTTTCTTTCTGAATGCTTTAGTATGACAGACAACTAATCAAAAAAACAAATAAAGTTTTTTTATTACAAGATACCAAAACATGCATGACTTTCTGATATTCATTTCATACAAAATTAATGAAATATGTAATTAAAAGCAAAAATGAAAAATGATAAAAAGTAAATTGCAGCAATGGTAAGTAACTGCATTTACTTACATGACCAGTACTCGTCCCAACTCCAAAGTGAAGTGCATTTTGATACTTCAATGCTGTCACTGCAGGAATGCTATTAATACTAGAAAAAAAAAAAAAAAATGATAAAAAAAACAATAAGTTCATATATTTGTTTTTGTTTTCAATGAACGTACTACTTTATTTACTTGTTTTTATTGTTGTTATTTCGGCACTGCTTGCAGCCAAATGCTGTTTTCAAACTAAATGGGGAACCTTACAAAATCCCTTGTTGAGAATTGTTTTATCATCATCTTCATGATATAATTGTTTTTGTCATCATTTTCATTAGTGGGAGCCATGATTGAGTTATTACTAACTTCCCTACTAAAGATGTCACCAAAACAATCTTCTAATATAATGAACACTGTGATTTTTTTCTGTTTTCATCTGTCTATAACATGGACTCTTCCATTTAGAAGTCACAATTTTTCTGATAAAAATATTTCCTACCCATCAATTGAAACAATGTATTCTTCCATTTGATTGAGTTCAATCACATTTTAATAAAACTTTGGATGAAATTGATAAAACATAAACATTTATTTACACTATTAACAGCTTTGAAAAGTGATGGATATCATCAAATGAACAAGCAATAATTTATCGTATAACAATTCATAGCTTAACCCATTTTTACCCAAAGTCAGAATTTGTTATAATTGCCCATGTGTGTACCAGACCATTATCTAAAAAAAATAGATCTTTTATCTAGAGAATACCAGCACAAGATTTGGGCATTGTTGGTTCAAAATGACCATAGAGACGCGAAAAAGTGTTTTCTTGAAAAAACAGAACAAGGATTTTCATATAGTGTTTAGTGATGTACTCAAGCAAATTTCCAAGGCTGTAGCCTCCGAAATGTGACTAGAAGTACCCAGAGACACACACAGAAAAGCAAAAAGAGAATAATGTGTAGCTGACTAGGCTGGTTGGTTAGTCAGTCGAGATTCAATAGAAGTAAACTTAATACTGTGGTCTGCAACATGCAAAAGAAATGAATCGAAAAACTTACCTCATGTGTTTGATATGTTTGCTTAAAGCGCAATCTAAGATACCAGCTTGTTTCTTTGTACGAGGATCCCAACATTCCACAATACCCTGAAATTGAAAAAATGTTTAAGTATAAAAGAATCTTGTATTAGACAAATAGGGCCATGATTATTTTTTCTTTTTTTTACACTTCTTAAATAAAGATCTTATTAGAAACTGTTAACCAAAATTGTCAACATAGGCTTTTCCAGTTGATCTGGTTATGTACGTATCATGCATGGAGTTAGAGGGCTGAAATCTTAAACATTTACTCTTTATTATATCAAGAAAAAAATTTTTTTTTTTTTTAGAATTCCTCGCCTAAATAGATTTTTAGTGGTGGTAGTGATGGTGGGGTCAATTTGCAATTTAAGTTTATTCTGAATCGGTTGCTTAGTTTGTGTTTGGCAGCATCCACAAGAGTTATTGAAATTCAGACTTATAGTGATCACCGTCCAACAAAAGGCAAGAGCAATAACTTCTTGACTTCACTGATCACCCCTTTTCAAATTTTTTGATTGATCATCCCCCAAACAAAGCATGTTGCCAAGAGGCGTTGTTCATGTGACAGTTTCAATTGCGTGACTAACCAGAACTCTTTTCTAAGATTTGAATAAGGCATGGTTCTGAAACACAAACTAAGAGAACAATTTAGCATAAACTTATATTGCAAATTGAACCTACAACTAAAGACCTATATACAGGGGAATTAAGAAAAAAAAAGTTTTTTCTAGACATAATAAAGAGTTGATGTTGAATGTTCCATCTCTTTGGTCCGTTGATGTGAGATACATACATAGCCAGCCAAACCTACTTGAAAACTGAAGAAACCTATTTTGATAGTTTTGCTTGATAGTTTTTGAAAAAGGAAAATAAGAAATTTTTTTTACTCCTGTCGTCCCACAAGTAAATAAATGATGTTCTGGATTCAATTCACAGCAATTCAGTTCCCTAGAATAAAAAAAAAAAGGTCAATTTTAGATTGGAAAAATGCGATTATAAAAACTTTCAACCTATGGCACTCTGTAGTTGACTTCATTTGCAGAGTAAAAAGTTTGTCCAGCAACTGCAAGCGTCTCCGATTGCCAAATGATAGTGTTCAATTTTTGGGAGGGATATGTAGATTGTGGTTGTGTCCATGTCAATTTCAGTCATACATGAACAGACACACAAGTTACAGGCTTTCGAAGTTACTAAGTGCACAAAATCTTGGCACCCTTGAAAAATAATACAGAGTGCTAAAGGTTAATTTCCAACTCAATGCTTTGTAATTCTAACTGGAGATGGTTACTGCGACTATTCAAATGTATATGTGATAAATAAAAAAACTATAAAAAATGTACATTTTTTTATATAAATGTATTCATTTATTCATTAGAATGAAATGGGCTTGTCCATATCTATACAATAAATTTCTGTTAATATCTAAGAGTTGTCAATTTAGCTTAATCAGTAAGATAGCCTCCTGGTAATCATCAGTTGCATCTTAAAATCGAGGAGGGGAAGGATATGTAGATTTTACATATCAGTTTACATGCCTCATTTTGGTGAAGATTGTTCTTGTAGTTGTTACGGTAGAAAAATAAAGTCTACTCCAGTTTGGGATTTTGACAATAATTGAAATTTGCCACCACAGTCATTAATTGAACAACTGTAGTGTCAAAATTTGAAGTCAAGTAAAATATTCCATCAATGAATAAATATGGTCAGAATAGATTTTATTTATGACATCACTGGCATTTTCCACTGAAAAACATCTATATTCTGGAGACTAAGGCGCAAAAAAAATTTTTTCCACAAAATTAAAAAATGGCATTGCCAGGAATGCTGGAACACACAGACAAGTTAATAAACCCGTCAGAATAAGCCCCTAAAGGGGTTAAAGAAGCTTTTTTAAAAAAAAAAAAATTTTTTTTATGAAAGCTTTTAGTAGTTTTCAAGTCTGTAGATAAAATGGTATGGCCATGAGTGCTGGAACAAAAATATACACGAATAAAAAATGGATAGAAAACTTTCGCCAACTTTGTTGGCCTCTAATGTTCAACAACACAGTAATATTGTATATCTTATCAGAGATATATTAGTGGTTTTCTAACTAGAGCCTCCATTTTTGTACAACTAGATTTCCTAAAATCTAATATTGATATTAGCAACTCTTCCTTCCAGTTTACAGGAATTAATCAAATGATTTCATCATGTACAGTTCATAGAAAAAGTTCATGTAAGGAAAATAGAAATCTCCAAATAAAGAGAAAAGATCATAAATTATCAACTTACGAAGCATCAGTTTGAAAAGGAGTCATGAACCGTCCAAGTTCGAGATTCAGTCGATAAATTTGGGAACTGCGAAGAGAAAAATTGGGCATAATCAATTAGTGACTTATATTTTCAATAAGCGAGACCTGTGGAAATCCCATGGTTATTTAAAAAATTATAAGATACAAAATATGTGTATATCAGAGACAAAATATGGAGTTGAAAAAAAGTTGTATTTTGAAACAGTATAAAATTCAATATTCCCCAGAAATAAATACAAACTAAGCAAAACCAGACAAATAAATACACATGATTTCATTTTTTTTAATTGGGAGAGGGGGATAATATATTCATTTTACTTTTATTACATGTTCTTCATCACTAACAGATAATAAGAGTTACTGACTGAGAAACAAAGAAACCAACAGAGAGAGTCACATTGTTCATATGCAATCCGGCCTGCAGAGGAAAAAAAACAGTTACCAGTCCCAGCTGTAGACTCATTGTGGAGTATAAGGGCTGCAGCCACTCTGCTGTGGTTACAGTAACAAGTAAATTCTACAGGGGGGCGGGGGGAGTTGAGGGCCTAATGCCAAACCTCTTATGATTATAAGTAATTCTATTGCATAAAACATGTGGTTCTGTATATCACTGCGCTCCCCCCATAAACATTGTCGTTGCTCAACCAAATTTTGGATGGATACTCAATGGACCCAGGGGAATGAAAAAGTTTCGGAAAAATTTTTTTAAAAAGAGTTCTAGAGAGGTGGGTGAGGTGTTCTACCTACAATTTAACAGTAATGCTAAAATGAAGCCTTACTTTCCATTCAACATACGTACTACCTGGAAACATTCAGACAGGGCCACTCTCATCTAATAAGTCAACAAAGAAAAATAAAATATATATATGTATATAAAAATGGTAGTTGTAAGCTCACCTGGCACCAACAATATACATGTCACAAGATGGTGCATGGTATGACATGTCACGGCCAAATTTTGGAATTCTTGTTCTGTAATAAATACCAGCTTGGTTGTGAAATTCAATATGGCGATCCACCTGAAGGAAGACAACCTGGAACAAAATAATAAGAGTGGACGATGAACAAGTCTGTTTGCTACAGGGTCAAACTCCAATCCTCCTTCAATTCCGAATAAAGATGATCACTGCAACTTTTCTAGTGTAGATGTTACACCGAATTGGTGAAATTTACACATTAAAAAAAAAAAAAAAAAATCTGATCTCACTTTGATTACATAAAAAAAACTATGCGTTTATTTTTAGTAAAAAAGTTACGACTACGTATTTACTTATTTTTCATAAGAAAGTTTTATTCTGCAAACCTTTGGTTGTAAAAAAACAGTTGTTTTATATCCTTGTTCTGATTGAATGATGGGGCCTAGTGGTGTACTCATGCAAATTATCAAGGTTGTAGCCTTCAAAATGTGACTACAAGCGCCTGAAGAGACACATTCACAGACAAGCAAAAAGAGAAGAATATATAGCCCACTGGGCTGGTTGGCACTACGATGATTCAATGAATAGATTTCAATTTCTTACCTTTGAGTAATCATCTGAGAGAACTTTGGTCTTGACGACATCCAGGTCGAGTCCTCGTTCGAACTTGAGTGACAAGTTGCTCAAGTCATAGCATCTCACTCGTGGTTTGTAGGCACCTAACAATAATTAGAAACATAAAATTACTCATCATTTTATTGGTATTTTCTAAGAATAGTTTAGTATAGCATAATGCCATGGTGTGGAAATTGCAGGTAGGAAGACTGTGTTATTCTTCAAAGAGAGGAGGGCTTTCCTGCTTTAAGAATCAGCATTCAACAACGACGAAGTGACCTATAGTAGTTTATGATTTCCTGTGTTAGGACATTCACCAACAAGAAAAGAAAAAAAAAAAGAAAGATTTTCAACAAAATATTGTACAGGTGTTACCTGAAACAACCATACTGAAGAAGATTACATCATAATCATTAAATTCTCTTTCCTTATCAATCTTTCACGAAACAATAATTTACATAGGAAATACAATAATTTTATCAAACAAGAATGGAATTTCATTGATGTGTCCAATTACCACTGAAAGGGGAACCATGGAGGCGGGGGTGAATCACTGAATCGGAAACTGCAGACTAAGGAAGACCACTGAAAGGAGAACTGCAGATGAGAGGGACCACCCAAAGAGAAACCCCGGATGAAGGAGATCGTTAAAAGAGAAACTATAAATTATACCACAGAAAAATTAAAAAAAAAAAAAAAAAAACCAATTTTGATCTATATTCCTATGCTTGTGAATGCTGATGACACAATTTCATATATATTACAAGAGTTGAATAAAAAAAGAATAAAGATTGTTCTTTGATAACCAAAAAAGAAGATCGTACCACCGAAAGGGTAACTGCGGATATTTTTTTTTTTTCGATCATGAGAATTGATTTGAAGGAAAAAAAAAAAAATGATGTCAGTTAACAAGGGACGGACAAAGTGACTTATAGAGATGTTGGACACATCTAAAAATCACAAAGCACACAATGATTTATTTCAATAAAAACAATCTATCAACAATATTTTTATACAAAGTTTGCTACAAATAATTTCTTTAATACTGATCATTTTTCATTTAATACAGATAATTCTAAGTGATAATAATTCATTCAATTATCAATAATTTATTTTAATTTAACCAGAGTATGATATGCACCTATATATTCACATGGGCATCTTCAGCAGACCTCTGATGCTAAAGAAATTCTTGTATATTTGAGAAGAGAATGCACCCCAGCTATTCTTATGAAAAAGGGAACTTTCAAAAAGTGGGGACTACCTTTGAATTCTATTACATTTAAAGGAAAAAAAAGAAACTAAAAACCTCATTTCTGTGCAGGAGTCAATCGTTAAAAATGGTAGGTAAGAGACATATTTATCAGCAAAGTTGTTACCTTCAAGTGGAAGAGTTGATTGTCATGGACAGAGACCAAGAAAATCACACTGCTCATTATTTAAGTAAATGACAGAATTTTCTCCAGCATAGTTAGTATTTCAGATAACAATGGTATATTTCATAACGGATTTTTTTTTTGCTATGAATTATACTGCTCTGAAACATGGATAAATAGCTTTATAGTCTCTGCTGAAGTTTTTTTCTAAAGACATTATCCCATTAAAATTCAAGTACAGGTATACCTTGATTAGTATAGTTAATTTGTTTTTAAATTTTCCGTAGGGTTCAAGGCCTTATAATGATTTAACGTTATTTTTTTTTCCAGCTTATACTTAGTTACAACATTTTGTACAGTAACTTAAGTGTACTACATGAAAATCCATACAATTCAAGGTATTCCTATACATCAATGATTTTTTTATGGGTAATGACTAGTTTGAAAAAATAGTTACCATATAATACTAATTTATACAAGTATTACCACATTTCAGTTAATTGATAGCGGTCAGATCTTATCAGCAAAGAAATCACTGTTACCTCAACCAGAGTGTTTGACAGCTCTCAACCTTTTAAGGGAAAACTGAACAAAATGTTCTCCAGGAGATAACTCTCATCTAGTTTACATCATTCCGCTATAAGATGGTGGCCATCTTTAAATGAGAAATTCATTTCTACATTTATAGGACTTGCTTCACAATGATTTTGAACAAATGTCCCTCATTGAGAAATATAAAAAGTTACAGGAAAAAAGATTTTTGTGTCCCAAACTACAAAAAATTCAGAGGGAGCATCACTTAAGTTTACTTCATAATATACACAGACTCACCCAAAGTGAACACTATTAAGTTTTGGATGTTCTCAAACTGTAGCACTTACCTGTGACATAAATAGCACTCCCATCAGGTGTGGCTTCAATTGTGGTACTGACTGATGGCATCTCCAAATCTTGGATAAGCTCAATCCGTTGCCGAATGTCTGTAGAAAAAAAGTACAGAATGTATCTCAAATAACTACTATGGAATTTGTAAGATGACCCATTTGAAGTAAGAACCTTTTTCAAATGATCTTCAAATGGTAAGATGCCATCAATATAAAATTCTTGAGGTTCAGTGGTCACAAATGTAAGAGTGTTCGGGAAGTAATCACGTATTTACATATTTCAAAAGTTATATGTATTTTTGTGTTCAGAAGATTCCATATTTTCAAAATAGGAGATAAAAACAAATGCCAGTGAAGTTTTATTAAATACTATTTATCAATAATGTAATCACCATTTTGATTCCACGTCAAAAAGATTTTGCATTTTCTTTTGCTCTTTGAAGTCACTATCCTCTATGGGGTTGAACTTCACTAAACTTTAAACCACACACTACTGGATGAAAGAGATGATAAACTAAATCCAGACATTGTTTTATACCATCTGACCCTGCCTTAGTTGGTTGGCTTTTAATTCATAGCAGTGAAACACATAATTACTTTTTGAAAACACCCTAATACATTTCCTGTCTCCTTCTTCTTTATTATGATGTTCCTATTGTTTAGGTTATATATCTACATAAAAAGCTCCTTAAGTCACCATAAGTGAGATAGACATGGCTCTTATATGTTTTAAAATAAAAATAAGGGCCTTTTAAACCAACATGCGTGAAAAATATGGCTATAAGTTTCTACACCCAGCGCTCATCCAGGCTGCTGTCAATGATGGATAGTTTTGTCTGGAAACAACAGGCTTGATTGATGGCTGCTACTAATACTCTTATACATTATGATTCCTTAATAAATATATGGTGATTTCTTTACAAACTTACCCAAATCATTTTTCTGCAGTTGCCGTTTCTTCCTGTCTGTGAGCCACTGGAAGAGAAAGGAAAAATAAGGAAAAAATGAGTCTACATGCTGTAGAACCAAGATAAAAACCCCAAGTTTAAAACATTCAACTTGTTTTTACTTTCGCATATTTTACAAACAACGAATATATTTCGGCTTGTCAGGTCATTATCAACGTCCAATTGACAAATGCGTCCATATTTTATAAGTCAGTTAGAAATAATTTTTAAAAACATGATGACAAGGTACCAGCCTTAGAACATTAACAACAACCAAAGTCGTCGTGATCGAGAACAATGATGAAATCTTTAGCTCTTAAAATTCTATTATCTCTGGTATCATCATTGAGCTATATTAACAGAGGATCCCACCTTAACCTTCCAGTGGTTTTTGCTCAAAATCAAGGTCTTTGGCATAGCATTCCAAGAACATAATCTTGAATGTTTTGTGGAGGTCACTTGAGTAAACTTGAGTGTTTTCATGCACAGTGTTCTAGTAACGCTAGACTGTCATTCTATCTAGACCAGTCATAATTTTTCCAGCATCTATGGTGGTCTTTGAAGTGCTTCTAAAATAGGTTCTTTATTTGTCTGGTGTATGTAGCACTGCACTGAGTGCAGGAAATAGCATAAATTGGGAACTTTGAGCACATGAGATGTTGAGATTAATTTCAGTGCTTTCTTCGATTTTGATGATGCTCTTTCATATTATAATCGAACAACTGTGATACTTCTTTCGTTGTTGATACAATGTTCAATTGCTTGAAAAAATTTACAGGCCGTAGATTATCTTTCAAAAACATATTTTGGAACTATTTTCAACTCGTAAATAGATCAATTTAGATTTTGAAATGGCTTAAAATGGTTTGTTGTTTTGATTGAAACTTTTCTTTACAACAAAATTTCAATCAAATTTCTGAATCCTATCTATGTTTATATACAGAAGTTTGATAAATCTACTAATGGTGTTTGAATCATGACACTATATCATCACATTTATCGAAATTTTAAGCAGTAGTTTTCAAACTTTATTGAATGAGAGCACATTAAGAAATACATTTGACACTATCGGTGAAAATTGAAATTAATATCAGTATCTTGCTGTGCATGAACCAGAACTAATTATAAATTTTTTTTCCATATCTAAAATTATCAAAGAAAATACCAGCACCAGATTTGGACATTGTTGGTCCAAAATGATCATAGAGACCCCTAAAAGGATTTTAAGAAAGAAAGAAACAAACAAAATACTACAACAAAAAAACAGAAAAAAAAAAAAACGTTTCTAGCTAGTACCGAGTAGTATACTCATGCAAATTTTCAAGGATATAACCCTAAAAATGTGACCAGGAGTGCCCGGACACACACAGATGGGCAAAGAGAGAAGAATTTGTAACCCACTTGGCTGGTTGGTGGAGTAGTTTGTGGGGCCACAGTGATTCAATTAAGAACATTTCAGCACACAATGAATGAAACTTTTATATTAGCATACCAATATATACACACATCATCCTTATTTTCTTTTAACAGTCTCTCAAAAGGTTGAGATCTCACAAAATCTAGAGATAGAACCACCTGATTGGCAACTCTATGGTGAGTGCTAGACCGACATAATATTTGTACTGGACAGATTCAAAGCTGAAAATACATGTTGGTACATTTGGGAGATAGATTTGGCATACAGCTGTAGACCCAATGCTTACATCGAGTTGATCAAAATTGATGAAGTCAGCCTTTTCTTACCAGGGGTATTTTGAGCAATGAATGTCAGTATTCACTACATGTATATTGTACCAGATTCTATAGACTTCCAATAAGTCAGCACATTTTCTTTTGAATTCCAGAGTCTCTAGATTAAGTTGTTTTAATCTTTCAGTGTGAGATATATTTCCCAGCCTCGGGATGATTTTGGTGGCTCTCCTCTGTACTCTATGGCACATGAGTTGTATTTCATGAGAGGAGACCATACGCAAGAAGCAAACTTCAGATGGCGGTGTGCCAGAGATCTATAAAGTAGAAGGAAGCTCTCCCTACCAACAACTGCTATATGAAGCCAAGTATTCTATTTGCTGTATTCACTTAGTGTTTTTTATATGTGCAGTGAAGTTGAGTGACTTATCTACATGAACACCAAGATCTTTCACCACTGTAGTTTCTTTCAGTGTGAATTGTGTGCCACCATCTTTAATCGTTTAATTTCATCTACCTGGATAGGGTCCAACATTGAAATATGCTGGGGTTCTCCAAAAGTACGTCTCCAGGTTCATCTGATGTTAAAGGGGAGTAGATCTTAGTGCCATCAGCAAACATACTTATGATGGAACGGATATCCTTTGATAGGGCATTTACAAAAAGCGAGAACAGAATGGGCCCCAAGAAGGATCCCTAAAAAATTTCACAGAGAACCAGTAACCATGATAACCATTTGAGATACGCATTTTCTACATTCATAATGGAATATATGTTTAAATAACTTATCCATACAGGCACGGATCCGTGGGTGGGGTTCCAGGATGTCCAGACCCCTTTCTCGGGCAAAGCAGAATAGAATTAAAAAAAAATATTTAAAAAAAATTTATAAATTATCCCACCCTGCACCATTTATCTGAACTTTTGGGCATTGGTTGGTTAGGAGTGATTTAATCCATTTCACCGTTTGTCCAGTGATACCAAAGCTCTCCAATTCGTTAAAAAGGCACATATGTGGAACAGTGTCAAAAGCCGCTTTATAATCGAGGTACAGGACATCTATTGGTAATCATGAAGTATTGAACATAAAACAAAGAAAATGCAGAGAAACATGTTTTTTGGTATCTTTCAAGTACAATGCAATTGAAAAATTATGTTTGGCTAAGAATGTAGTCAAAAAAGTCCACATAAAATGCAACGTGTATCCATTTGATGATCTTTTCAATCAGCGCACAGATACTACACACTGATCGTAAGTAGGGGACCGGAAAGCGTGTAGTGACCCATATTACTTTGGAACGACTTTTACCGTATTCCGCAAGATTGATAACATTGTTTTTTTTTTTAACCAACAGTGGACATCATCCATAACAAGCAACACTTTGATCCTAGGCAGATAGCACAGATACTCCGATCTTGATAGTGCTGATCCATAGGTAAACAACACGGTAATTTTCTCAAAGGTACTTACCTGGAATATATATTAAACTCAAAATAAGGAAGAAAATATGAATGAATGAAACGAAAATCTTTATCGCGCTAATATTCGCATAGGTACTTAAGTCTATTTACTCGAGTACAACGCGATCTCGAATACAATACCCCCCCCCCCAAAAAAAAATCAGTAATATATGCATTATATCATTTTTCTAAACACTCGTATATAATGCTATCCCCTACCCAATTTGGACCCTGATTTTTATACAAGATTTCTTGCGTTATACACATAAATACTGTCCAAGTCAATCCCCACGTGTTATGGGACATTCACGGAAATTTGAATCACATAAAGTCAAAAATCTAAATCTCAAATATTTGTAACCCAAAATCTCACCTCAGGTAGTGATTTCCCTGCACTCAGGTTGTATATTTTCACTTCATTTGCATAAGACACCTGCATTTTGATGATTTATCTATGGAATTAATGAATCCAACTTGTTTAATTTCATAAAGGACACGCCATAGTTACTAAAGGGGAAGTAACCGGTGATACCTAAATTAGTAGCCGGTGAAACGGGAATAAATGAGTTCGACCTAGGATTTGCCCTGTGGCATCCCAAAAGGATACGATGTCCAGTACCCAGAGGTATAGCTGTGGGAGGGGGCAATTTGAAAATGCCACAGGGCCCCTAATTGATAGGGGACCCCAAAAGCTATAAGTAGTAGTTCACTTTCAACATTATATAATATCTCACTAAATGTTAGAGGGGGCCCCTAAAGGAGCCAAGTCTCCCAAGCACCCAAATATCTAGCACCTCTCTATTGCACTATAAGGGGAGGTACGAAGGAAATTTTGATTACTTGCTTATCAATGGTTATTAGCATTCTAAGGGAAATTATGAATCACTGCCACCTATATATGTTACTTTTTACTAGTGATGGAGTAAAATTAAATTACCTTGATGAAAATACCACCAGTATGGTTTGAACCATAAATTTATGATAAGAAAAAACATGCACAAAACTAAGGGACCAGTCTGTCATAAACTTTCATTGTGAACTGAACCCTCCAATAAAAATCTATTGGGGTGGTGGGTATTTTCATAGAAACAAGAAAAAACATTTTTCTCTATTCATTGAGGGGTATGTATGTTTGCAAAATTTCAAGTTTTTACTATGAACGGTATTCAATTTACAATGTACATTTATGCTGTATTGGTCCTTTAGTTCATGTTGGGCAGAGTTCACTATTGCTTTTTTTCCCTGAAAATTCAAACTTTTTTTTAGTCATCACCTCTCAACATCGATCAATAAAAAAAGGAGTGATAGATGAATAAGTTACTTCCCTCACCTTTTGTTGGGCAGTGATCACTGAAAAAGTTAAAATTTTCAAAAAAACAAGCGTGAGCACAAAATAGGGGACCAATTAGGTATATTCTTAAATTGAAGATTGCCCCCCCCCCCGTTGAAAAACTATTAAGGGTTGAGGGTATTCTAAAAAAACAAAAAAGCAATCAGGAGTAATTGTTTAGATTAATAGCACTTAGCTACATTGGTGTGGCCTGTATGCATAATACATGGATTGCCAACCAGCTACACCAACTTAAAGACTGAAAAAAACTTATATTGACAGTTTTGGTTGGTGGTTATAATCAATTGAACACTGTAGCCATCAAAGATGGCAAGGAATCTATCCTTTCAGGATTTTCTATATGTATGTGTGTTTTTGGCCATACCTTTTTTGACTACAGACTTGAAAATTGGTATCAGTTCTTCATTAGATCTCTCCTTGAAATACTTTCTTTTTTTTTTGGAAACAAAGCTAATTGGGGCCTTATTCTGACAGGTTTATTCATTTGTTTGGTCATTCCAGCACTCCTGGTCATACTGTTTTGACTATAGACTTGAAAATTGGCATCAGTACAGATAGTTTTTATTTTGGGAAAATTTTTTTTTTTTTTAACCTTTTTAGGGTCTTATTCTGACAGGTTTAATAACAACATTGAGATTCTCCAGAACTATATGTTTCTGGATTTAGAAAAAAAATTATTTTAGGTGTTTTCCAGTGAAAAACACACTGATGTCATAAATAGAATTTGTTCCGATCATGTTTATTTCCCTGTGAATTTTTAAAACTATTACCTTCAAATTTTGACACCACAGTTGCTCATTTATTGACTGTGATGACAAATTATTTATTCTTTTGCAAAGAAAATTTATGGGTCTATCAGCAAGAATAATATATTTAGGAAGCATAAATAAAATCCTAGATATTTATTTGTTATGCTATAAAAGCTATTGTCACTTTTTCGTCTGTCTGTTATGTTTGTTGGTTTCTGTCACTGAAGCAAACAGAAATAGATGAGGGGGTAAAGCAAGGCTCGAATATGTGTGTTCGTGTCTACATCACTACAACTACAAATGCTAAATATATGCATCTCTGATTTTTTTATGGATAAAACTGATGTTTTCTCTTATCAAAATATTTTCTTTTTTCCCAATTCTGTAGCTATCATTTCAAAATTGTTAAAATTCAGAAAACATGAAAAGTTGTTGGAAAGTTGACAGAAAAATAAATTACATTTGAGATATGCATTTTCTACATTCATAATGGAATATATATTTGAATAATTTATCCACACAGGTATGAATCCGTGAGTGGGGTTCCAGGAGTTCCAGACCCCCCTTCTCTGGGCAAAGCAGAATGAAATTATAAAAAAATATTCAAAATAATTTATAAATTATACTGCCCTGCTCCAAATAATCTCAAGTAATTATGAACTTAAAAAAAAATACTATATCCATTGTCTAATATGACGGATAGAGAGAAAAAAAATGCCCTCCACCCTATTAAAAAATCCTGGATCTCTCCCTGGGTAAATAATCCTGTCATATTGATGGATACAACGCTAATTTTCCCATAAAACCAACCATGGTTGGAAAAAGATATAAAAATTGTGAAAGAGTATGCGTTCGGTGATTTAGACTACTGATGGTATTATAACTACTATTACTACTGCTGGTGATGACTCAATTTAGTTTTTTTTTTAACCAGAATCTGATGCCTTATTGTTCTTGAATTATTAAAAAACAGAAAATATGAACCCATTGGGGATAATTCCGACTATTTTCGACCTTTATCTCAATTTTTGGTTATTTTCAACAGAATGAAAATAATTGAAATAAGAAGTAGAAAATCGATTGAAAAATGAATTTTGTTCGGTACATGCATTTTTCTGTTTGCACAAATTACCTCTATACTAAATATATATATTTGCATAATTTGTTCAAATGTAAATAGTCCCGTCATTTTTTACGGGTATCATGCTAGTTTGAATAATAATTTTCCCCACGTGGATAAACCCCGCCATAATAATATAAAAAAAGTAGGCGGAAATATCAATTTTTGACATGCGCACAATCATCTTCCGGTATTCATGAAGCCAGTTGGCTTCGTACATCGCATGGCGAAGTGAAGCTTAAAGAAAATTGTGAGTTTTCTTTATATTATATGACTACTTATTTATGTTAAATCATTGTTTTTTACTTTAAGAAACCATGATTTGATTGTTGGTAAAATTAATGATTAGGAAGAATGGAAATTTACCGAAAAATTGACCTGATTGATTAACGGAAGCCGGTAGTGGACAAATGCAATATAAATTTCATTGTATTTATTGTTTCTTATAAAAAAGAAGTTTTTCTATTTTTTGCTGTTTTTCTTGTAAAATTTCAAATCTTTTCACGAATTGTGCTGCTTATTTATTTCATAAACTGAAATCATTTTCAGCTTTGATACCTCTCCGAGTTTATGCGTAGTTTAATTACTACTAAATCACCGAATTAAACCTGGATATTAAATAAAAAGTTGCAGAATGTTACATTGTTGTTATAATTTTTACTTCAATAAAAACACTAATGAATTTTCCTGTTCTGATTTTAGAAGTCGCAATAAGTTTAACTCGAAGAATTTTAAACCTTTTTAAAAGATTCAAGAAACATTTATTATATAAAAAGATACTTGAATAAAAACGTTTCAACGTAACGAAAGATAAGTAAACATTACAACAATGAAAGACAAATTGAAATCATGCAACTTTCTTTTGATGCAAGTTCAATTCGATTTAACCAAACTACGCATAAACTTTAGAAAGAGATCAAAAATGAAACCAAGTTTTGATTGAATAAATTACGTTTGAATTCATATAGATTTATTTGAAGCCTTAAATTTTCTCAAATTCACGAAGTTTATCAGATTTCTCAAAAAAAAAAAAAATTTTAAACTGTGATCCAAGAAATATCTTCCTTCATTAGTTGTTTGAAATTCATTATTTTTGAAGAGCTTTCAAATTCTATCTTGTTTGAGATGTATGATATAAACTTTATCAAGGCCTAAAAACACTGAACTGAACCCGACGGGTAACTTCTCTCCTGAGGGACAGGGTTGAAAAAAATCACGTAAACGTCAATTGGAAGGTGTTATGGTTTAGATTTATCTATTTTTTGATTAACTATGTTTACATTGAAGATTTTTTGAAAATGTTTTTCTACTTATTTGCTATACTATTCCCTGCCTTGTTTTGCTTTTTGGTACCTTTTTTTTTTGACAGTTGATTTGTCAATTCAAACCAAATGATCACCTCAAAGTTGCATGATTTCAGTTCGACTGAAATGTTTTGTTAGCTTTCTTGAACAAAAACATAGAAATGTCTCTTTATTATGACTGTCTTTCCCTTTTGTTTAAAATCACTTTTGGAAAAATCTAACCACTTTAAACTTATTATGTGCTAGTTAATGTAATCCTGAAAAAGCAAATTTCATCATTTTTTATTTTATTCAAAAATGGGTTTTAGATTTTTCTGTTCTGTTCTATGGGCGTGAGAAAAGTCCTAAAACAGTGTTTTGATTATAATTCTTGGTGTTCTTTTCCTATTTTTGACGGGTTATTTGTCAATTCAAAAGAAATGGACATCAAGTTGCTTGACTTTATATAATCAATTTCTTTACATTATCAAACGTGATGAATCTCTTTATTTACTGTTTTTTTTTTCTTTCTTGATTATTTTGTCAAAGGTAATAAATTTCTGGGAGAGGAAAACAAGAAACAACATTTTTATTTTTATTTTTTTTGATGGGCGGGGTTAAATCAAACTTATTGGAAGATATTTATATGTAATGAACTATTCAATTTTTGATTAATATTTTCATTTTTGATATTTCAATTGCCATCAGATTATTCCTTTTTGCGTTTTTTTTTCTCTTATAATGTTTATGAACCAGATTCTGACTATTGACGTGCCGTATTTCACCATGTATAAGCCGCACCCTCTCGAATTTTGAGCCAAAAAATGCAGGTGCGCAGTATCTATAGAAACATATATAATACCTATTTGTATACACGGAACAATACGTTATTAATTGGTTATTGCTGCTCGACCAGGGTGCGGGTAATACATAGTGAATTACCGTAATGAACTTGGTTGGTTTGAGTTGAAGAAAAAAAGTATCAAGTTTTCAGTTTTGATCCCTTTCCGAACGTAAGCTGCGTAGTTCAATCAAACGAATTGAACCTGATCAGTAAAGATAATTTGGTAATCTTTGCAATGAACCCTACAGGAGAACGGCCATTTTTAGTCGCTGAAAGTCGCTGGATTAAGAAAAATAATGGCCAAAATTGAGTAGATTAGTAATCGTAGTGGTAATTTCCTAACACCGAGGAAATTACTGTCCTAAGGTATTAAACTGAACACCACGTTTTTTCTAGGGTCGGTCAGTCAGGGTTAAAAATCATGTAAACAAAACTTGGAAGATGGGTTATTTATTTATTTTTAATCAAATATTTTCACAGTTGACATTTCAATTAACTATTTTCACATTTAATGATGCTTTTTATTTATGTTCATATTATTCACAGTCTTCTGTTTTGCATCTAATTCCCATTTTTTTTTTTGACAATTCAGTTCGTTTGATTCAGAGAAAAAACCTATTAGAAGTAAATTTTCCAAATTCGCTCGATTTTAAACATAAAAAGTGTGAAATCAAATAGAAAATGGAAATATGTATTTAAAAGAGGGCTCCATTTAGGGAATGTGGCCCCAATTGTAAATTACAAGGTTTCACACCATCGCACACTCTATGTTGAAAACAGTGAACAAATAAAATAAAAATCCTTAAAATAAATACACTATCATTTTTATTTCTTTGAATAAATAGGATAAAAAAATTGCTCCCTTTTTAACGTGTAGTGTGCGAAAATTCACAATCGGGACCACCCTCCCAACTTTTTATCCCCTTCCCCGAATCAAGGTTTGGGTTTTTTTTTCTTCCATGTTTACTTATCAACGATTTGTAAATCCTAAATTTAAAACCTTTACGAATAGTAATTATGAAGTAGATTTTGTTAAAATTTTTCTTGAAAATAAATGTATACAAGGCCAAAAAAAAAAAAAAATCCTACGAAGTTAAAATGTAGGACGATTATATCTCCGTCATTCTTACAGAATGATTTACCTACGACTCAAAAGAGAAATTGTTTACAGATGACACGGAAACATACAAAATAAACAACAAATATGAACATTTAGTGTAATGCCTTGGATTATTCACTATCTTATTTGTTGGAAAAACACACACACATTTACCTCTGCCTACGAAGTTAGGTATATTTAGTCCCGCTGGTCTGTCCGCACAAATGTCTCTGACTGAATTACTGAAATAGTTTTTTTTATATCCAACATTTTATTTAAAAAAAATGAACTTAAAATTTCCATTACGTACATCGGTGTTACTTTGTGGTGTGCAAAAAAAAACAAAAAACAAACATTGAAAGTTGCGGCTATCTTTGCAAATACGCATCGTGTAGCCATTTTGATATGGGCCATTATATGGCTAAAGGTGGCTAGATTATGTAGAAAGTAGCTATTGGGTTTATTTAATTGCCAGATGACTAGATTTTAATTTCTTCCGTATTGGCGTTAATTCTGAATTTTGAGCGACCAATAAAATTATCTAAGGGTCACATTTATAATGAGCACGTGTGACGCCCTAGCCATTTTTAATCGTTTAAAATTAAATGATTGAAGTTAGCTTGAATATCACCGTTTTTTCAATTAAATGAATTTAGAAATTTACACATGCGCATTATAAAATGAGAACTGATTTCGGACACGCCTTTGTTTTTGTTCTGAGATGTACTCTAACGGGCCTTATTTTGTTACTGTGATTTACACAGGTTTTCAAAAGGCTTTGTACAGTAGGGACTTGAGTATTGCATAAGTGTTTATATATATATATATATATATATATATATATATATATATATATATATATATATATATATATATGTGTGTGTGTGTTATATTACTTTTCAACTCAATCTGAAATGACCTCCCATTATGATTTAATTCCTGCAGCTGCCCCATTTCCTCTAATAATTACTTCTATTTATGCTCTAGGCGAAATGATACGTTCACCATGTAATACCGGGAAGCCGTTTCAAAATAATATAATGAATTTATAGTTAGTCAGTTATGTTTATTTATTTGTATATTTATATTTATTTATTTGTACTTATCTATACTTATTTATTTGAACTTATTTATACTTATTTTTACTTATATATATATATATATATATATAATATATATATAATGTGTACTGTAGAGAGTGAGACAGACTCGGGAGTGAGGTGTTTGGAGGTGAGGTTTATTAATCCTTATAAGTAAATTGTCCATGCATGTTTTGGGATTCTTCCCATTATCAGTGCTGTGTGTGCGTGCGTATATATATATATAAGTACAAATTTTGGATGCAATATCGTATGATTAGTTTATTTCATGAGTGCTAGTGCTCGATACATCCAACTTGATATTCTAAGTTGTTTTAGAATAGAATGAGTATTTGATAGAGAAACATGTTTGTTTCTGCCCCGTCTGGGCTTCTTCCAGGCAAATCAGAAGCCCAGAGTTGTATAGCAAATCTCCATTTTACTTATCTATCTGTATCTCTCTCTACCTCTCTTTTTTATATATATATATATATATATATATATGTATGTGTGTGAACATTGAGCCAATTCAGTGTGGTTGTTGTTTTTTTTTGTTTCTTGATTAAAAGGCATAGAGTAGACCACTGACCTCACTCCTTCAGAATGAAATTCTTATGATCTTCTAAGAGAAAGTAAATGCAAGGTAACAGTTTGATATTCAAAAATGTATATATGATCTGCCAGAATGATTATAAATTGCATTAATCATATTGAAATTATTTCAAATAATCTTGTTATTGCAAGGTGAATGTACCATTTGGCCTAGACAATATAAATAGAATAAACGGTTGAAGAAAATGGGTCTGTTGTAGGAATCGGAATTGTGACCATTGGTGTAGTTGCTTCAACATAGCATTGAGCTGACCAGCTGTCTGATGTAACTTCTGATGAGTAACTTTTTCTAACTTCATTGTCTGAATAATATTCATCTAGTTTATCATAGACTGCTTTAATTGTAAACAGTCTTAAAAAGTGAAGAATTTGGGTTGGTATAGATTGGATGTAAATTACTTACTGTATTGTGACATTTTAAAAAAGAAATAAAGATATATTCTGAGAATAGTTCTCACTTTCATTTTATTGTAATTTTTTTTTCTTTTTCAAATATAAGAATTTGTTTTTACAAAAATCTTTTTTTTCTTCCTCCTTCTCATATGACTCATGGGCTCAGGAGTTTATGTAGCACCCAGACTTAGGAATCAATTACTCATTGACATCCGTAACATTAAGATGCCAACAAGAACCTTCTTGTTTTGTGACTTATATACTTCTATGAATTTGGTTAGTAAATACTCCTGCCAGGTCTTACGTAAATAGCTTTATCAACTAGTTGCATTTTTCATTGTCCTCTATGTTGATTCTCTCTAACAGGCCTTAGATTTCATTACAATGATCACAATGGTTCTCAAGTGCTTTTTTCCAGTCAGGACTTGAATATTGTATAATTATTATCATTATTATTATTATTATCATTATTATTATTATTATCATCATTATTATCATTATTATTATCATTATCATTATTATCATTATTATTATCATTATTATTATCATCATTATTATTATTATCATTATTATTATTATTATTATTATCATCATTATTATTATTATTATTATCATCATTATTATTATCATCATTATTATTATCATCATTATTATAATCATTATTATAATCATTATCATAATCATTATCATCATTATTATAATCATTATCATTATCATAATCATTATCATTATTATTATAATCATTATCATTATTATAATCATTATCATTATTATTATTATTATTATTATAATCATTATCATTATTATAATCATTATCATTATTATTATTATTATAATCATTATCATTATTATAATCATTATCATTATTATAATCATTATCATTATTATAATCATCATTTTTATTATCATCATGAGGACTTAAACATTGTGTAAGTGTTTGTATTTTATTATTATTAGTTTGAAAGCTTAGAATTTAAAGAAAAAAAACTTTCTTCATCGTAGTTTGAACCTGGTCTGCCAATTTAAAAATCCCTTAATTTCTCTGCTATTGAGCTACCACGATTTTGCTGCCTACTATTTAATGTCCGAAAAGAAATGTTACCCCCCCCCCCAGTTTTCGTGGATCTATCTCTTATAGTTTTTGAGAGTTGTAGATGGAAGAAAACAAATCTTCAATTTTTTCTTCAGAGAGCATGTTTGCAGACCCGCCTCCTACCCCGTAGAAATCAATGGTTTATTTTTGTTTTTTTTCCTCTCCAAAATTGACCTTGGCAGCAGCCAGGCATGTTAATCACCACCAGCCCCGAGACAAGATTCCACAACGTTGTCAGGTTTAGGGGATTCTTATATTCACTAGACACAATGTTAATGTATCAGTCCTTTGCACTGTCCACTTAGATGAGGAAAAATGTTTTTTTTGTTTTTTTCTCTTTTTCTTCCCCTGTGTCCTTTTAAAAAATTTTTTTTTCTTTTAAAGGTGGTTTAATTTGCCAAGTAAGTTTATCCTAAATTGAACCATTAGTTTTGTGTCCACCAGAATTTTGGATTGTTAATCTATCTGCTATGTATCTGGACTTTGCACAGGGGTGGAGGCTTGGGTGGCCAAATCCAAACTTCCTATAAAGCTCCTGTTGAGCGTCAGGTCACATCATGTTTCAGTAATTGGATATTTAAAAAAAAATTTTTTTTTTACTGGGTGGGTTTGCCAGCTCTGTTCCTATTCCTCCACCTTTAGTAGGACTAGAATTCTCTCTCTCTTCCTTTTTTTTTTTTTAACCCAGAATAACCTTTTAGTTGGACTGTCTTGTTATTTTTAGTGAACAAGAGCGGTCCCACTGAAACTTTAACTTGAGTCATAGATTGTTTTCTGTGTAGATACAAATATCTTATTGAAATCAGGAACAAATGATTATTTAATTTTTTTTACTACTATTTACATTAATTTTATTAGTTGCTTTTTATTGCATCTTGTTGTTCAGGCCGATTACCTTCCAGCAGCGAGTAAATAACGTTGGTTGGAAAATGAAGAATAAACCTAAGGTGGAATCCGTAGCCAGGGAAATCACCATTTTAGCCCCGCCTGTTTTACCAATTAAGCCACCAAAACGATACTGGTCTTTGAACAACACCCTTAAACCTATCCTTCATTCTGATCATAGTCATGTTTGTTTAAATTCCAGTAGTTATAATATTTAATACATTTTTCCAGGCTTTTTTTTTTTTTTATTATCAGATGAAGTATTATGAATCATTGTAAGGATTGAAAAAAAATAAAATAGTAAGTGAATAGTATGTTTGTTTTTGTTTCAGGTGGTGTGTTGCCCTCCACTTTCCAACCATGATGTTAGCACCAGCCATGAGCCCGCACGACGTGGGTGCTCAGATGACAACAGTGAAATCATATATCTCTTTAATTGCAGATCCCACACCTGGAAGTAAGATATTTAAAAAAAAAAAATTTCATTTTGATTACCTTGCTCAGTGGTTCTGAAGATGGTGTCTGCAAACCCCCTAGGGGTTGGGGTCTGTCAAATAATATTCAGGGGTTTGCAGTTTAGAATTTTTAGATTAAGAACATGAATTTAAAATTAGTGTGATTGAGCTGTCATGGTACAGCTCACCTTTGTGAACAGGATTTCTCCGTGATGCTGTGTGCAAAAAATTAAAAGCAAAATAGACTGAATGTTGAATATGGCGTGAGAATTAAGATGTCAAATATTGAACTGGACAATGCAAATCTTGAAGCAGAGAAACCTCATAGTACTGTTATCAATAAACATAATTATACAATATAAAGATTTGATTAAATGTGATTCATTTAGAATAAATGATTTTTAAAGGTTAAAAGTTGTTTATTATTGCACTCCATCAATTTATCTAAAAGTTGAATATAAATAGGGGTCCACTAGGGTATTCCTGTTATAGATGGGGGTCATGTTTTCAAAGTTTCAAAACCACTGATCTAGATTTCAGAAACTATCAACATATTTAATGAAAATTCCAACATATTGAATGCAGTATAATATTCATTTTTAAAAAAAGATTTTTATACAGTTCAATGATGGATATAGTTAAGGAAAACGCTAAACTGATAAACCTCTAAAGATTTGACAGAAGCTAAGATAACCACTAACTTTTATACGAATTTAGCTTTCTGTTTGTTAATTTTTGCTCTAAAACCCATACAAACAGACCTGGAGAGCTTGAATTCTAATACATTGCTGCTCAGACATAGAGCTCTCCAACAAGGTATAACATGACATTATTAGATCATCAGGTGTACATAAATAATTGAATGAATGAAATTAAATATTCCAACATACAGTTTATGTCCAAGCTGCAAGAGATTTAAATTTCAGCACTGCAGGTTTATTATCATTATTTTCATTAGCTGTGCCTACAACTGTTGAAATTAAATGATTGTCTCCTATACTGGTATCTACTGTTAATTTTCATTACAAACTGGAATTAATCCGGATACTGGGGAATGGATGTCATTCATCCATCATGGCTACATGTTAAAAAACTGTCAACCAAAATTGTCAACATAGGTTTCTTCAGTTTCTAAGTTGGTTTGGCTGGCTATGCATTACAAGTACAGACTGCACGAATGGAGATAGAGGGCTAAAAATTTAAACACTTCCTCCTTAATACATAACTTACAAAAAGTATATTTTTTGCTTAAATAGGTTTCAAGTGGGGTTTCAATTTGCAAGGTGAGTTTATGCTAAATTGGTCTATTAGTTGTCTCCTGCAGCATTGTTTTTAAAAAATTCAGATTTTTTCAATGATTACTGCTCAACAAAAGTTAAATAACTTATTCATTGATCACTCTCAACTCTTCCTGCTGCCAAAAGACATTGGCCATGTGACAGTTTCTATTGCATGACTAACCAGACCTGTTAACTTTTTCATTTTTCAATGAGGAACATATTTTTTAAATACTTCTGAAGCGAGTCCTGTAAATGTAGAAATGAATTTCTGATTCAAAGATGGCCACCATCTTATAGATGCGGAATGATGTAAACTAGATGTGAGTTATCTCCTGGAGGACATTTTGTTCAGTTTTCCCTTAAAAGGTTGAGAGCTGTCAAACACTCTGGTTGAGGTAACAGTGATTTCTTTGCTGATAAGATCTGACCGCTATTACTTGAAACGTGGCAACATTTTCAATTGAGTTTATTGCATATATCTTTTAAATATTTAAAACAGTAGGCTCTGTTTTTCACTGTCACCCCTACCTTTAAATATTAGTACAGCTCAACTTAATTTGGCATGTGTACTCGATGGACCTGAGGAATGTTGAATGAAGAAAAAAATTGGAGCCTACTTACATTGTGACTATAATGCTAACCTGAACTCTTACTCTCTTCAATAAAGATACATACATGAAGTCAGAAATTAATATCTAGAATTTCTTTACATTTTTAGTATCATATGTAGGTAGAAAAATTAGAAATCAGTATATTTTCTATTGAACTTTCTTTCCCCCCTAGTTGTTGAGAAAAAGCTAAAAGCTGCCCAGGAACTAAGTGAAAACTTTGAGGTAAGTACCTTTTTATTGTCTTCTTTGGAAATTAGAGTATTCTAATTTGTTAAAAAGCCTTTAAAATCTATTCATATGAGTTATACTCTCTTCCCCTCCTTGAAGTTGATAAATGAGAGAATGAGACATGTTACTGTAAACAATGTTTAAAATGTCTAAAATAGAAATGTAAAATATTTATTTATTCATATTAGATAGCATAATAAATCCTGTCATTCTTTATGGGTACTATGCTATTGCATGATATTGTTCCAAATTTATATTTGAACAAGTGTACCTATTTTCAATTTAGTTTATTTTTATGCAACCATGAAATTCAAACATTATCTTCCAATGATTGGAGTTGCCTCCAATGGCAGGACAAACATTTTACTCAGCTGACGAAGTCACCACAAATTACTGACAAATTACACAAAAAAATTGTGTAGCATTAGTAACTTTTTAATAGATTGCACCTTTTCCAATTTTTTGATTGATCACCTCCACATGACATACTGCCAAAAGATTTGTTGTGTGACAGTTTCTTTTAAGTGACTTACCAAATGTACATATATATGTATTTTTTTCTTTCCAGAGCATTGTCATTTCTCCTCAATACCCACAGTTTCTGCAGGATGCACTGCGAGTCTTTCTCAAGATTCTTGATGAGGGAGAACCTCATTTCATTGCAGAACAGAATATGCAGGTATGAAATCCTTTTCATTTTAAACCTTTTAGGAAGGTTTTCATTTGTTTATTTCCGTAGACTCATTATGGAGCATTAGGCTGCAACCATTCTACTAAGCTTTTCATTGTTAGAAACGGTCAACAAAAACTGTCAACATTGACATAGGTTTCTTCAGGTTTTCAAGTTGGGCTGGCTGGCTGGCTGGCTGGCTGGCTATGTATAGTGTGTACAGGCTGCACCAATGGAGCTGAAAATCTAAACATTTACTCCTTGAGTTTTGAAGAAGAAATTTTTTTTTTTTCTCTGATCACAATAACTGATTTAAAGCAAAGGATAAAAAACATTTGAACAGTATACATCTATTGTTATAAATTCATTGCTATAAACAACTTTACTCTAGAGAAAATTGATATGACATTTATTTTTCAATTCATTCTAAATAAAGTGTTTGGTGCTGACTGATAATGATAAATGTTTGATAACATTATCTGTGGAGCTTGCTGTATTACCTGAAATAATAGATCAGGTGAGATAAATATCAAAGATGCAATAATAACATATCTATTTATGTATATGGTGCTACATATTATTCGTCTTGATGCAATCATTTTGCATCTTGAGCAGGTGTCTCAGTGTCACTAATGGTTTGCTCTTTAGCCTGTATGCTTCACCTGAGTTGAGTAGAGGACTCAATTGGCTTTCACCAGCAGAAGGGTTCTAACAGTGGATGCTTGTCAGCCACACCCATCTAGATCTGGTTTCAGCTGCCATGGCTATATCCCAAGAAGCTTTCTTTAATTTAGTTTCTTACCCAATCTTCTCAAAGATATATCGCACTCATGTTCCTGGAAAGCTATGATAAGCAACTTTAATAGAGTACCAACCCTAAGCCAGAGCCTCATTGATCAAATCCTGATACTTAGCCTCCTTCAGTTTGTAATAGATGACTATCCAGACCTTCCAGGGCACTGTTAGTTCAGATACCAAGATGGGTTTTTCTGGTCGGAGAGAGATAATTGTGTTCAGATTTCATTTAAAGGCAAAACATGGGTCTGATATTCTAATTCCAACATTGAAAAGTCCAAGATATTGTCGAAAATGATCTCCTAGTGAGCTTTTGAAAAGTGAGCTTATTATGATTTAGCTGTATCTAAGTTATTTTCTCTTTCGAAAAAACAACAAATGTTCTGATTGTAAAATATGTTTTGTATTTTCTTTTTCCTTGTAGCAACTGCGCAAACTGCTACTTGAGATTATACACAGAATACCCTGCAATGAACATCTAAAAAAATATATTCCTCAAATCCTTCCCTTGATGTTCAAACTTTTAAAGGTAACATCATTTTTTTTTTTTTTTTTTTCGTCTCCCTCATTTATTCTATTGTTGTACACTCTGGCCTCCTGCAGGAATTTTGGACTGAACCCTTTAATCAATCCACACCCACCTTTGCAATGTAAGAAATAAGAGTAAGAATGGAAGAGGGTGCTTTTGCTTGAATAAGAACAAAAGCGACTCATCCTTTTCTATAACTGTCTTTCATTCATTACATCTTCCTAACAAGTCTGAAGCCTAAAAATTAAGTTGTAGTTGGCCACAGGAATATAGACAGACAGCAAAAGTAATCGATGATATCAGATATATTTGTTTCACTTGCTTTTCTATGTTATTATAGCTAATATACACATGTAAGTAATGGGTTTTTAAAAGAAATGAATTTCCACTGGTTCAGCCAGTCTTAAATATTAAATGTAAACCTTACTAGTATACTATATTCGAAAGTAGCTTTTTCCCCATATTTAACATATTCTTCAATTTGAATTTTGATATTTCATTGTCAAGAAAATATTCAATTGATAATTATGTAACTTCAGTTATTCCCTTTGTAATTGACAAGCTAAAAGTTACTTATTTATGCTATTTATCCTTGTCTTTCAGGTGGAGAATGAAGAAAATGTGCTGGTGTGTCTGCGAATCATCATGGAGCTTCATCGTCAGTACAGACCCCAAATGAATGAAGAAGTAAGTCACTCCAGTACGGAAAGTGCCATCAAGAAATGGAATGTTGCAGCAATTAAGCAAATGTTTGAGTAGTAATAAGAAAAAATATATAAAATGAATCATCCTCAGTCTTTTGACATCCGTTGTTGGACATAGACCTTCCCCAGGATCAGCCACATTTCTCTACCATGGGCGTCACAGAGCCAGTATTTTCTGAACTTGTCCAGATCATCTCTCCATCTTGTAATTTGTTGGCCTTGGTTTTGCATGTGATCTCTGGGGATCCATGTTGTGAGTCGCAATGTCCATCGGTTGTCTTTCATTCTTGCAATATGACCGGCCTATTGCCATTTGAGTTTTCTAATGGATTATATGATGTCTCAGGCCCCCGTTTTCTTCCTGATATATTGTGCTGTCTTGTGATCTCTCCATGTGAGGTTGAGCATGATTTTCTCATGTGCATGCTGCACGCTTCTCGGTTTGCAGGTCTGTCTCTTGGTTAGGTTCCATGTTTCAGCTCCATAAATGACTATTGGGAGGATGCATTGGTTGTATACTCTTCTTTTTAGGATTATCTTTAAACTCTAACCTATTTAGGTGCTTGATGCCTAGATTGAAATGTCCCAGTAAATTTTTGAAAGAGATCTACAAGACATGAATGTCTTAAGTGTCTTGAAAGATAGCAAAAACAGATACAGGACATAGTACATAGATATAAATACCATTGTTAGACAATATAAAATAATTATGGGTGAAGGAAATGGGACTAATTTTATTTACTGATAAAGCCAAACATTTCTTGGTAATACCAGTACCACTTCTTTGGAAGCCATTGTAAATAATAATGTAAGAAAGCACAGTAAATCCTGGGGGTCAATTAATAAAGTCTGCCTCCACTGAAATTGTAAATAAAAAAGGTGGAGTGAGAGGCATGGAGCAGTGATACGTCTGCCAACTGCAGGTCACTGCGCTCTAATGGACAAGAAGGGCAGGTTGCCAGAAATAACCGATTGCGGATATTGTCATCATTTTTAGCCCTGTATCTCTGATGAAAATTTTAATCTATTGGATTTACAATACTTGTGGTTATGTGAAATGATTAATTGTGCATAATTTAATCTTAGGTAATCTTTAATCTTACAATTATAGGGCTGCTGCTATTATAGCTAGAGAATTTTATTTACCTAATTAAAGCACAGTATTCCGAAGATTTGATACTGTCATGCATTTACACCCACTCACACCACTAGATTCTCCTTTAATTCTCAGAAAAAAACAAAGCCAGATTCAGTCAAAGAAGCTCGTACAACTATACTATATACGGAATTTTTTTTTCATGATTTCCTACGTAATTTGCTTGAACAAATCTTGGTAGAAATATTGGTAATGGACAGATTTTGTCCAGTGATAAGAGGTCTGTTAATATGAAGATTTACAGTGATTAATAATTCCTTGGATAAATTATTCTTTCAGGGCTTTTATATGGCTTTATTTTATTTCTTTAACATAAACAATAAACTTTATATAAAGGAAAAATGAACATTTTGCCTTTTCAAGTTTTCCCACTTGAGAACGACTGCTGGGTATATGTGAATATATTAGGTGCCATGTTAATATAACTTGTTTCAAAAATCCCTGAAACAGTTACATGGTAAATAACTGATCTTGACAAGAGAAAATTCACACATGTACCATTAATATCAAAGTATGTATAAAACATAAAACACTGAAGAAATTTACGTTAACAGATGTTGGGAAAATAAATAAATTACCGAAATGACACAAAAATTGTTGAAAGTTTTTATTTTTTAAAATTCTTTATCAATGTGTTTAGTATATAAAGCTTACTAAACTATATATGTGGAAGGAAAAGTTTTTTTGGCGGAGGTGGGGATTGATATTAAAATGGCCACTCTGTTTGGGATGATGTTAAAGTGATTTTTTCTTCTTTTTTCAGATCCAAGGATTTCTTCAATTTGTAAAAAATATATATGCAAATCTTCCAAATTATTTACATAAGATCTTTGAACCTCGGCAACAGATCAAAGTGAAAGACATCACAGAAGTAAATGTGGATGTTTATTTACAAGAAATTTTCACCATCACCACCATCATCACAGACAAAAAAAATGCTGATAATCAAAGTGTATCGGTAAGTTTACTAATGGAAATCTAAATAAAGTAAAAATGGCATTTGTGTAACATGGTATCATTTATCTTTAATTTCTATACCTAGAGTGATTTTTAAAAAAAATCTTTGTTGGTATTACTGTAAATTAGTATGCCATAAATTTCAAGAAAATATTAGTAAATGCCTGTTCGGCTAACAGTATACCTAAATTTGTCTGTGTCAGTATGTTTACACAGTAATTTAAGAGGTTGATGCAAGGTATTAAGTAGAATTTTTGTGTTTATTTTGTGCAAAAAATGAAATTGACTCAAGAGCAGTAGTTATATTATAGGCTACCAATAGAACAACATTTTGCGTCAGACTTTGCAATACCATAATACTGCAAACAAATTTATTCATATTTTAGATGAAGTATCGAAAATCATTAACAATTTTTTCATTTTTATGCTACTATTTACCTTCATTTTAATATTTTTGTTGCTTTTTATTGCAACATTTTTCAGACTAGTCAAGATTGAAAAAACAAAAAATATTAAGATGAAGGTAAATACTTGCATAGAAAATGAAAAAAAGAATTGTTGATAATCACTGCATTGTACTTTTGTGAAATTTATAATCTTCATTATTTTTTTGCATCTACCATACACTTTTTAAACACTTAGAACGTATTGCAATAATCAAATCTTTGAAAGTCTAATTTTGATCATATACACGAAAATAGCAATAAGTCGAAATAAAAAAAATACTTCTGTGTACTCGCAGAGGATTTCTGGTCAGTTTAAGACTGTTCATTTGATTAGAAGAAAAAAAGATATCGATTACACCTTAATTGATGTATCTGACAAAAAAAGAAGTTGTTTTGAAATCTAAAGTTTTTACTATATTCATATATTCATTTGTACTTTTACAATTTGGGAATTAAGTTTTGTTCATCAAATGTAGAAGATTCATGGCTTTTAGGGACTGTAAGGGTTAGGGTGGATTCAGCAAGAATTATTTGGTGACAGCATTTTTGCAGCCCCCTGGTGCCCCTAACTATCATGAATAGCAAGGGATAACTGGATTGAGAACTTCATATAAAGCCTTTTATTAAATATATATTACTAATTTATTTGAAGAAAAATAGTGGAATCTCTTAAAACTCTTGCATCAGACTGTAGTCTAAGCAGACTTGCTACACTTCTTTTTTTTTTTTTTTTTTTTTTTTTGCATAGCATTATATCCTAATTTGAAATCGCACTTGAAAATTTGTTTAACTTTAGTTGACAAAAAACCTCCAGTAATAATGGATGAGATCTTTCTTCACATAAAATCTGCCAGAAAATGCTATCGCAATAGTAAATCCTTCATTTTTAATATTCTCTGACATTTCATCTATAACATTTCAACTCCATTAGAAGAGAAAAAAAAAACTCTTGTGTCACCAGCAGACTAATCAAACTTGTGCTTTTTTTTTTTCCCTTCTTTTTGTAGTACAACATTATTCCGCGTGCAGTGCTCTCCCTCAAAGTTTTGGCAGAGTTACCCATCATAGTCGTTCTCATGTATCAGATTTACAAACCCAATGTCGATCATGATGTCTCTGAGCTTATCCCCCTCATTATGAATACAATCACCCTTCAGCCACCAAGTCATTTACGGTGAGTGATTTTGATTTTCTCAACCATTTTCATCCAGATCTTGCCTGAGTTTTATTAGACAGGATATATCATTGTATGAAATGGTAGGATTATTTTCCTTGTCTACATGTTCATTTATTATCTAAAAGGCCATTTTTGGAAAAGTAAACGGATCACCTAATGAAAGGGAAGCAACTCGGAATTTGACACTGAAACTATATAGATAATGAAATAATGTATTAGCTACACAAACACATTTGTTTGTCACTTCTGATCCTCTCCGTACCAGATCCATTCAAGACACGGGCAGTCATAGCTCTCCAAAGCTTATATGTACATTGCTATGATTGTTCATCCGTAGGATAGTTGAGTGGTTTCCTCCAAAAACTAGAGTCTGCTCAGCTATTTTACTCATAGCTGGGGCTTGAAGAGATGGATTCACGCTTGTCCCGAGGGCATTAGTGTGTATTGAACGTAAAGACTTGACCAGAGTTTGAATTCAAAGTTGTCCTTTCTGGACTGGTTGCCAATCAATGCTAGAAAGCCAGACTGTCCAGTTATTTTATCCATATTTTGAGACAGAAGAAATCGATTCCTGACTTTCTCCAAGATCATTAGTTGAAAATAAATATAGATAGCCTCTGCTGGAATTTGAACCGGACTCACTCTGTCCATGTTCTGTGCTGACAACCACATTAAATTGCATAACCAACCCTTTGCAACAGTCTTGTAAAATCTTGATCTACTTTTCTTTGCAAGCAAGTCTTCCAAATCTCTCAAATCCCTCTGATGAATAACTTTACTAGAAACTTTCTCTTAGGATTGGGAAATTTTTCAAGTGATCTGTAATTTTGTATCCGTATTTTTTTTTTTTTTTTAAAATGGCCAAAGTAGTCGAAAACATGCTCCGCTTAATTGGGATATTAGAATTAGGTTTGAGAATGCTGGGTCACACCTTGAGAATTTACGTTTTTTTGATCTAGTAGGCGCTGTAATCTATATTATAGTGATTTAATTTGATTTGTAGTGTTTTGTTTGTTTTACCGTTACACAGCAAAAATGGAACCTGATAACGAGATTTTTCTTAGCATGATATTGTTAAAATGCTCTAACTGGAAGAATAAAGCAATTTCCTGTTCAATTTGGTCACTGCTGTTTGAGTAAATAATTGATAATAAATAACTTTTTAGAAAAAGCAAGTTTGTAATTGAAGGATTTTGATTCACATAGAGCATTGGTATTTAAACCCTAGGGTTCTGTGCAACAAAGTGACATTTTTGCAAGATACTTGATAATTCTTCATAATTATATGGACTTCGTAACTTTTACATGTCTTTATTTTATTTCATTAATACAGAAGTTTTTAAGAAAGAAAAACATAACATTTTGCTTCTTTCAAATAGAAACATCTTGGGTTATGTGTGACAGATGTTGTGTCAGTTGTTCATGTGTCTATTTTCCTCATTAAGCTTTGTTCTTACTTTTTCATTTGAGTGTGTATTTTCTTTTTGGGTTTATACACATTTGAATAATTCGATAAACATGGCCAAAATCTAATAGACACATACATGTAGAAATATACTTGTATTGTGGATGTGAAGTTAGCCAACAGAATGTAGATGTAAATGACAATCGGAAAATGAAGAGGAAAACTTGAGATAGGTGTTACATCTCAAAATTTTTCATCATTTATAGGGCATATTTCAATGCATTTTGACGAGGACCAGCCATTTTTTTTCCCCAAGAAAAAAGTATTTTTAGCGGTTCTCAGATAATTTTTCTTCCGTTTACATGTTTGATGCTGAAGAGAATGTGGATATTTCTGTTTGGTTGTTTAGTTGGAGCAGAAGGGGGATGTTTGTATCTGTGTAGATGAAAGTAACATTTGGTATGAGATTGATCTGTGGAGGGGGCAGGGGTATTTGTTTCCTGTCTCTGCATGTTTGGCTTGTCAGCAGTGAGGGGCTGAAATGGTCATTTCTTGGGGTTTTGTTATTTTCATCATAGGATAGAGAGGTGGTATCTAGCATTTAATGGAGAGCTGTTGGTATATGTGGGGCAGGGTGGAAGTTGATATGTTATTTAATCTTTTTGGTTGATGGTGAGACTTTTTATTTTTTTTATTTAAGTAATATATATATATATATATATATATATTTTTTTTTTTAAATTTTTTTAATATTTTTTTCTCTTTTCCAGTAACAATCCTGCCTTCAACAAAGAAGTATTTGTTGATTTCATTGGAGCCCAAATTAAAACTCTGTCTTTTCTTGCATACATCATCAAATCTTACCAGGTGAGTGGTCTCATCTTTTTTTTTCTTTTTCTTTTCTTTCTTTTCTTTTTTTTTCTTTTCTTTTTCTTTTCTTTTTCATTTCTTTTTTTTTCTTCAATAGATTTACATTCATTTAGAAATGACTTCAGTCTATCATAGGATTGGTTCTAGCTGAACTAATTTTGACCATTCAAAAATAATTTAATCATAATTTGCCCAGGCCTACTAACACTTATAGGGTGTTGAAAATGGCCTAAACATCTGTAACCTGTACTGTTAGAGTATCAATTCCACGTTCGTGTTGTGGAACCTTTTGAAATGAAAAGCTGCCCCCACTTCATAATTGCCACATGAATCTATGCTCCAGTTGTGTATTATTTGATATTTTACAGACTTGGAGGTGTGAGTTTTTTCATTCATTTATTTATTTTTTGAAATTTTTTTTATTTTACTTAAAAAATTTTTTTTTCATTTATCTTATTTCTTTATTTATCTTTTTTTATTTTTTGAAATTTTTCCTTCATCTTTATTTTTTCCTTTTAAAAAATTTGCTTAACACTGCATGTACGTATTGGACCTCTAATTTCAACATATACATCTATCTAAAGGCTTCCATCAGTTCAATACTCAAGACTGTCCTATGTTTATAAGAATTTGATGTTTTTAATGTTATTAAATTTTAAAATTTCAAGACTTTTTCTAGAAATTACAATTAATATATTTATGTTGACAGTATACAATAACTTTATTTTATATGAAAAGTCTTGTAATTTTTTTTTTCTTTGGATAAGATCAACTAAGGTCCAGAGAGCATATTATAGTAATTGAATTCAACTTTTGTACAATTTTTTACTCTGTTCATATCAACTGAAAATTATTAACATTACAAATAAGAAAAGGAAAAACAAGATTGTTTCAAAGTTTCAACTTATAATATAACACCGAAGACCACTGATTTTTGATATTTTGTTATCAACATTCAGATTTAAATTCAAATGTAAAAAATCTTTCATAATGTGAATGGTGTGTTCTGCATTGGAAATAGTTCAAACATCACCCATCAAAGTTCCTGTAGGTGCCTTTTAGAAAAAAAAAAAAATCTTTTTCTGGAAAATGCACCAAGGAGTGGGAGAAAAAATACTTAGATCAATATGTATTTGAACTTATTTTCATTCAGTTTTTAGTGACAATGTGGTTGGTAGAGGTGTGTACCCTGACTGCTTTGTATATTTTATTATTACTCAATCAACTTGAAAACTGTCTAAAGGTCTGTATATATCTTTTAAGGACATTAAGTGGTGTGTTGGGCTGGGGGGTCAGCTTTAGTACCACTGGTATGTAGTAAAATTGATGTTTCAATGTACATTGGTACTTTTCTCAACAAGGATAATCCATTCCCCAAAACGTTTCAGATGGAAATTCAAGTGAATAATTGACCCGATGGGATTTCACTAATTTGTTCCAAATGAAAACATTGTGACACCTAAAATGCTAATAAATTATTATGTAATGATCAGTTCCTACAAAATGTATTTATACTAATAAATATGTAAATAATGAGATAAATAATCTTATCATAATTCACTGAATGTTTGTCAGTCTGTCTCTAAAAATAGATACTAGATATATATTTAGATAATAAAAGATGAAATTTAGATGATTTTGGATAATGTTTTGAAACTTTTTTATTTTTCTTCTTGCAAACTGAAAACATTTCAAGATTTTTTCCTTTTTTTCGCTATGAGACGTACCAATGGACACTTTTTTTTTTTTTCAAAATTTTAAAGAATATATTTTGCATGTGCAGATATTGATTATTTTATTCGGCCTTATATTTTCAGGATCTGGTTTCCCACAATTCTCAACAGCTGGTACAAGGCCTTTTGGGATTATTCACACTTTGCCCCCCAGAAGTTGCTCATCTCAGAAAAGAACTTTTGATTGCGGCACGCCATATACTCACAACAGAGTTAAGAAATAGTAGGCTTGCCTTTTTTTTTTGTTTGTTTGTTTGTTTGTCTGAGTACGCATATAACTATATCAGGATGTCAGCCAAGAATTTGATTTCCCCATCATTTTTTGATAGGATTGGGACATTTTCTAATGTCCGCATTTTTATATTTAGAAAAAAAATGGCACTAAAGTCAAAAACACTGAGCTTAATCGGGGAATTGGAATTAGGTTTCTCTTGGGAATAGACTGTTAAATGATTATGAGAATGCTGGCTTACACCCTGTATATAAATACCATAATCACTATTTTTTTGTGTAGATGTCAGTTTGTCCTTCCTGCTACTCCGAACCAATATATAAAAATTAAGGCTACCATAACTGATATGATTGCCTAACGTAGATCTTGGTAAACTGATAACATACATATTTGTTACCACTACAGAAATGGAATGAATTGAGATTTCAAGTGTGAAGTATGTCAAACGGATTGGTTGGGTGGATTTGGATGTCTGTCGTCATTGAGGTCCTTTTTCTTCATTTGATAACTTTATTCCTGGATATATTTCAATGAAATTTTGTATTTGGAGAAAGAATTTCTCAAATCCTGACTAATTTGGCTGTAATTTGGCTGAAAAGTTGACAAACCATAGGAATTGAAAGATGGTGAGATACTATCCGATTGTTTATTCACATTTTATGTTAATTTCTATATGTCTTCATGTAAAAATATCTTGAACTTCAGAAATGCAGAACCGATCAAAATGGTAATTGTTGAACAGGTTCTTGGGCACCTAATTACTGAACCAAGATATTGTTTCAGCAAAATTAGTCAAGATTTTAGAAATTTTCCCTGTTGTAAATAAGGATATTTTTTTGCTTATAAAATGTATAAACAAACACTTAGATCAGCCGTAACTTGCCATCACCCAGGTAGAATCTTTCCACAAGCCTACATACAAAATTTTATTTAATTGTATTTAGTAATAACAAAGTTATCCAATTGAGAAAATAGTGATGAAAACACACCTATGTAATCCCCAGCCATTTTATCCTCTGAGAACCAAAAGAACCAGGATGAAGTGAAATAGGTGTCAAAGAATTGGTAGTTATTTGTAATGCATCATCCAATGAAAAAATGATTGAAAGAAAGACTTTATAATTTTTAAAGTTATCTTCATATTGAAATTTAGTTTGTTGTACATTGTTAGGAAGTTGTTTGCAAGTTTTTTTTTTGCAGTACAATTATCTATTTTGGTGTAAAGGTTTTTTCTTTGTAAATAACACTATTCCCAAGTACTTATTTCTTAGATTTGTCTCCAAAACACATTTACATCTTATTCTATCTTTGATTAAAAAATGACTATTTTCTTTTGTAGAGTTTGTGCCTTGCATAGATAAAATGTTTCAGGAAAATGTGGTTATTGGCAGTGGATGGACTGCACAGGAATCACACAGGTTTGTTGTTCATTTTTTAACAACCTCTTTATAATATATATATTACAAACTGTTGACCCAAATTGTCACCCAAGATGTCATCATGCTAAGATAAACTTAGAAATGTATCTGATATTCTATACATTCACACACGCACACACATATATATATATATATATATATATATATATATATATATATATATGATAATCAATAATTGAGTCATCCACAGACAGTTGTTTCGTTGTATTACAACTCTTCAGTGTGGTTATAGACTACCCAATATCCCAACCAGTACCACAAAGTAGGATCAAAACTTTCCCTTCAGAGGCTGGCATTTTACCTCTATCTTACGCAGAACTGGACAGTTTGTAGGACCGAATTTAAGTGATATATTTACTTACACACAATTCTGCATCCACCAGAGTGCTCTATTCCTGAGTTGGAAGACCATTGCTATATAGCTTATAATGGACGAGTTGACCTTCTTAAAGAGTGCTCAACCATGAAGAAGGGAGCGTTAATTATAATAATGATTAATAATCGAGTCATCCACTGATATATCTTAGAGATTAGTGTGGAGCTATGGTTTCCTACCGAGATGAGGGGGATTCCAGGTAGTACAGAGAAGAATAAGGCTATAATGTGAATAACACACACACTGATCCATACACATTATTAGCATACATGCAAATTTCTTCTGTTTGCATGCATGCACCCCAATAGTTAATTCAGTAATCCATGGATGTATATTTTAATTATCGCTTGCTTTTTTTGATTAATATCACACAATTGCAGCTGCTGTACAGCTACAAAATTAAACTGATTATCATAAAACTAAGTGTATGTAATTTGGAATTATTCTTTGCTCCTACTTACATAAATTGAAGGGTGGGGGTTAGTAATCTTATTCATAGAAGGTTGGGAACCTCCCTGGTGTAAGATAAAATTCTTGATGTGCTCAAGCAGCTGTATAAAAAGCTTTTGTATTTTTCTGTTTCAGGCCTCTTGCATACAGCACCCTTGCCGACTTAATTCATCACGTCCGACAGAACTTACCTCTCAATGACCTCTCTTTGGCTGTGAATGTTTTTGCCAAGAATGTACATGATGAATCGCTTCCGAGCAGTATACAAACAATGTCATGCAAATTACTTCTCAATCTTGTTGAATGCATTCGGACCAAGAGTGATCAAGAAAGTGGGAATGTAAGTATATGTAACCAATAGTCTCTCAATCTAGATTAGAAGCAATCAATATTAAATGTCCTCTACAATATACACTCTAATTTTGTGGGGTTGTGGAGCACAGACCCCTTCCAAAATTGAAATTCCATGAATAACTCTCGCACTTTGCCATATAGTTATGAAACTATCATATTTGGGTATTTTTTCAACTTTTCAAACTTTTAATTCAAATTTTTAGAAGAATGGTTAATAAAATACAGTTGTTACATATTTCAATATGTAACAACTGTATTTTATTTTATTGTGAAGCTTTGTTAAAGCGAATCATATTTGGGGGTTTTTGGAACTTTATAAACTTGAAATAAACAAAGTTAATACACTCCAATTTTAGGTTTTAAAACTACTGTCGGTGTGATGTACATTGTGTGAAAACTCTGAATTTATTTTATCGTAATCATAATAAATTGTGTAAACCCTAATGGTTCTTTGTAAGACTGCTGATGTCATCTGGTGTTGAGGCAAATTGTATATATTTCAATTCAATCGATTTTTAGACTTCTTAAAAAAAATTTTTGTAACAAAATCAATAAAAAAACGTTGAACAAAGTATTAAAAAAATTTCCTCCAAAGTCTTTGAGAGTAGCTTCCCTTTAATTATTAAAAAAATATGAATAATTGAATCCATGAAATTGGAAGGACTATTGTATCCACTTTACAAAAATTATTAATGCGATCTTCCTCTTCTTTGAAAGTTTGTGTATATTGTTATGATGGTTTGTTTTTCTTAACTCTTATCATTGCTTTCATCGAAAGAACACATGGACAAATAGAAAAGGCAGATATGTTTAAGTAAAAAATATTGTGTAGCATAAGTTAATGCTGGTGATATGAATCTAATCTCATATCCTTAATGTTTCATTTCTGGGTTCATGAACATTGACTGGAAAATTGTAAATACTGTAATATATGATGAGGCTGCATTTTGATCATGGTATATAAATGCCAAAATCTGGTGGTATCATAAGGTATATCTGGGATGCAATGGGTTAGTGGTAATGATGCCTCTGCCCTAAAACCACAACTGAAATCAGAATCATCATCTAATGAAGGTTTTGTTGGTGGCACAACTGTTGTTTTTACAGCAGCATGTATATGGAAGCATATATACAAAGGACCATTTGAAAGTCCCCTGACTTGGCTCCTAAAAAAAGTTTTGAAATTTGAAAAAAATTCTTATGCTAAAACATACTTCACAGTTCCATTAATAACCCCAGAAACTTTAGTGACTGTAGCTGTCCTTGAGTTATGCGATGACAGATGCTAAAAAAAAAAAAAAATTTGAATTTTAGTGATTTTGAACTTATACTCAACTGGCCTTGAAATGCACATGCCATTCAAATACGTTTTGACCTAAAATATCCTTGCCAAAAACCTTGTGGGTGTCAGTAGCCGATGTGCCAAGCTCCACACAAAATTTGATGCAGCTAGCAAGAACCTTATTGGCAGACTGACTCCAGCTTGATAACCATGAGCATCAGTTGTAGACGTTTCTGTTGAACAGTACAATCCCAGCATGTAGAGTAAAGGAATTTTCTGATACCACCTTATTTTTAATCCAAGCAGCTTCTTCTATAGCTCTTTTTCCTTTTTTCTTTTTTTTTTCTCTTTCTTTCTTTGAATTTCTTGTGAATTTTATCATGATCCATTGATTAAAAATAATTTTTTTTTTGTTTTATTTTGTTTTGCAGGGACGGGAATTGTTTATGCGTATGCTTGAGGTTTTTGTTTTGAAATTTTTGACCATTTCAAAATCTCAGTTACCACAGATATTACAGAAATGGTAAGTTCAGTCTCTCTCCAGTCTATGTTGATATACAGTTGATATACTGTCATATTTCGACAGATAAGACAACACTTAGAGCATAACCCCCTCCCTTCCCGAATGGGATTGTCTTATCGCAAGGTTCTCACCTCTTAAGGAATGATTAAATTTCTCAATGTCACAGAATCATCAGTTATTGAGATTTCCAAAAATTGTCCAACATGTCGGATTTTGTATTGTTGGGGAAAAAATTAGCTCTCCTTTAATACTTTTTAACAGGTGAATTCTTCACATATATAGATTTTGAAAGAGAAAAAGTTTCATTGAATAAAACTTGAAAGTATATGACCCTTCCTGACATTTTCAGTATTTTATGGAGGTTCACAACAATATTATCGAATGTGTACTAGTTTTTGCGCTTCGATTCCAGTGATAAATTAGTTCAACTCTTCCTTGTTTGGGTGGTTTTAAAAAGCATGATGTAGCTTTGTTTTTTTTTTTTTTTTATTTAAATATATTTTGCACAATTATAGGTTGATAACACATTCAATGTGTTATTTTTCTTTTTAATATATTTGAATAAAAAGTTGGCTTTGTTACTCAATGGTCATTAGAAAATCATCGATTATCTATGTTGATTTATCTATTGTCATGGAAATTTAAGAAATATCATGGAATTTTGAATTGGCAAGTTGGTGAGAACTCTGTACAGGCATGATATAATGTCTGAACAGGGAGCTAAAACCATGAAATTCAAACTGAAATTGGAGTCTTGTTTTGTCTTATCTGAAATTTGCCTTATCTGCTGAAATATACAGTATATTGAAAATATTACCATATCTGATGGCATATAACACTCCCTCTCAAAATAGCTCAAAACATAAGTATAATATTTGCCGTCCATTCCCACATTGACCTGAACTTGTGGAGGAGTTGAAAGAAAAATATGGATTACAAATGAAAAGAATTCAGGGAAATGCATTTTTTCTCAATATAGAGGGAGGGGGTCGTCTTATATGCTGTCAAATATGATATTTATCTCATTGCAAGGCTTTTTAATGACTCCATCTAACGAAAAGATTAAAATTGCAAAAAAAATTTTTTAAGTTCTTTGTATAATTTTGGCAAGAAAAATTAAAAATGGCAAACAAATTTATCGTGTCAGCCACAAACTGAATTTGCTCTTGCTGACATTGAAAGTTTGATTCATCAAATCTGAAAAGGCAATAGATCTTATGCCTAAGTTTAAACTGTATAAATGTGATTATTTATTTGCTGTATATTTTAATTTGCTTGGGAAAAGATATATATTAAAAGAAAAGTTCTTTGACAATTTTTAAGTATCAAGTATGCTTTTGTTGAAAACTGATACAAAAATTAACTGAATATTACAACAACTGAATAAGATATTGAAGTTGTATAGCCTTTTTTCATTATTGCTGTTCGGAATTTTAAAAATTTGTAGTTTTCATACTTATTTCATCTGAATATAAGATAAAGGCACAAGTACATATTGTAATACAAAAATGATATCAATTATATATCTCGATAGCAAAGTTAAATATGGGAGTTATACTGCTTTTAACCCATATATAATTACTGGCCTATATTTAGTCTAACCTAAAAAATTGCTGTTGGAAAATATACTTATGAAAGAAAGCAGATCAAATTATATGTGGAAAGTCCCTAGATAAGAAACATGCTTTCTGTGTGTTTTTTTTGTTGTTTTTTTTTTCATGAAGAAATGAGCTTTACTGTACTTATAACATGCTTGTGTCAAAATTGGTTGAAAAATCTGACTTCTGGCATAAATGGGTTAAGTTTATTTAGGCTGTTTATGATTCATGGACATTTGTTGTTTTTGTACCTGTTTCATGTGCTTATAGAATAAAGACAAACTTTGTATAATTCTTGGAGAAAGTTATTCAACCCTTTGATTAATTAACTGTTTGAAATCTTTCAATGAATAGAATCTAAAAAAAATTCCACTCTTTTGTGGATTGAATTATTGAAAAATATCAAGTAGTGCAAGGGAAGTAACTTAACTCAGGATTAAAGATATGAATTCCCTAACATGAATTTAAGAGTTAATATTTTGATCTCCTTTCTTTTGAAAAGCCGACCAAGTACCCAAAATAATGATAAGTCTCCAGATGCAAAGACTCCAGATGTCAAACAAGAACAAACACCAGATAGCAAAACTCTGTTATTGGATAATAGGGAAAAAGATGAAAAAGTAAGTTTTTTGTTTTTTTAAAAAGTTTTTTTTGAATTAAAAAGAAAAAAAACTGATTTTTACTTTATGTATATAGGCATATATACCACACTTCCATTTTGGGCCCTAAGGTTTAAACCTACACAGGAAAGCTATATGATTAGAGATATCTTTTCATGTGGACTTGCATCCTGTCAAGAGGGTGGTCATAAAACCTTGTAGCAATTAAGTCCTGGTCTTGACCAGACTTGAAACTTGAAAAGATCACTAAACTGACATCGGCAACAGAAACTGAAATTTCGCCTCTGGCCTTCATACTCCATTGGCATTGACACGTTACCTTGCCAACATAATGACAAAAATACTATTGGGACAATCTGAACCCATTCAAAATATCTCTTGAGGAAAGAGCTGTTGCAGATGTTGAAATAAAACATAATTGAGCCATGTTTTTCTCACTTTATTCACATAACAATCATATTAAATCTATAATGTATATAAAAAAAAAAATTAGTTGCATCTTATTGTTCAGTCATGTAATGTTAACTAATTTCTTCATGGGTTTCATGCTATGATGTCAGTGGCTGCTGTTGTAAAAATATTTTACCATCAAATATGTGTATATTGTTTGAAATGAAAGATTTCATGCTGAGTCGTAAAGTTTACAAAAGAACCATTTGCCTTGGAGTAAATCATTTTGGGCTATTTGTAATTAAATATGCACCTGTGTAGACTGATAGTTATAACTGAGGGAATATATTTGTTAATAGATCAGCTCCAAAATTTAATCACTTCTTCCATAGCCTTGGTGTACGATTGTTTTTGTAAACTTCACTCAGTTTGAGATTTCCTTTCCCATAATGAACAATATGCCTGACCAGGACACCACAGCAAAAATCCGCCATCATAAAAAATGGCGCTAAAATTTATTTGCTACTGATCTGGAATCTCTTCTACCCAAGATATTCTCGCTCAATGAAGGTCCTTTAAGTATGTCCAATTGGTTTCATTAGTTAATTAGATAATTCGTACAGAAATGTATGAACCATGGAGAAAAATTAACAGGTTTTGGTTCAAATTAAAACTCTTGTGTAATGATAGAAAAAACACTTTTGGTTAGTCACTCACTAGAAACTGTCATGTAACCAATGTCTTTTTAGCAACATGTATGTGGGTGATCAATGAGTAAGTTAGTTTTCTCGCCTTTTGTCGGATCAAATATGAACGCTACTGGACACAAACTAAGACCAAATAAGCATAAACTCAAATAAAACCAAAAGTTGGGGGGGCGGGGCATACATAGCCAGTCAGGAAGAATCACTTGAAAACTGAAGATACCTATCATAAAAGTTTTGGTTATTGGTTTCTGACACTGATGTGTATTATCTTTTCAGCATACACGATTTGGTGTGACCGCAACTCAGTACAATACCTATTCAGTGACTGATTGCCGTGGATTAGTAAAGACCCTTGTTTGTGGAGTTAAGACGATAACCTGGGGACTTATAGCGTGCAAAGGTGGACCTGATCTACAGCTGGTACAGAACAAGCAGTTTTTGCCGAAAGAAATCCTTGTTTTCATTCGTCTTGTTCGTTATGCTTTACAATCATTGGATATCTATACTGTCAATGTGTCCCCAACGGGACAAGCTATTGTCAGACCAGCCGTGTAAGTATTACCTTTATTTATTTCACTGTTTTTAAATACATGAGGTAGATACAGTACTACCCTGTTGAGTGCTGATTCGCTATAGCACTCTTTTTCAAATATTTTTTGTGGCAAATTTAGTAATATTTTTATCAATTTCGATGTTTTTACATTCATTTTAATTTCTAGTTGCTTTCTGTCACAACTCTGACTCAGACTGTAATTCTATAACAATTAGTAAATAAAGAGAAAGTCTGCTGTCAGAATCTAACTCACACCCTCCAGCCACAGGGAGTCTTGTATATGCCTGGCTGCTTATAACCATCCAGCTACAGGGCTCCATGGTTGAACAGAAGTTGATTTTACGTCCATAAACTCGACTCCTTGCAACCGATATTCGTCATTTGTTGATGTTTGCATTTGAGTTGTAGTAGTTTTTAATATATTTTATTTATTTTTTACTTAAATTTATTCTTATTTTTAATAGCAATGTTAGTATGTTGCAGTAGGATTATGGTCGGAATTAAAATTGTGATAAAAAGCAACTAAAAACTAAGATGAAAGTAGAAACTAGTCAAAATTGATAATAAAGATAATGTTACAATCCTTTATATAATAATAATTAATAATAAATTGAAATAAAAAATTTGTAATGTTAAATTTCTGAAGTAAATGAGACAGCATCGTGGATGGTCTCTGAAATAACTGGATACTATTCTCTTCAGTTAATGACTACGGGTATGAGATTATACATATATACTATGATTTTTTACAGTGTAATATTTGCATTGTTTTAAAAAAATGAATTGACCATTGTATATACTAACATAGGTATTTCGTTTGACTTTGAGTAGAATATAATCTTGTAAAGGTAAACTTGTCTATAGTTCTGATGGAGATTATTAACATTTAAAGAGTTTTGAGGACTAATATTCAGGCCTCACAACGAAAGGGAAAGAAAACATCTGAAACCAATATTATAAATGATATAACATTTGGAAAAAAAATTCTTTTTACCATATTAGGATAGTACACCTGAAAAAGTCTGTTGAATGGATCTGCCGAGACATTTTATTAATAACATAAGCAACTAGGAGTCCAATCGTCTGAAAAACTGTTTGGAATGGTTGACTTATTGGGGAAAAATGCTGTAATTTTCCTGTTTTTATCTTTCCAGTGGTCAGAGTGTGAGGACAAAGGAAGAAAAAGAAGTATTAGAACATTTTGCTGGTGTTGTAAGTATTAATACTTATTTACTAAATTTTGTAAATTGTCTTTTTTTTTTTTTTAGTTTTAACAATTTTCATGTTTGAGTGATAGTTAAGTTATGTCTTTTCAGACTGTGAACACCATTGCATCTTCTTTTTATTAAGAAGAAAGTGTGAAATGAATGATGAAAACTGATTCTTTTTTTTCTATCAAATATGAAATATGGGCTTAGCTGTTATCATCAGCCGTTATGACTCCACTGCTGGCCAAGGCCTTTTCCATCTCCTTGTGAACAAGTAGTACCTTGTTTACTTTGGCAACACTTGATACACTTGTTCAAAGCTGCTGGAAGGACATCATGTAAACATGTGCAACTACTTTAATTATGCTAAAACAAGTGAAAGATTGATCTGAGTGATTTTATGAACTTAGATATATTTTTTTTAAGAGAATCAGCTAGATTTTGGACTATCATAGATTTTCATTGGTTAAATTTGAAAAGAAATTTGGCAAGATCTTGCCGAGAATGACTCTTTTGGCAACCCTTGTGTGATTCTCTGCAGTAAAGGCCATGCCGTGCTCTGATTGGTTCATAATCACAGGTTTCCTTATCTGAAAGTTGTTGACACTAGTCGATTTGAACTTTGCTAAATTATTTGAAGATGTTTGTCAGATTATCTTAATGTGTGAGATTTTGGAAGTTTCAAATAGTAGCTTATTGATAGCAAGAATTTTCCATTCTGTGTAGAGCTACAAAAATTCTCTATTAGCCGGAAATATTGTCAAATTTTATAATTTTTGTGATTTCTTTGGTCAATATACCTCTAGTCATAAAGAATCTCCGCTATGGCTCAGCTCTATGAATGTCAAATTCTCCACCAATGTCATCAATCGTTGTCAAAATGCAGTTTCTTTTATCTTCTAGTTTTTCAAATAAAAATGATTTTAATCTTCAACACTCTGTAGGTGACTTTGTTTGTTGGGCCAAAAATTTTTCCTGTCTCTGCAAGCAACTCTAAACACCAAATGATATTGTTTAAATTCCATTTTGTCATGTCAATTTCAGTCATGCATGAACGAATGAATGAGGCTTTCAAAGTTAGTAAGTGCACAAAATTTTGGCTCTCTTAAAGGAGAATGCTGATTGCTAAAGGTTAAACAAACATAAGCCATGAGTGTCTGTCATTACAATCTCAAACATTTTTTTTTTTTTAAATTGTCCGTTGCAATAACTTTCTGAAATTTCAGTTCTTTGTAACATGTTTTTTTATGTGCAATTATTTATTTTTTTTCTTATTTCAGTTTACAATGATGAACCCACAGACATTCAAAGAAATTTTTTCTATTACGATTGAAGTAAGTTGTATATTTTGAAAAAGTGAACTTCATGTTGCCCATGATAAAATAGCCATAGTCTTCTTTCCTAGTTAGTTCTTGTGGAGTTTTTAATCCTTTTCAACACCGCAAAATATAGAAGTTCCTTCAATTCTGAAAAATTATGGATACTTTTCTTGTTCCTGTCTCCCTCTTTGCCCCAGATTTTAGGAAATAATACAAACTATTGTGCTATTTTAAAATATGTTGTATTCTTTGATTTTTCTTTGCTACATCTATAAAATATTCAGGGTTTTCACTTGTTAGGTGGAAAAAATTAATTTCTCAAGGTCAGAATTTTACTAAGTGTTGGAGCTCTTGATTTCCAGAAATGGTTCAGAATGTCAGAATTTTGTATATTGTTTGGGAAGAGTCGGTCATCAATGTGAAGAAAATCTAGAGATTTGAAGGGAATAGGGAGGGCTAAGTACTGCTACTTCTCAATAGAGGGAGGGAGGCACATTTTTGAAGACTTTTAAAATGCAAGTTTTTTGAAAAGGCATGTTGTAGCTTTCTGGAATTTATTTTTCTAAATCTTTCATTAAAGCACATTTTGCAGAATTACAGATTGATATATTTTCTATTAAAAAAAATATATAAATATATTTGAATAAAAAGGTAATTAGGGTTACTTGATGGCCTACCTAACTCTTTCATTTATCCCTATGTTAACATTCATTGTCTGCCAAATTTGGTAAGTGTCGGATTTTGATCTGTCAAGTTGGTGAAAACTCTAATATTGAAATTCTCACTCTATTTATGTTTGTGACCTTATTAGCCAGAATGGCGCATTGTACCTATATAACTTGAATTAGGGTATTCTCTAAAATTGCCAACTTGAAGAATGCATAAAAAATCCTCTCAATTTAGAACTTGATAGTTCGGGACCTGCACTCACCTCTATAATAACCACTAAATGTTTAGTCTCCTTTATCTATCTGTTTATTCGCCTATGTATAAAAAATCCATATGCGATTGGGCCATTGAATTTTATGTTCATTCTGGTCAGATCAGATTACTCTACAAGAAATGCGTGTTACAAAGTCTGACTTATGAACTAATTGCTGTGAACCAAATTGAAAGTTCAAAAGTGGTGCATTACTTAGTGACACACATCAAAACCTTGTCTCTTCAATGGTGAAATTTTCAATCTGCATCCGTGTGTATTTTGGGCTCAAATGTAACTTGGGATTAATTGAAATTAACTCATCATGCTATACCTGTCCAGGTATACTTGATGCCAATTTTTAAGTTTGTTGACAGAAAGTTATGGTAAGGAACCAGAAACACACGCATATATGAAAAGTAGAACCCATTGCCACCTATGGTTGTTTAATACTGTTATGTATTCCAGTTTTTATAGATCATGAAATATTGATATAATATGAATATAGGTGACTCTTCCTGCAGGCTTACAAATGAGTTTTTATCTTTCTTTCTTTGCAGTACATGGTGGATCGCATTCACCACAATTATGCTCTTCAGGTAAGCTTTCTCTTTAACCCTTCAGTAACTGCCTCCAAATCACCTATTCAAACAAATGTAACTTGGGATTGATTGAAATTAACCCATCATGCTATACCTGTCATTTTAAAGCTTAATAAATGAGCTAAATAACTTGGGATTTGGGTTCCATTTATGCATATTTATTTATTGATAATACAGATTAATTGCAATTTCCATATTGCACAGTAATACCAAATATGGACTGAACTGTAAAAAAGTCATTTTGTTACACTTCTTTTTGAAAACTTTCTATTAACAAAATAAAGTTTATCATGCAGTGAATATGCAATAAGAACTTAAAACATATATCTCTTATACCTACGAGTTATTGACACATCTCTGAGTGGTGTCATTAACCTATCACTCTGTGGCCTCTATACAATACATTAGTACTAGTATTTATATAAACAAATTCTTACAATAAACTTATCCTCTGTGTGGGAATCAGTTATGGCAATTCAAAAAAATATTCTTACACTAGTTTGACACTTAAAAAGCAGCAAATAAAATAAAGTTTTGTAAACTTTTATCCAAAAATGAAAGGTAATGGCCCTTTTTCAAAGAGCTCATCAAAAAATGAGGCCATAAGAATTTAAAAACCACTTCTGATTCTATTGCTTGGTATGAATATTTTGTATTGAAAGGAATGATCATTCACAAAGGAATGAATTTAACATTTTTTATTTTTATTTTCTAATTGAAGCTATTGTTTATACTGTTTTTCAGATCATTGCTAATACGTTCCTTTCAAACATGACAACATCAGCAACCTTTGCAACCATTTTAGTAGAATTCTTACTTGCCAGAATGGAAGAAATGGGATGTAAGTACAGTTCATATCTTGAAGAGTCAGTAATAATCAAAACTTTTACAGTCATTCTTAGTACCATTCTTGAATCTCCCGAAGTACCAAATACTTTTCCATTCCTGGTATCACTAATCCAACAAATGAATCTTTCTGGTTTTTTATTCAAATTCCATTTGTGTATCCCTCTCTGCTCCGATGGATTTATTTAGCAGAATTTGCTTGCGTTTCATCATCTATATAAAAGAATATGTTCCTCACATAAATGAATCACTATAGCCCATGTGTGTACCAGAAGGATTATCTAAAAAAATTAGGATTTGAAAAAAATTTTTTTTTATAGATAATTTGAACCCCCCCCTCCGCCCCCCAAAACATTTTTTTTAAATGGTGTACTTATACAAATTTTCAAAGCTGTAGCCCCAAAAATGTGACCCGGAAGGCCCTTGACACACGAACAGACTAGCAAAGAGAGAAGAATCTAAAGCTATCTTTACTATTTGATTGGGTGGGTCATTTGTTGGGCTATGGTGATTCAATACTAAAGAAGATTCTAAGTTGGCTATGTATGGTGATTGAACAATCCAATCCAGTCATTTTTTAAAAAATTTTCATACTAGGGTAGTACCTATTCCAAAGGTGCATGTTTGGAAGGGGCCGGACTTTATGGTGTATTGAGCAGCAGTTACTGTGTTGCCAATTTACTTATTTTATATCTAAATTTAAGTAATTCAAAAAGGTGGAAGTCAAGGGAGATAACTTAAACTTGAGATCTATAATCTTCAATCATTTAAAAATTTTTTTATAGATTTTTCTTGAACTACTGATAAAAAAATGTTCAAACTTGACACTACACTACCTGTGTGATGACTAATATATCTGGCGAATGTTATTTCTCCTATAGCCAGCTGTTTAGTTATCACTGTACATACACACAGATTTTTTTAATTGTCATTGGATTTTTCTTTTTCTCTTTTGACAACTGATTTTGACTCTTTGCCTATTTTTTTTTGTTTTTGACAGCTTCAAATACAGAACGTTCGAATTTGTATTTGAAACTTTTTAAATTAGTTTTTGGCTCGGTTTCTCTATTTGCGGCTGACAATGAACAGATGTTAAAAGTAAGTTGAAGTTTCCTTGTTTTTTTTTTTTTTCCATATTGTAGAAAATATGCATTGCCCTTTTAATAACTCTATGGAATTATTAATTCATTGTGGCTTTTAATCTTTCAATTCTAGATTATTCGTAGGTAATTATTGTTTAACTGCAATTACCAGCATTGTTACTTTTGGGTTGCCAAACACATTCTTTTTTTCACTCCATTGCATAGTTTATGCCCCATGTGTCTGTATAGATGGAAATCATTTAGATTAGGAAACAAACTTCATGCAATGCACCCAATAAGCTTGTATTATGACTAGAGGGCTTTTTACCTAAGCTCAATATGGACAGGTATAGAGTTTGGATGAGTTGCAATTACCCGAATCTTTTAGACATCCTTGTAAACCATATGTAACTCTGTCTGGCATATACAATGATTTTAATTTTTATGCCTTAAATAAATTTTGTCAAAAAAATTAACATTGTGATTTATAGAAATAATGATTGTATACATAGATATGTATTATCACAGAACATTGAATTTGCTCCAGATAATGCCAACTTCTAAAAAATTTTTTAAATTTTATTTTATATAATTTTTTTTTATTTTTGAAAATTAAAAGCATTCTCATACTTGAAGTAGCCACACTGTTTTCGCCAAGTCATTTTTATGGTTCTATTCAGGTGTAAAATGTAACATGGAAAGGTCCATAGAAATGAATCTGCAAAAACGTGGCTACGTTGAAGAGAGAGAGTTCAAATAGTCCTAAAAAAAGTTATTGGCAATTGCTTTAGATATTAGAATGTTGTAAAATCATTTTTCAAGATAAATGTATTTTTCTTCCAGTCACATCTTCACACCATTGTAAACCGATCAATGTCATTAGCAACAACTGCTAAAGAGCCGTTCAACTATTTTCTCCTACTGCGTTCATTATTCCGATCCATAGGAGGAGGTAGTTATGATCTTCTCTATCAAGAGTTTTTACCATTGTTACCTAATCTCCTGCAAGGTAAGTTTCTTCTGTTTTTTTTTTTCTTCTGTTTTTTTTTTCTTCTGTTTTTTTTTCTTCTGTTTTTTTTTTCTTCTGTTTTTTTTTTTCTTCTGTTTTTTTTTTTCTTCTGTTTTTTTTTTTCTTCTGTTTTTTTTTTTCTTCTGTTTTTTTTTTTCTTCTGTTTTTTTTTTCTTCTGTTTTTTTTTCTTCTGTTTTTTTTTTTTCTTCTGTTTTTTTTTTTTCTTCTGTTTTTTTTTTTTTCTTCTGTTTTTTTTTTTTTTCTTCTGTTTTTTTTTTTTTTCTTCTAGACTTGCATAGCATCCTTGAAAAAATGATGGGATTTATTTGATTTATATAGGTATGAACGATATTAACAAAATTTCCACTGGAAAGACATCTGAGAAATTGAAAAAAATTGAATGAAATCAGCATAATACCCAATTTTATTCAAATTTTTTATATTTATTTATTAAAGGACAAATTTTCAAAAAAATAATTCTTTATTCAAAATATCTTCAAAGAATTTTTTTTTTCTTTTTATGATTTTTACCCTACGTTTTATCTTGGTAATTTATTTTAGTTATACATTGATGATTTCACTGATTTTTACACTTTTAACTGATAAATTCTTTAAGATATCAATAATATTTACCCTAACAGATGAATCCCTTGGGTAAAATCAGCTTCTGTTAAACTACGGAGTCCCATGGTTGAATGGTTAAGGCATCCAGGTGTATACTGGACTCTTTATTTCAAATCGTGCTGTCTACCGGTTGCTGTAAAATTAGGGTCAATTGAAGTCATAATAAATAAAAAAAATCTAAAAATTAAGAGAAGGTAAAATTAGTCAAAATAATTTGTTGTAAATTTTTCTGTTGCACTGTTTGTATATCTTTAAATTATTAATGATTTTTGGTCATATGAACACATTTTTGAACTTGAAAGTGTTTTTGAATTTTTGCTGTTCTGACATTGTTTCAGCCAATCTTTTCTACAGCCTCCATTTTCAGTATGGCTGAGTAAAAACTTTTTTTTTCAATTGGCACTACTGAAAAAGAGTCCTCTTTTTACATATCGATAGTATACATGAAGGTTGTAGAATGGATCTACCAAAATGTGAGAACAAGGATAAGTTTTATTGTCCAAAAAACTCTTTGATTGTAAGGAGAGTTCCTTAAAATAGACCTTTGAATCTTAGTATTCAAAGATTTTTTGAGAGAAATGAACTCATTTGTTTTGTTAACACGTTTTGGACAATCCATTCTGTGGCCTTATCAGGTGTACTGTCTGAAAATGATTGTGGTTAAAAAAAAAACTTTTTTATTTTTTCCCCTCTACCTCCAGTGGTAGCAAAGCTTATCACATAGTATCAGGATATTTTCTTCACCTTCCATACCTTGAAAAAAAAAATCTTTTTAGAACCATTGCATTTGATTAGTACACCTGAAGAAAGCCATAGAATGGAACAGCCAAAACTTTGTGTCAACACAAGTTCAATTGTCAGAAAAACTCTTTGAATGTTGATAACCTTTCACAAAGCCAGACAAATTTTTTAATTAAAATTTATCTTATATTTTTTTTTTTTTTTTTTTCCAGGTTTGAACAGCCTGCAAAGTGGCTTACATAAGCAGCATATAAAGGATTTATTTGTTGAGCTCTGCCTCACGGTTCCTGTAAGGCTTAGTTCTCTGCTGCCTTATCTTCCCATGTTGATGGACCCCTTGGTTTCGGCATTAAATGGATCCCAGACTTTAGTTAGCCAAGTACGTGGACTCAATATTTATTTTCACTAGATTATCAATTTTTTTTTCTTTCTTTAATTGATCACCATTACCTGCAACAGACTGATTTAATAAATTAGGCTGGGTTTAGGTTATTCATGTATACAGACATATGTATCTGTTGCTCTTACCATTAAACTAAACAGCTGCTGGTAATGTAAAGGCCCAAATGATTACTCCAAGTCCAAATTCTCATTTTGTTTATTCATGGTCTGTATCTGCTCTCTTCTTTTTTTTTTTCAATGTGGACAATTATTTTATTAAAAAATAGATGTATAATCCGACAAAAATATTATAAATTTCATTATTATATCGAAGCTCTATTTTAAATGATCTCCCCATCATTACATGGTGAATGTATCATTTAACCTAGACAACATATTTAGAATAAACAATCAAAGAAAATGGAGCTGCTGCGGAGATTGAACCTGTAGCTGATAGAATAGCTGCTATTTTATTCATGTTGTCTAGACTATTATACAAGAATCGTGTCATACACCAAGAAATATAACGATGGTGTCAAATATGTAAGAAAACAGAACAACTTTAAAATTATTCGGATTTGGTTTTAAATCATTAACTTTAAACACTGCATTCTTGTTCAAGGGTACCAAATTTTGTGCATTTAGTAACTTAGAAAGCCTGTAACTTGTGCATTATTCTCATGTATTTCTGAAATTGACATAACACAATTATATTTTTCAAACACAATGTTCAGTGATTGAAGTCATTTGGAGTCACAGGACAAACTTCATGCTCAGCGGAAGAAGTTACCTAATAGTTTTGATAGTGTTAACCCATTATTCACTGACAGTACTCCGGGGTACCTAGTGTCAAATACCTTGATAAATATTCTTTTTTCTGCTTTATCCTGCTGAATATTAGTTTTTTTATACTAGATGATAATTAGCTTTTTGAGTTGTTGAAGAAATTCCATTCTAAAAAACTGTTTGATATTGTCAAGTTTGATTACCAAAGAAAAATGTTGCACCATCTATATTGTAAAACTTGTCAAGAAATTGTTCTGTTCCTTTCTTCCTCTGTTCCTTTCTTCCTCTGTTCCTTTCTTCCTCTGTTCCTTTCTTCCTCTGTTCCTTTCTTCCTCTGTTCCTTTCTTCCTCTGTTCCTTTCTTCCTCTGTTCCTTTCTTCCTCTGTTCCTTTCTTCCTCTGTTCCTTTCTTCCTCTGTTCCTTTCTTCCTCTGTTCCTTTCTTCCTCTGTTCCTTTCTTCCTCTGTTCCTTTCTTCCTCTGTTCCTTTCTTCCTCTGTTCCTTTCTTCCTCTGTTCCTTTCTTCCTCTGTTCCTTTCTTCCTCTTTCAATTTTGAAAATGGTAGGAAGTTCTTACACTCATAAAACCTCAAAAGTAGTTTCCATGTTTGGAAATTACTTATTGAGGTCTAAGGGACATAAATCATTCAGAATGTTTGCACAAATTTCAATCATTTATACAGTTTTTGTACCATTTTCTTTGCAGGGTTTGAGAACTCTGGAATTGTGTGTAGATAATTTACAGCCAGAATTCTTGTATGAACATATTCAACCAGTTAGAGCAGAACTGATGCAGGTGAGTAAATCCGACATTTTTAATTCTCAACCCTTTTACTGCCAAGTATATATTTTCTATTTTGTAACTCCTGTTTTGGGGGTCCAATTGGTGTTCAGGCATAGATAATGGAGTATGAGAACCGAGTTCAATCTCCAGTTGAAGCTGTTAATGTTCCCTTTGCACTAAAACCCTTCGGAGGAAGGCTTCAATCCATTTCTTCTTGTCCCAGCATTGAATAGAATAGCTAGGCAGATTGTGTGCTCTTTGGGAAGGCAACCAGTCATTATTGTCAATGGTTGGTAGCAGCCCTGCTGCCAAAAAGGTTCACAAGTTTTCAAACTTGATCTATACATTGAGATGTTACGCATGGGCCAGAGGTATATTGCACAATCCAAGGTCCTGAGAGCTATGATATCTAGCCAGCTGGGGTTGGAAGTTCTGTCTATGTGAAGAACTCTGATTCCGATCCAAGGAATGCAGTTCCCTTATGTCTGTTTGACACCCACTTTGATGTCCTTGGTGATGCCAAACATATTGCTATGTTTTCCTTTGTATTACGCCTGAAGCCCAAGAGGGGGATTCTAAGAGCTGGGCATCCAGGGCACTTCATAGTCTTCCTTAGGCATGCCCTCTGGAGGGATGTTCCAGTGTTGTTTCATTATCTGTAGGGACAAAGCAGAGACCTAGGAACACCTATGCTCCTGGGGTGTATTGAAGATGGCTCTCTCCCTACAAATGTGTGTGTGTGGGGGGGCGGTGAGAATCGAAAGGGAAGAAAATCTGAGGGTAGGAAAGGGAAAAGAGGAGGAGGGATAAAGATTACTAGAGAACTTGAAGTTGGATTTGATTGCCTATGGGAAGGAGACGTACAATTATATGATCCATGATCACTGACTGTTTAATTGCATTTTGATTACTTATGTAATGAATGAAATGGTCAAATTGTTGCCGATTTTGTTTCAATTGTTGATTGAAAATCCATGTTTTCTTCAAAAATTTTTTTTTTTCCTCCCTCCTCTCTATCTTTTCTCACTCCATTTCTCCTAGGCACTCTGGCGTACTTTGAGAAATCCAGCTGATAACATTGCTGTTGTGGCATTCCGACTTCTTGGAAAGTTTGGTGGTGGTAATCGTAAAATGGTTAGAGAACCTCAAAAGGTATGGAGAATAAAATTTTCTACATTTTATTAAAGTATAGGATCAGTCCTCTTGGCTCTGCCTTTGCTTGCCAAAGACATTGATAGAAATATTCAATGACCAACTGTATTTCCATCGGTAGGTTTTTCAGAATCTTAACCTTTGAATTCATACAAGAAAAATTGGATGTCAAGGGTATTATTTTAAATTATCTTCCTTTGATCTGAACTTTTTTCATTTGAAAAAAAAAAAGCAATTCACAAAAGAGTTCCATTATCTTCAATTTTATTGAAGAGTAATAACAAGTGACCCATGAATTTAATAGATAATGCAATTTTTCTTTCATCTGCATTAGATACTGGTACAGAGGAAGCTGTATATATAATCATCAATGTTATTGAACAATTAAAAAAATCACTTGGTCACAAACACTAGTTAAAATGAATTGAAAATTCATATTGATTTCATATAATGTAGTGATGTGTATAACAATTAAATTAATGGGAATGAATACTAATTTTACCAATTTTCATATCCTTTGTTTAATGTTATCAGCCAGTTATTATTATCTTAGAGACTCTGACCCAAAGTGATCACAATAAACCACTTTCTCTGTATTTAAAAATTGCATCCAGTTGTTTTACTAAAAAAATTGATTTATGTATATATATTCTATTCCAGTTGAATTTCAATGAAAAAGAAACAGTTGGTCCTTGTGTGGTGATTCACTTTCAAGAATGTAAGACTCCAATTAACTTACCTGTTGAAAAAGTAAGTAAAAGTTCCATTTTTCCCTCCACAAAGTCTCAGTGTTATTAGATATCAGGTAACAACGTAAATTCACTGATGCATCCGCCCTCTTTATGTCCATGTTAGTGATTTCTTGCTTCAAGGGGATTCTAAATGAAGTAGTAATAGCATTACTAGTTGTGGTAGAAGATGAGGGTGGTTCACCCAGAGGTCTGGAACAAGTTTCATATCAATCCAACATACAACTGAGAAGAATGAAGATGAAGATGCTTCATCCAACATGACACAGCTGAGAAAATTGATATTTAACATATTAGGGTCAGTCCCAAAAGTGTCTTGTAGAGATGCATTGATTTATCTAAGACTTTGTTGCAGATTTTAGATGATAAAAATCTCAGTTCATTCATTTACGTCTAATATATTGCTCAAATATATCAGATGGATTTCAATTTTAAGATCAGTCGTAACGTGAAGTTTGAAGTGGAGTAAATTAAACTCCATTGGGATTTAATTTTAGTTTCAATTCTCATCGGGGAAGATTATCATGCATCTGGAACAAATAATCACCAGCATAGTACCCATAAAAAATGAAGGTATTATTTATGCATAGATAAATCATTCAAATATATATTTGACTATGGATGTACTAAATGTAGAAAAATCAGAAATGTTTATATTTTATGAAATTATTTTTTTTCCAATGCGACTACTGTGCAATCCGCTGTAGTAGTAATGATATTGACATAAACATATGCAGTTGCTTTGCCAGCTTCTTTTCTTTCCGATTACTCTTGTATGAAAGAAACCGACAGACAAAAAAGTGACTGTTTTAAGATGTCCACACATCTCTAGAAGATGCTTTTTGATTGGTCGGTTTGTCACAAATAGGAAGAGATATATCATTGTTACCAATCAATTTTTTTTTTTTACCAGTTGCAAATGATGTCAGAATAGAATATCCAAGGTCCTCATAAAAACGATTTTTATTGAAAATAATAGTTGTAGTATACTTTCATGTCATAATATTTTACGAGTATTAGAATCGATCGACTCTATGAAAGATTACTTGCTCTTCCTGCTTCTACCATGGATTATGGATACATAGTTGAACTTACGGTTCTTGTTATATCATACAATTGAAACTGGTGCATTCAGATTGGGTTGTCTGAAGTAACAGGCTTCCTGCTTAAGCTGCACCAAACATTAAAGATTTTGTTATTCCTTTTTGCATAGTTCCAAGTGACAAATTGCAAAACTCATGACAAAACGACATGGACTCTATTTCTTACAGTGACCTTCTCAACTTTTTTGTAAAATGAAAACAATTCACCACAGGTACCGCACCAGCTAGCAATATATCTGTAGACCAGCCATTCTCAACCTTTTTTGACAACAGCCCCCTTCAGAACTCCTGTCAAATAGGGATACAACACAAATTCATTTATTCCACCTTATGGCTCCTTTTAGAGGTGCCCCACCCCGGCTCGAGGGGAATGTGTAAGCCCCCCTCTCCCTAGCCCAAGGGGAATGTGTGAGCCCCACTCCCCCTAGCCCGAGGGGAATGTGTAAGCCCCCCTCCCCCTAGCCCGAGGGGAATGTGTAAGCCCCCCTCCCCCTAGCCCGAGGGGAATGTGTAAGCCCCCCTCCCCCTAGCCCGAGGGGAATGTGTAAGCCCCCCTCCCCCTAGCCCGAGGGGAATGTGTAAGCCCCCCTCCCCCTAGCCCGAGGGGAATGTGTAAGCCCCCCTCCCCCTAGCCCGAGGGGAATGTGTAAGCCCCCCTCCCCCTAGCCCGAGGGGAATGTGTAAGCCCCCCTCCCCCTAGCCCGAGGGGAATGTGTAAGCCCCCCTCCCCCTAGCCCGAGGGGAATGTGTAAGCCCCCCTCCCCCTAGCCCGAGGGGAATGTGTAAGCCCCCCTCCCCCTAGCCCGAGGGGAATGTGTAAGCCCCCCTCCCCCTAGCCCGAGGGGAATGTGTAAGCCCCTATTGTAAGGCTATAGAAAAGGTGCAAGGGATGATGTGAACACACAAACTTGGCTGTATGTGTATTCATTCATTTGTTCCGCATACTATAATTTATACTGTTGCTGATGTGTCAGTTCTGTTTTTTTACCTTTAACCAATACAAGAATATCCTTAACAATACTTTGCATTATCCTTTCAAATTATTGTGTAAACATACCTTAAGCTGTGTTCTGTGTTGGTATGTTAACAAAGCCACTGACATTTACTAGTTTCTATAAAGATTGTTTATTGTGAATTGTTTGAAAAATCTGTTCATCACTGATATTGGAGAAAAAAATAGACATAGAACCTCAAATCAAGGTTGAAAGATGAATCTGATTGCTTCAATTATAGTAGGTTTGGATGTGAAATTTCAGGCTAAAAAGTTGATTTGTGGTTATTTCTTTTCTGTTTCTCCCTTCACAGGCTATTGATACGGCTCTATCCAACCTGAAATGTAGTTCTACAAATGCGTATCTTCTGCGTCAATCGTGGGAATTGATAAGATGTTTCCTTGTTTCTGCCATGAACCTTGATGACAATCGACAGTCTCTTCTACATCTATTTTCTCATAGCAGGTTTGTTGAAAGTTTATTTAATAAGATACTTTTTCTTTTTTTCCACTACAGATTTTTCTTCAACTTTTAGCATTGTGGTTTCTTTTGGGGGGGGGGAGTTTCAAGGGTACCAAGATTTTTTGCACTTAGTAATTTTGAAAGTCTGTAACCTGTGTTTCGGTTCATGTTATGATAGAAATTGACATAGCAACATAACTGTGAAATTCGAACACAATCATTCAGTGATTGGAGTCACCTGCAGTGGCAAGACAAACTTTTTGCTTGGCGAATGAAGTCACCTACCGAGTGCTAAATGTTAAAGGAAAAAAAAAATCTATCAACTTTTGATTGTGAAAAGTGCACTTTTTTTTCTCTCTCCAGCTACAGAGAGAAAGATATTCCCACATCGTGTGGCAGTCTGTATAAGAATCCAGATGCTAATTCACGAAAAGTTCATGAACAGGCGTTAACGGGCATGTTTGGTAAGTTGATTTTTTTAATTTTTATTTTTGGGTGTTGGGCGTCAGAATGTTGCAATTGATGCACTGTAGTATTCCAATGGGGAAAAAAAACCCAACTTGGATATAAGGAGTACAATACTCATTTACCTCTGCCAATTCATGTTTGATTGCCCGCAATATTTCCAAAAGTTCTCAATTTAAATGGGGGGGGGCAATCCTGGAATTTTTTCAAGAGTTACATTTTTATATATTGAGATAACAGTCTGGAATATGAAAAATCAAAACTATGCTCCCTATGTCGTAGCCCTATATGAACTGATTGTCATTCAGTTTTTTTGTTGGTGTATTATATTGGCAGGGGTATGTTTCTCTCATTGCTTTTTAATTTAATTACAAAATAATGTGTAAGTTGTTTTGACAAAGATTTGGTGTCAAAAATTTTCGTGACGGCACGCTATCATTTTTTTTTCTACTGATCTTCTAAAGCTATTGAGAGTTATTAATGAATCCTGAAGCAATTCAGTTCATTGTTATGAATAAATAAATCTCTTGCATTGAATTGGATTTTTCAAAAATGTTTTTTATTTATTCACTTAATTATTTCAGTTGCTGCTGCAATCAAAGAATTAAGGAATCCCGTTTTAACTTTCATGGGTTGTATGGTACGACATTATACAATGGTGGCTATCTCTCAACAGTGTGGTTAGTATATTTTTTCTTTTAATGACTTAGTGGTTAGAGCTCTTACTTAGAAATTGTGATATGCACGTTTGAATTCTATCTATTGTGGAGAATATTATTTTCTGTATTAACTAACACAAAGTAAATATAGCCAAATTAGTTTGTGCTGTTGATTTTGTCAAATCGTGTTTTGCTCAGTGTAACTTTGTATCAATGTCCAAAGAGTTGGGATAAGGTAGGTGGGTTAGTAAAGTCTGGGATGACAGATGCGAAGTCAAAGAGGGTATTGTTAGAAAAATGAAATAACTTGGCTATAGTGATTTATTTCGAGGCAGAAGTAGCAATATGTGTTGATTTTATTTTTTGGTAGAATCGTAGTACTCAAACCATTTACAGACTGAATTAATTTCTAAAGTTTTACCAGTTTCAAGGTAACTCAAATTCAAGATCAAATTGTTCCTAAGTGAGGGAAAAATGAAAAAACTTGTGAATAATAAAGTTTAGTTCATGTCCAATTAAACCGCCCTGTGTTCAGGGTCACGACCATAAGAAGCCATGGATGTTAAATCGCCGTCTTGAAATCTTTGACAAATAATAATTTGACAGTATGGAAGTTCTTAAACGGTTTTGCCATTTTTTGACCATTTTTAGCATTTTTTGTTGCTTGTTTTGGCTATTTAAAAGAATTATTTTTGCACTTTCTGGCAGTCAAACTAGCACAAAAATCATTTTTGAGGTGGTAACTGAGTTTCTATTTCTTCTCTCTGCTAACACCCATGGAAATCATAAAACATTCAATACTAGTCAAAAATTGTATGAAAGTTTTTTTTTTGTCTTGTCTTTTGTGTCATGTCCATCTACATATATCATGGCTGAAGCTTTAAAATGTATTTGTGATGTTTTCTAGGTCCTTTCCCTGTTGGAGAGAAACAGAACAAGCTTCAAGGCATGGATACTCAGATTTTGGTAGATGCCATTGCTGCTGTAATGGGTCATGAAGAGAAAGAACTTTGCAAACCTGGAAATGTTGCATTGATGCTTATATTAAACACTGTAACAATCATATTAGGTTCTAAGGAACGGGTGAGTCATCAAGTCATGTTAATTAATTTGAAATTAACATTATAGTAATGAACAGGTATAGTTGGAGAAGTTGAATTTTTAACTATAAGGAATATTAAAACAGATGCAAAAATGAAATGAAAACCTATTATACATTCTATGATTTAAGTCTTTGAGAAATGAGGGAGTTGAAGGTTGCTTATCAGTTGAATGCATGTCAGGCTAGAATGGATTTTAACACTGGTTTTCTTCACTTAGCAAGGCAGATGTTGGGGAACACTGCTGTGTATAATTTGTAAACTCCTGAGTTACATTTGTGTACCTAGCTGCTGCCGAAAATGGATTGTTTGGGTTCTATTAATGACCACAATTTTTTTTTGCACGGGAGAAAAGGTTTGCATCTTTTTTCGAAGTGTACAACTGATGAGTGCTGAAGAACAGATTGGCTAGAAGGATGGGAAGAAGTGATTCGATTGTCCAAACTGTTGTACAAGAGAAGCTCCTACTTAAGACAGATCCTATTCCAAATTAGGACAGGAGGAGATAGGAGTTTCACCTTTAATTGCTTGTCATTGTTTTTAATCAAGAAATGTTATAACTTCTGACTTGATCTGCATGAAAACCACTGAAAAGAGAGGCTAGGATTCTCTAATATCATCACTCAGATGTCATTACTAGTGGATTTATAAACTTATTTTCTAAGATGCAGGAATATTTCATTACTTAGTGGTGTTGCTCTAGACAAATCGTTTTTCCCATGCTATTTAGAATGACTGTATTTCAAATGTGATCTAAATTGCATCGCATGAGTTGCATGTGTCCTTCTCTCATTTTCGCTGAATTTTGTAAAGAGTTTGTAACTGATTTTTCTAAATACTGAACACGTGGAAATTTTTGTCTTTAGACATTGACATTAGTATAAGAAGCTGAAATATATTTGTTTTTAAATATATGGTGAGGAATATCATCAATATTTATTTACTGCATTGAATGTTGAGAACTTCAAGTTTTTGACTTTTCTTTTTTTTTTTTTTTTTTTTTTTTAGATTCTGACTTTTATTCTGATGCCATATTTGGTATCTTGAAATTTATTTAATGTAAATCTTGATCTTTTCTCTTTTCAGGCATGTCAACTGCCATTTTTTGAGTACCTTGTAGAACGATTGTGTGCTTTGTGTTATGATAGAGCATGGTATGCAAAACATGGAGGGTAAGAGGTTTTATTATTCAGAATTTATAAGTCAATTGTGCATTTAGGTAAAAAGAAAAATGAGACGATTATAAGTTCATTTTTATTCATTCATTTGGTCGGGAGGTGGGGATAAAAGGAAAGAAATTGTAACTCCTGTTTCTCTCGGTTTATACATGTCACTCACCAAGATGTACTAAAGTCTTAATAAAGTCCACTACAAGGAAGCTGTTGATAGTATAAGTAAATTTTTTTGTAAAATTTTAAATGACTGAGCTTCTGAGGAGATTGTTTCAAATGTGTTGACATTCTCATCAACAGAATTATCAGCTTCAAGTGGGAGGGCTCATTGTTAGTCAAAAATGAGCATAAAATGTCAATGTTCATTATATATCTATTTATGGGTTGGGGGGGGCTAATTTCTGCATTGGTGAATCAACCGAGTGTTTTTTGAAAACAGTTCTCTAAATCTAAATTTCCTGAAATGCCTAATATATATTTTATGATTTTCTATTTTAATCCAGATGTCAAGCAATAAAGTTCCTTTATGAGCATATGCCAAGAAAATGGGTGCTTGAACACCAATTTGTTTTTCTAAAAGCATTTTTGTTTGTAATATTGGACCTGACTGGAGAGGTGAGTTTGCTTTTCTTGCCCTTAAAATTTGTAAAAACTCTGTTCTTTAGCAAGTGATAAGTATTTATTTAAAAAACTTGAAGCACCTAATCTAAGGGCAGGCAACGAAGATTCAGCCCACGAAGGGATTTTGACCGAATATTGTGATACTATGCTTTTTGTTTCAAATGCTCTTAGTCATTTTAATTGATCCAAAAGGTGCCATGATTGAAATAGATTGCGACTCAATTGAGATCTTAGATTACTAATCAGCGTTCTTGGTTCAGCGCAAATAATTTTTGATCCTGCGATATCATTTTGGGGCAAAATATAACTAGATCTATTTAAATGGATAATTACCTTGTCTCAAGCCTTTTCATGACATTTATCTGGCCTGCCATCTATTCCATTGACCGTAAGTTTGATGTCTTAGGACAGAAAACAAATCTAGGCATCTCAGATTTGTCATGAAATAAACTGATGTTTTTCGAAATAAAAAAAAAACGTTTTTCCTCACCTAATTCTGTTACCTAATTGTTTTATGAATATTGAAAAATATTTGGATTTACACTAAAGTATATATTTGTGTAAGTTATCCATACGTGGACAACCCAGTCATTTTTGACGGATATGATATAGTCTGCCTTGCACACAGAAGGTCCTAGGTTTGATTCTTGGTATGAGTGAAGAGTGTAGAAAATTCATCATTCGGACAAATTTCCCTTTGCACTCAGCAGCTAATTGAGTATACTCTAAGGTGTGAGATTAGGGTAGAGGTATCCCATTGGTAGACTTGCATCCTGTGGATGGAGAGAGGATCACTGAACTGATGTATGGCAATGGTGAGCGGGGCTTCGTTACTAGCTACCATACTACATTAGGAGTGTTTCTTAAGATACAGAAGCTTTACCTACCCTTATGGCAGTCTGTAAGAAAAGAAAACCAAGCAGTGATATCATATCTGTACTTATATTCCCTCAGGTCTCCAATGGAGCTACAGTTTCATGTCATGCTTATCTACAAGCAAAGTATTCTATTCAGTCAAGATGGGACAATGTTTCTCATTTTTCAAACTACCACCCTCTTTGAGAACACATTTCATCAACATCCTCTCATAATGTCAGTTGGAAAAGATAAATTGAAAATCATATTTCAATTAAATATTTGAAAATAATTCAACTTTGTTTTATAACCACAAATATAATAGTATAAAATATATAAAAGTACTTGATTAATTTATATAAAAATAATATAACCATTTTTTTTTTCTCTTCTTTTAATGTTTGGTTTTAATTTAATTGAAACAATCGATGTCACACACTGTAACTGGGAACATTTTGAAACCAGTCAAATTTGGTTCCAATAAATTACTTGAGCTGTATTTTATCTTAGATGTAATTAAAATGTATGACTCTATGCGTTTGAGGTACCAATTTGTATTCTTTGCACCTGGCTATCGTCACCAATCTCTTCTCACCCCCTTGCTTTCCAATGCCTCAAGTGGGCAGTAGGGTCCACTTCGGGAATCACTGAGATTGAAACTACAGTCTTCAGTTAGAAAATAGGCTATAACAAAGAAACTAGTGATATTGTTGTTTGTATTTTTTTTCCTTAGGTATCCAGTGGAGCTATTGATATAAGTAATGAAAAAAATCATCAAAAGTTTTAAAAAGAATCACATTATAGATTCAACTCACTTTCATCATTCAAATTGCCTTGTATAATTTAAAAAGAAAATTTTTCAATCTTTTTTGTTCATATGCTTGCATTTGTTTTCTTGTCCAAGTATCAATTGAATAAAACTAAATAATTGTATTTTTCTGTACTCTTCTCCTCGCAGGTCTCTAGTGGAGCAATTGATTTGGCCAAAACAAATATAGAAAGTATGTTGAGACTCTGTGCTAAAGAAATCCCAGATGCTACTGAAGATGTAATCCTGGCGCAAAAGAAATCCTTACATGATGTTACTCATGAACTTGTCAAACAAGTTACGTCTCCTAACACCATGGTGAGAGAACAGGTAAATAGCATTTCCTATCTCTACAATGTGATTATATTCACTTATTTTGGTAAACCTATTTTTGAATTGTATGTTTTGTTGTTTGTATATTAACGCTTCCCAGAAGTCCTTTGAAGTGTGCAAATTGAAATCATCAGTTCTCGAGAACACACAAACACTAATGTTCACAATCCGATGTAATTCATTATACCAAGGTCCACAGTACAACTTAATACCAAATCTTTCCATGATCGTTTCACAAACCAAACTCCTACTGAATTAACTCTATTGTTTTTTTTAAATCAAAAGTTAAAACATTGTGATGTCATATGGCTCTATAAAAGGTGAAATTGAGCTAACCTTTTGTTTCTGTCATTTCCAAGTTAAGAATCCCCATGCGAGGTTGAACTTTTCAGCAAGTTGTTTTTTTGGGTTTTTTTATCCAATCACATACACCTTGTTACATATATAAATCTTATGCTCTCTATGCCTGGGAGAGGCGTTTGCTCTCTATGCCTGGGAGAGGCGTTTGCTCTCTATGCCTGGGAGAGGCGTTTGCTCTCTATGCCTGGGAGAGGCGTTTGCTCTCTATGCCTGGGAGAGGCGTTTGCTCTCTATGCCTGGGAGAGGCGTTTGCTCTCTATGCCTAAAGATGTTAGTCACGTGACTTTCTATTATATTTTATCATTGAAAGTATTTCCCATTGCAGTTGTGAGAATTACCACCTTTTTATTTCTTTCCAGGTTATGTATGCATTAGAGGTACTTGCGGAATCAACGAATAAATCCGTCACAGAAATCATGGAACCTCATAGAGAAGTTCTTCAGGATATGATTCCCCCCAAGAAACATCTTCTACATCATCAGCCTGCTAACGCTCAGATAGGTTTGATGGTAAGTTAACTTGTCATTCCAGTGCACTCAGACAGTCTTGCATTCAGTCTTGCCAGGGTTCAGACAAGTGGAGACAAGTGGAGACAAGTGGTAGCCCATGCAGCAAGTCTCCCCTCTCCACACACATGATGCCCAAGGCAAGGGCAAGGGCAGTTTGGCACCAATATTGTTATAGGAGTTGCCAGAATGAGGCTGATAGTATTAGACTGCCTTAGGGATTTAGAGAGTTCAGTCTACCCTGCTATTTTATCCATAGCTGGTGGGAGAAGAGATGGATTCATGCCTTCTCTTCATTCAGTTATGGATAAGATAAAAATCTTTCTAAATACACTGGTTAAGATATGATTATTATGAACCTCTGTTTATTAATTTAGGCTAGTGGTTTTCAAACTTGGTGAACCCTTTTCAATAATTTTCTAGGGAACCTCTCCAAAAAACAATTTTCCCTTATATATATATATGTGTGTGTGTATGTATGTAATTTTTCCCCCTGCAGTTGTTAAAGTGGGAAATTTGAAGAGGCAAATTATTAACTTTTATGGATGATGGAACTCTGTTTGTATTGTTAACACTATGTTTCAGCCAATCCATTCTCCAGCCTTTTTCGTATCATTAACTCGGGTATACTATCTGAATGATGGTGGAAAACAGAATTTATCACCAATGATGGTAACACTTATAACGTAGGATTCAGGTGTTTTCCATATCTTTTCCTTGTTGAGTATTGGAGGCCATATTGAGTTGAACTTTGCACTTGTCTGACTAATACACTGAGTTGACATGTTGGTGTGTGCTGCTGCTTTGATTTCCTCAGTTTTCAACAATGTTCCCTGTTGATAATGCTGACTTCTTCCCAGAGAGGATAGTGTTCGCCTTTTTCTCTCCAGATATGGTTAACCATTCCAGACTGTTTCATCATGCCTTTGATTAAAGTCTTGTTTACAAATATTTACAAATGACAAGGAGCAGCTTGTTTGTCTAAGAAACTCTTTGAATGTTAATGACCCATTGATGAATAGTAAGGGTCAGCAAATTATGGCCTGCAGACCAAATTAGGCCTGCAACCTCATTTCATCTGGCCTGCCGACTTCATTGAATGCAATGTTGCATTTTTTTTTTCTCCTACATATCCATCTTTAGATTGAAAAATAATTCAAATTCTTTTTTCCTTTCTTTTTTCCTTTCTTTTTTCCTTTCTTTTTTCCTTTCTTTTTTCCTTTCTTTTTTCCTTTCTTTTTTCCTTTCTTTTTTCCTTTCTTTTTTCCTTTCTTTTTTCCTTTCTTTTTTCCTTTCTTTTTTCCTTTCTTTTTTCCTTTCTTTTTTCCTTTCTTTTTTCCTTTCTTTTTTCCTTTCTTTTTTCCTTTCTTTTTTCCTTTCTTTTTTCCTTTCTTTTTTCCTTTCTTTTTTCCTTTCTTTTTTCCTTTCTTTTTTCCTTTCTTTTTTCCTTTCTTTTTTCCTTTCTTTTTTCCTTTCTTTTTTCCTTTCTTTTTTCCTTTCTTTTTTCCTTTCTTTTTTCCTTTCTTTTTTCCTTTCTTTTTTCCTTTCTTTTTTCCTTTCTTTTTTCCTTTCTTTTTTCCTTTCTTTTTTCCTTTCTTTTTTCCTTTCTTTTTTCCTTTCTTTTTTCCTTTCTTTTTTCCTTTCTTTTTTCCTTTCTTTTTTCCTTTCTTTTTTCCTTTCTTTTTTCCTTTCTTTTTTCCTTTCTTTTTTCCTTTCTTTTTTCCTTTCTTTTTTCCTTTCTTTTTTCCTTTCTTTTTTCCTTTCTTTTTTCCTTTCTTTTTTCCTTTCTTTTTTCCTTTCTTTTTTCCTTTCTTTTTTCCTTTCTTTTTTCCTTTCTTTTTTCCTTTCTTTTTTCCTTTCTTTTTTCCTTTCTTTTTTCCTTTCTTTTTTCCTTTCTTTTTTCCTTTCTTTTTTCCTTTCTTTTTTCCTTTCTTTTTTCCTTTCTTTTTTCCTTTCTTTTTTCCTTTCTTTTTTCCTTTCTTAGAAAGATTAAAAAAAATTTTTTTTAGAAGAAATATAGTGTAGTTCTGATGCCAGTCTTCAAATTTACTGTATGGTCCTGAACCCTGAAACACAAATACATACATATATAAAAAGGGATAGAACCCTTCGCCACCTTTGGTGGCTACAGTTGTTCAATAATTTGAGAAAAAGCTTTTTTCATTTTTTTTATTTGCTCTTCTTACAATACATAAAAAATTGCTTATCTGGGCCTCCTTTAAAACGTTTGCCAACCTGATGTATTGCATATAATCAAAGGTATTGAGAAACAAAATTTTCAAAATTCATTCGCTTCAATGAGAGTTATTTCAGTTATGTATTTCATATAATTCTGTAAAAAAAAATCTCTTGTCCATCCATGGTGACTGTTTTTGTTTGAAAATTCATAATCAAACATTTTTTAAATAAAAATATAACTTGTTTTGTGACTTTCATACTTATATGAACTCTGTAAATTGATACTCCTGCCTTATTAGCAAGTTGCATTTCCCTTGAATATTGACCTTACATGTATACTCTTTAGCAGACCTCATATTCTACAATGATTACATAGGTTTTTGTAGTGCCTAGTTCAGAGGGGACTTGAATATTGAGATTCCTGAGAAAGGACTACATTATTATTATTATTATTATCATTATATTGAGTTTTCTTTACTAATTCTCTTTATAGGAAGGCAACACATTTTGTACAACTTTAGAACCCAGGCTTTTTACCATTGATTTGCTAAAGATGGAACATAAAGTGTTTTTTGCTGAAGTAAGTAATCTTTTTCATTGTTTCTATGCATTTAATTTTTTTTTCTCTTTGTGCAGTCTGAAAAACCTTATCTATATAATTAAGTCTTACCTTTTTATTTTTGTTAGGGGTCAGCTGATGATAGAGCAGCCCTGAACTGTCTCTGGTTACCCTATCCTTCTTTATTTCCTAGACTTTTGGGGTCCCAGCTGGGAGCTTTTGACTAGGAACCTTTATGGCTAGAAGCTGGACCACGAGGTCAGCTTCTTTAAACAATAGAAATTTTCAACTTATTTTGTGAAACTTACAGAGTTTTACCTATTAGTAAATAAGAATTTCAATATCTGTGAAAAGATTCAAGACAACGCTATTTCAAAAAAATGGGTATTTCTTTTATGAATTTGACTCTGTGAAAATTTGTTTTCAATAAAATGGTGTCAACATGAGAAAATCAGTGAATTTTTTTTCTATCTTTATTGTCTTTTATGGTATACTTATTTAAGACAATCCAGCATAAGTGTAACAAATAAAACTTTGAAAAAAAAACTAAAATTTTCTGGGTTGAATTTAAGAAAAAAAAAAAAAAAAAAAGACATAACTAGTCAAGTTCATTCAAGTATGCCCACCTCCAGTTAGGGTCCTCTGTCACATCAATGCCAGGCCTACAGTAGGGATATCGTTGGTTTCAGACAATTCTATGTTTAATTCTCTTTTTATTTTATTTATTATTTTCCCTCCAGCTCGTAAATTTATCAAGTGCCGAAGATTCTCATTTGATGAAAATGGCCTGCTATAAGAACGTTACCAATTTGGTACCGCTTCGTAAAAGTGCTTTGCGTAAGTAAAAAAATTTTTCTTTCCAGTATACATCTTCATCTTACTAATTCTCTGAGTTTGGTTCCTGGAATCAATATTGGTGAAAGGAACCCAGAAATTGTCTGGGGATGACCTATACTCGCGTTCATGACCAGTAAAAATAACATAAAAATTAAATATTCAGATCTCGATAAATTTAGGTCATCTTAATGTAAAAGAATTGAGAAACAAATCAATTCTTAGAGGCGTCCTTGTCTCTCCAAGAGGGTTGGTTGGTCGGTAGGTAGGTTTGTCCCCATATTTTTCCTTGGCTGTTTTAAGTGAGATTTATTTAAACTTAGTAGGAAGGTGTCTCTTGATAAGATGCTTTATACTATGCAGTTATACTATGCAATTTATAGGATTTGAGTTCTGTTGTGCATTGGCCTTGCATAAAATTTTCATTTTTTAATTCAATTTTATTTTTCTGTGGAAGTGGAGTTTGAAAAATTCAGTCATTAAAGATATTATCTACTTATATAATGAATGAGATTTCTTTCTGTTTCTCTGTTACAATAGATTTTTACACTTAAAGGTAACACTTTCCTGATCAAAATCTCCTACTCACTGTTCAAAACATTGGACACTTCCACTTGAATTAGTATAGTAGTTTCTTCATTAATGAAATCATCTCTAAATTCAAATATATCCATGAGTTTTTCATGGATTCACTAAAGTACAATGATATTGTATGGTCATATAGATAAATAGAAAATAAAAAATAATGAAAATGGAATTGTTTTTTTTTTCTCTTCTGTCAGTGTTCTTAGGCGTTTATTTTAAAAATCATTCTAAAGATTCTAAAAATTGGGGGGAAAAAAATCATGACTTCTAATTCTTACGAATGTGGATACCGTTGATATACATGTATATGGAAAAAATTTATATATTTTTTTCTTCTCTCCTTCCCAGGAGCCCTGGCCGCTTCTCATTATATCCAACCAAGCCGTGAAAAGATCTTTCATGTTTTATACAAAGCGTTGGACAGCAGCAACACCGAACTGCAGGAGGCTGCACATGATTGTATGAAGAAGGTTAGTAACTTTTTATTCAGAAAGAAATATTAAAAAAAACCAAAACTTCTGAAAACACTGTAAATGAGTCATTTCTCTTGGCAATCCTATTAATAAAATCATGAAATTAACTCATTTCTTTAATTGCTCGTCTGTCTCTGAGCAGTTTGGTCTCATTTTTGGGACTACAATCTTTAAAATTTTCACAATTACACTGATAGGCATAATCTAAAGCCCTTTTTTTCTTTTTTTCCTTTTCTTCCTTTTCTTTTTTTTTTTTCTTTTCTTTTTTTTCTTTTTTTTCTTTTCTTTTTTTCTTTTTTTTCTTTTCTTTTTTCTTTTTTTTTCTTTTTTCTTTTCTTTTTTTTCTTTTTTTTTTCTTTTTTCCTCTTTCTTTTTCTATCCTTTTTTTCTTTTTTCCTCTTTCTTTTTCTATCCTTTTTTTCTTTTTTCCTCTTTCTTTTTCTATCCTTTTTTCTTTTTCTATCCTTTTTTCTTTTTCTATCCTTTTTTCTTTTTCTATCCTTTTTTCTTTTTCTATCCTTTTTTCTTTTTCTATCCTTTTTTCTTTTTCTATCCTTTTTTCTTTTTCTATCCTTTTTTCTTTTTTTTTATTTCTTTGGACCAACATTACCCAAACCTAGTGCTGGTAATTATTTAGATAAAATTTAATCTTTTATCTAGAATTGAGAATTTTTTCACATAATTAGTTCCGATACATGCATACCTTGGCTAAGGTAACCCATTCATGCAAGTTAGAGATATTCCGATAATGATCAAACAAATATTGTTAAAAATAATTTGGACAATACTGGCCGCTTCAGGATTGGGATTTCTCTAAGTTATTACTTGGAGAAAATAAGATAAACTCCAGAGAAGTTTGTTGAAAACTTTTGTTGAACTAAATGCATCAACCATTTTACCAAGTTTTTTATCTGCTTGTCTGAATTGATTTCTGTATCTTTTATGTAAAAATTGATTTCAATTTTGTAGTTTATATCTGGATTCACAATTGACATGGAAATGGTCCATGGTGACATGCGACCCTTATTAGGATTATTGGGCGATTATCGAAATCTCAACCTGAACGTCATTCAACGTCTAACCAGCCTCACCCAATTATTTCCCCACACTTTCAAAGAGAAACTGTTGGAACAATTACTGGTAAGATTTTTTATCAAATTTCTTTCTTGAAATCCTGACTAAAAAAGAAAATATCTAAATGTAAAAAGTCTAAGGCAATTTATTTTTGTTACCACAACCTTTTCAAATGTTCCATTCTACAGCCTTCTTCAGGTGTACTTTGGACGTGTGAAAAGAATCCTAACAATAAAATTTTTATTTGTCTCTTTATTTGTCAAAGTATAGTAAAACATCATTGATTTTTTTTGCCATTATTTACTTTAGCCTTAATTGTTGATCCTCTTTGCCACAACTAAATTACCAGTTAATGATAAACATGACACAGAAGAAATCGGGATGGACTTCGAGGGTTTGATTTAGACTAGTGCTTGCCGCCAATTTCCAGTAGCAAGAGTGGTTGCGTGTTAAGTTAGCAAGCCAGCCAGCCAGCCTCCCGCTTAGTTGAGTTTGATTCTCATCTGCAACGTATCATTCCGCTCTGTGCTGTAAAGATTTCTCTGACATTGAGCTATCAACTAATATCAATTTCACTGAGATTGGACAGAAATTAGATAAGAAAATGTATAGTCATTTTTTTGAGACAGTCTGTAATCAAATGTAAATGTCTAAAGCACTTAATTTCATTTTTATTTTCTAAAAGACCCATTTGAAAAAGTTCATGGAAGTTGCGATCTCAAACCAAAAGAGTGGTCACCAAAGAAGTAATGGTCAAGTGCTCTCTCAGGTAAGAATGAAATTTTTCGTCCATTGATAAAGGTCATCAAATGATATTTTAGCTCTACCCCACTTTTTTTTTTTTCTGACAACTGTAGGATTCATGTAACCCAATCGGTAAGGGCAACAGTATATCTTGATGCATAACTTAGTAAAGTTTTTTAGTCACTAACAGAATGATGAAAATTGACTGAATTATATCGACTGATTTCAATTTCTGTATCTTTTTAATCCCTTTCAGGAACTTAAAATTTGTGCTGCTATTATAAATATCTTCCACCTTGTTCCAACTGCAACTCAAAAGATAATTGAACCGCTTACGAGATTAACATTCCAAACTGAAAAGGCTCTGTTCATGGAGGTAAGTGGATTTTATAAGTATATAGCAGAAATACCTGGTGTTGCTCATTTTTTTTTATATTCCTTGAATAAATGCAATCATGTTAGCTGTAATAAGAATAAATTGTTCAATTCTTTTATTTTTGCTGATTCCCTCAATCTTTCGAACAATCTATTCAATCGTCTTTTCAGATGTCCTGTCTCTATGGAAAGAGAGGGTCTTTTTTTCCTTTAGTGCAAACAATAAGATTTCATTCTGTTTGCTAACCCTTGTCATTTTGCATTGCAGTAGAAAAATATACACAATTTTTATATAGGTTTAATGAGTCTGGTCACACTCCTCTCCTACTTCTATTCAGACTGACAATGATTACTGCAACTTTAGTATTGCACACACACACACGCATACACACACACATATACACACACACACACACAATTTTGACTATAGGGAGTGGGACAGGCTCAGGAGTGAAAGTGTATGGAAGTTTATTTTTCCATTGATAGTCTAAACATGTTTCGGGAGGTATTCCCATCTTCAGTTGTGTGTGTGTGTACTTTTTAGAGGCTATAGGTTTGCTGTGGAATCTAAGTCCACCATCAGGAGCTTCGCTTTGTGAGCAAAAAATGCTAGTGTCATCCTGTTGTGTGAGACAAAGTTCAGTCTGTGATGTTAGCAGCACTAGTAGGTCTTGGAGAGGACATAGGGTGTCAGGGTAGGAGGGAAGTGCTTTGATGTTAGATTTTGTTGATAGGTTGGGGATAGTATAAATGGAGGGGTGATGAGGTTAAGGAACTTCATAGGTGTTGACCTTACAGGTCATTGAAAATATGTTGGTTCTGATTTGTACAAGTGAGATGCCTTACTAAGGTGATGGTTGTTATGGGTCTGAGTGACTTTGAATTTCCCAATATTAGATGTATCTGAGAGGAGGTAGATGTGGATGTGAGGTTATTGTTAGTGGGAGGATTATGATTCAGAGATATGTGTGATTAGGGTTGTTAAGTTTGGTGTTAAGTCAATCAGGGGAGAGAATTTTGAGTTTGTTGATCCACCTATCCTCATGTCTTTCTAGAATTTTAGTTATGTCGGTGGGAGTATTTTAAAAATTTTTCAATGATAGTAAAGTTATCATCTGTGGCAAAATTGTGACTGGTTGTGCGAAAGTGTAGTTCTACGGGAAGTGGACTGGGAATGTTTTGTGATTTAATTATATATATTAGTTTAAATGTATTGGAATCAGATAAGCCTGTGTATCTAAGTTAAATTTTGGACACATCTAAAACTAGTAAATCTAGCTCAGTCAATAAGACACAACTACCAATCAATTGATTGTGATTTCAAAATCACAGGAGGGGAATTTCAATATTTAGTCACCAAAATTTGGTGAGGATTGTTTATGCTGAGTTGGGAGAAAAGTTGGAATTTGACAATAGCTTAGATTATGGATCCACACAAAACTATATATAAGTTAGTTCTTGAATTGCATTTAAAACAAAAACATTTATGTATTTACTTTTTTTGATATTGTAGGCTGGAAGCCCTTTTCGAGAACCTCTTTTAAAATTCTTATTGAGGTTTCCTCGTCAAACGGTTGATTTGTTTCTCAATGACAATACAATTATTGATCAACAATGGACAAGATATTTGGAGGTGAGTCAAATTCATTATTGCAATGGAGATGGTTTTTAAAGGACTGTATACTTATTGCTTGATTTTTGAACGACTTTCAAAATAGATAATAATGTTTACAGTACAGGACCATTCATCTGGCAAGCCTGAAATCAATGAATCTAGAGGGAAGAAAATTTGAATATTTACTCCTAATGTCCCCAAAAAACTTTTTTTTTTCTTTTGTTGTAAAGTCCCTCAATACGTTTTTAGTTTGAAGGTTCAATTTTTGTTTCAAGATGAACTGTGATTGAATATTCCAGATATAAATGGCCGTTTTTTCATTTGCAGTTTATGGTTCGGCACAAAGATGCCCAAGTTATTCGAGATGTCCTCATGGCTGATCCCATGCGACTGGTAAACATGGCTCTCCGTAATATCCAAGTAAGTATTCCAATTCCAAATGATTGACAGTTTTCATCTTCAATATTCTGCAGTTCAGTTGTTTGCAGTAAAATATCTTAACATGTCTTTCAGATTATGTGCTGTTTGCTCTGTAGTTGTTGGAGAGTATATCAACCCAAAGTATTGATAAAAAGGAACATTGATATGGAGTAAAATAAGTAATATCTGTTCCTTACATGAATGAATCACCGTAGCTCATGCGTGTACCAGAACTAATGTAAAAAAATTCTCTTAATTTTAAATAAGTTTTATTTTTATCTATAAGAAATTACCTGCACCTGATTTGGACATTGTTGGTCCAAAAAGACCATAGAGACCCATAACCCTTTTTTGGGGGGAGGGGGAAATGTCTTTGGATGGTCGTTAGTGATATAATCATGCAAATTTTCAAGAATGCGACCTGGATTGGTTGGAAACACACACACCCACACACACACACACACACACACACATGGACCCTCAAAGAGAAGGATCTGTAGTAGCCGAATAGGCTGGTTGGTCGGGCGGGCCATTTGTATGGCTATGTTGATTCTAACTAGCTGAACCCATGGAAATTCCACTGGTGTTGGCTACTAAGATCCATTATCCCATGTGTCTGCTCTTATCTCGTGTATTGTTTCATTCTCTCCCTTATCCTTTCCAATTTTTGTTGCCTGTCCCTTTATAAAAAAAATGTTAAACAAACATGGATTGGTTTCATATGCGAAAATCCCCCTACTTCCACAGTAAACTACTCCCCCTCCTTTCTTCCTACTCTTGTCTGAAAATTCTTAACTTCCTTTGTTACTAGTGAAAGTAGTAAAACTTCAAAATGTTTCTGTTTTCTTTTTGCCTCCCTTATGTTATTTGGTAAAATTGAACTTCTTTCTCAAGATTAATACAGTGTTTCCATGTTTCAGAGCACCCCTGATATGCCCCCTGCCCAGCATGTGAAAGCGGAGATGCAGTACCAGGCCATACGTTTGATTTCACTCCTTGTGGAGATGGATGAAAAATGGTTGGCTGAGCAACCTGCTGTTGTAAGTATTTCATTTCATGCCTTAATTTGCCCATTGACTAAAAAAAATTGCTCCAGATGATAATTAACCTAAAACTAGAGATTTGAAAATAATCCTGTTGTGAGGTAAGAAGTAAGCCTTACCTTGTGAAGATTTACAAAACATCACGTGGTGATTATTAAATTTTAAGAGGTATCATTTGCTTTGATTTTCTTTCTAGATTTAACCTTTTGGTGACTTCCATCACCAAACGATGGCATTTGAGTTTCGTAGTTGTGTTATGTGAATTTTATGTTGTACATGTACGATCACGAGTTACAAGCTTTCCAAGTTACTGAGTTCACAAAATCTCTTTGCCTTTCGAAAAGAATGCTAAAGGACAAATTAGAACATGGTTTCTCAAACTTTCATGGAACTCGAGACTAAGTTCAAGATTTTGTAACTTGGAAAAGATAAGGGGACTGACTTTCCCAGGTTATTAAGCAAAAAATCTAAAAGTGCTGAAACAAAGAACTGAAGTCTCAGTCAACATGCGTGATATAGTGGAGTACAGCAGCCATCACGTGTGTGCAGACTATGAACTAAATACACTTTGAAAGCATGATATAATATAATTTCTAAATAAAATAAAATTACATGACTGTTTATTTATCAGTATGAACAATATGTATGCAATTTTCACAGGAAAATAGCCATCTGAGAATTTTAAAAATCTGGCAAAAATCAGCATATCATCCGGTTTTAATAAAATTTCCGGTACTTATTCATCAAAGGATGGATCTCTATATAAATGATTTTTCATTCCAAATATTGGAAAATAATTTATTTTCATATGATCCCTACCCAACCTTTTATTATTTTGATACATTTCATTTATGTTTTCATTGATTTTCACAAATATAACATATAAATCCCTTGTGATATTAATTATATTAACCATCTTTAGAAAAGTGCTCAGGAACTGCTTGAAATTGATGAAAAAACTTTTGGGGGTAAAAAATTTTCTCCTGATCATAGCACAAATTATAATTGATTGAATAAAACTAAAAAAAAAACAAAAAAAACTTGCTGAGAAGAATATTTTACTCAGTTTTCCTGTTTTTTCTTTTTTTTTTTAAATTTATTTTTCCAATTCTTGAACAAATTTTTTTTTTTTTCTTTTTTTTTTTCTGAGTAATTTTTAAAAAAGGCAAGCAATTAATATTCAATAAATCAATGAAAACTAGAGTGTATAGATGAATGGTAAGAATCATATGATATGTTTATTTTTCCATTGATAGTCTAGAAATGTTTCGGGAGGTATTCCCATCTTTAGTTGTGTGTGTGTGTGTACTTTTTAGAGGCTATAGGTTTGCTGTGGAATCTAAGTCCACCATCAGGAGCTTCGCTTTGTGAGCAAAAAATGCTAGAGTCATTCTGTTGTGTGAGACAAAGTTCAGTCTGTGATGAAGTCTGTGGTCCCGATATTCGAAACGAAAAATTGAAAAAAACAAATTGTCATTTTAATAAATGGGGATAAATTTTTATTAAGATCAATTATGCTGATTTCAGCTCAATTTCTGAAGTTTTTGGCTTTCCATTTAAATTGATCCTTAGTTTGTAACTGGCTGCATTTTTCCGTGGTCCAACAAAAGGCGAGATAAGTAACTTATTCATTGATCACCCCTTTTTCCAATTTTTCACTTTTATTTCATTTTTTTTCTGTCGATAACTCCAAACACGGCATGCTGCCAAGAGATTTGGTTGTATGATAGTTTCTATTTAGTGATAAACTAGATTTTTTTTTTTTTTTCAAAGAATTTTTTTTTTTCATTTTATTCAAATTTTTTTCTACATATTTCAGGTCGGCAAGTTGCGCACGATTTGGATATCAGAAAGCTTCCAAGAAAAGCACAAAAAAATTGTAAGAATCTTTTTTTCTGCATTTGTTCAATTTTTTCATAAGGCTTGTAAAGTAATTGGGATCACTACATCCTCCCCTTTTTTAGTGGTCATTTGAACATCCTTCATCTCATACAACACACAGAAATTCAATTATTTCGGTCTATGGTTCTTTCAAATGTGCCAGTGCCCTCAAGGGAGCCACATGGTCCCTTTTCAAAATGGTGGGTTTAAAGGCTAAGAATTGATTTAATTTAATTTTATGCTTAACTATAAATTTTTTTTGAATTTCATCATTTGAAACAATCAGTGGTAAATTTTGAATTTAAGTATTAGAAAGCCCTCTTTAAATTTTCATGCTATTTACTCCTTTTGTTTTTCCTCTTCAGGATAACTTGGACTACATCCATTGGCAAGAACCATCCCTTTTAGTCAAATGTCTATTAACTTATTTCAAGTAAGTTATATTAACCATTTTAAAACTTGTATGTTTGTTTGTTTGTTTGTTTTTTGTTTTTTTTTTTATTTAAAAAATTTTTTTTATTTAAAAAATTTTTTTTTAATGATTTTAGGAGTAATTACATTCCAACTTTTGTCCAGACACTCTAATCCCTTCTTCCCACCATTGATGTCGTCAGCACATGTTGGACAATCAGTTTTCCAGCCCTCTGGTTGGCATATCAATTCCACGATTTCTTTTCACCTGGAGAGAGAGAAAAAGACAAGGTGTTTCTTTTCTTGAATCATACACCTGATGAAGGCTGAAGAATGAATCTGATGGAATATTGTGTCAATGACATCAAGTGTGGGAAAAAGATTTGAGTGTCCAAACAGAAGTTGGAATCATACATTTTTTTTTTTTTTTTTTAATTTTTTAATATTTGAAAAAGAAAAAAATGAAATTGATGTTCAGTTTAAAGCCGATGAGTGCAGGATTTTGAAATTTCATTGGAAAGTATAGAAAGACAGGACACCATCTTTTCAGCTAATCAATACAGTGGTACGTCTTTTAATGAAGACAATCCGTCCCATGAAATGTCTTGTTGAATGAAAATTCGTTACGTGGATAAACTTCTGTAATTTGGACCAAATAGAAATATCAGACTCTTAACACTTGAAATTTGTTACCCCAGGAACGATTGGTAAGACAATATGAAAAAAAAAAATATTTGAAACAAAATTTTTTCAGAATTCTTGCTACACTATAATCAATCAGAATGTAAGGGGACAAAAAAAAAATCATCCTTATTGTACCAGGAATTATATTGTCAGAGAAGCCAGGTGTGTCGAATGCAAACAATAGCTGAGAAAAGTGTCTGATAGAAAATGAGTTTTTTGGGGGGTCTTTTTTTTTTTCTCTTCCAATTATACTATTTACATTTTTTTTTTCTTTTACCCCCTGAAGAGTTGCCAATTTAGTGCTTTTCATTCTTTGACCATTTTTAGCATCTTTTTGCTGTTTTGGCTATTTTCATTTTATATGGTGCTTTTTAGCAGTCAAACTAGTGCAAAAATATTATTTTAATTGTCAACATTGCTTCTCGCATAAAGAGGAAATGAAAAGACAAGTTTATCAAAAGCATGTTTATATAAAAACAAATGTATTGTCTAGAGGTCACAGAGTGATAGGCTTGATACCACTCAGAGATTGGTCAATAACTTGTGAGGTATAAGATATTCGTTTGAGATTTTTTTGCATGTATTCATTGTATTATGAGCCTTGTATTGTTTATAGAAACCTTTCCAAAAGAAATGTAACAAAATGACATTTTTTAGTGTTCAGTCTATATTTAGTAGAATTGTGCGTTATGCAAAATTGCAATTAATCAGTATTATCAAAGAATGAATGTGCCTAAATGGAACCCAAAACTGAAGTATTTAGCTCCTTTATTAAGCTTTAAAATGATATATAGCATGATGGGTAGATTTAAATCAATTCCAAGTTACATTTGTTTGAATAGGCAAAGGTGAAAATGGGCAGTTTTGGGGCAGTCATCAAAGGGTTAAAAACTTGATAATAATCTTGTTAATTATATGTAAGTTACTGATAACTCCATGGATAATGGAATGAATGAATAAGTCAGTCAGTCAGCAAGAAACCTATTAGCAATCTACTCTTCTTATATTGCATGAAGTTTAGTGAGATCAGATTTTGAGTGAAACTCGGCAAATCTCTCCTCAGAGACCCTCGGAATGCTTTGTCAAACTTTTGCCAAACATTCTTTAGTTCAAACTCAGGTTTTTGAGTAGTGCACACTTTTAAAAACCTTGACTATTTTCTCTCTTCCTAGTTTTTGCTTAGTTGTTCTTTATGCCGTAGATTGATGGCCTGAATTATGATTTGAGACAATCCAGTTACCAAAATGTTAGATTTCAGAGAGATTAAGAGACTAGCATAAATCAAGCGAAAAATCATACTAGGATGGCAAGCCTCTGGCAGAGCTAGCTCAACCTTCAAAAATAAGAAGATCCCATTAATCCTAAAGAGAAGGGTGTATAACCAATGCATCCTCCCAATAGTCACTTATGGAGCCGAGACATGGAACCTAACCAAGAAACAGACCCATAAATTGAGAACCATGCAACGTGCAAATGAAAGAATAATGCTGGGCCTCACATGGAGAGACCACAAGACAACACAGTACATCCAAGAAAAGACAAGAGTCAGGGACATCATAGAATCCATTAGAAATCTCAAATGGCGGTGGGCTAGCCATGTTGCAAGAATGGCGGACAACCGATGGACATCACGACTCACGACATGGATCCCCCGGGATCACATGCGTAACCGAGGCCGGCAGAATATTAGATGGCGAGACAAGCTAGACAAGTTTAGGAAGTACTGGCTCCGCGACGCCCATGATAGAGAAGTGTGGTAAATCTTGGGGAAGGTCTAAAGACTGATGATGATGATTCGAATTTTTATGCCATTTTTTCGTACATGAATATTTTTTCTGCTGTAGGCACAGATCACTATATCTTCTTTGTAATAAATCTGTTTTTCTTTCTCTTCTATAGGCACCATACCAAAGAAAAAGATCTTCTGTTTCAAATTCTCCGCTGTTTCATTCATCGTTACATTCCTCAGTTCCAGTTCGTAAAAGAATTCCTGGATGATGTTGTTGCTGCGGTTAGTACTTTTATTTAATAGCTTGAAAAGGAGTCTGAGCCCCAGTTTCTTTTATTCCTGATTACTTGTGGAGCGAGGGGCCAAAATCACACTACGTTAACAGATTCTTTTCTTGGCAACTCCTCTCAGATGGGCCTATCTAGCTATCTCGACTGATCTTCTCCCAGGCCGCTTTAGCATTCTGACTCTTTTCCCCCTGTGGATTCAAGTCTGCCATTTGATCTGATTCCCACTCTGAAGCAGGGTTCTGATGTTTCAGGTCCCCTTTTTGATTTTGGCCCTTGTTGATGGAGGGTTTAGTGACTCTCCATAAACTTTCAACAGCATGTACATGGTTGTTAAATCTGTGTTTAGATGGAATTCCTTCTTTGACAAATGAAAATTTGGCAGTGTGAAAATCCCTAATTAAGCACAGAAGTTGCCAAAACATTCAGGCTATTTTTTTCACCATTTTTTGACCATTTAAGCACTTAGAATAATTTTTTTTTTTCTAGTTGTTTTTAGCCATTTATAATTTTTGAATTTTTTTTAATAAATTCTTATTGCTTTTTTGCAGTCAAACAACTGCAAAAATTTTTTTTGAGTTGCAACTCAGTTTTAGTCTTGGCAACTTTTCCGGCTAACACTCGATTCTCAAGAGGAATCTTCTTGACCAGGCTCTCCCTGAGGCAAATGCCAGAGAAGTCACTGTTGTGATGCTACTACTGTCTTGGTAGCGAGTTGGTTTTACGGGATGGAATTCCAATCCTTCTCTTGTTCAAGTGGAATTTATCAGTCAATATTATTTAGTATGATTAAAGCCTTTTTATTTTCTGCCTAATGAAAAAAAAAAATTATTATTTTTTTTATTTTATTTTTTTTTTTTTTCAGACTTATCCAGTGGAGTGGAAACGAGAAGCTTTCTTCAAGTTTGTTGACGTCTTCCATGCCAAAAATTATCCCCAAGAACTGAAAGCAAAAGTAAGTCTGGAAAGGAATTGTATACTTGCACTAGATATATATAATCTTTCTCTCTCTCTCTATCTATCTATATATATATATATATATATATATATGTGTGTGTGTCTAGTGTCCATTGTCTTGTAACACGCAAGACATACAATGTTTTTGTTCATATCCAAGTGTGCAGACCAGATACATCTTAGCATATTTTGCATACATAGTACAAAAATGTCTGCATAATATGCTCTGCTGTATGTTGTTCATCTCAACTAAGTAGGTACCCAAAACAATACAAATTTTAGCAATGATCATTGACTTTTCATTGAAAATTTAAAAATGTATTGCAATAATTTGAATATCTTTGAAATTTTAATTTTGGTTTCAATCACAAGAAAATATCAAAGTATTATTATGATGGTCAACAGAAATATTTAAACTCTGTAATTAAAAATCTTCTAAAAATAGAATAGCTTATGTACAAAATACATCAAATTACAATTGAATGAATGAATCTGTGTGTGCACTGCAATCACTCGATAAATTGTATGAAGTTGAGATTCGCTAGATATATTACTCAGCACTCAAAGCAGTCGAGTTTGAAGTTGTTTGGATCAGCAGTTCTCAAAAAAAACTTGTAAAAGATAAATAAGAAGTGGAAGATCATAGATCTTTCTCCTTAGTTTTTATAAATTATCTCCCTTGACTTCTGCTCGTCAAAATCATTTAAATTTTATGTATAAAATATCTAAATTGGCAACACAGAAGAGAAGTAGCCGAAGTACTTCAAAGCTGTAGTTTTGTATGACTGACGGACGGAGAATTATCTTATGTAATTATGGCAGGCTGCTCTGCATATACCATAAAGTCTTGCCCCCTTCCAAACATGCACCTTTGGAATGGCACTGCCATAGTTTGATGAAATTTAGTTCATTCAATGATTGTTTAACTGGATTTTGAGAAATTAATACAAGTAAATATTTTCTTTTATTTTTCAGATTTTACAGTACATAATAATCCCTTGCTTTCAACATGCATTTGAGCATGGCGAAGGTGAAGCCCTGATTGGCGGTCCCCCTAGTCCAGATCAGGACAATCAGGATAACGTTATAAGTGTTTTTATTAATCGAGTAATTGATCCAGAAAATCCTTTTGGAACTTCGGATGCTGTTCGGATCCTTCTCCTCCAGTTCTCCTCTTTGCTAGTCGAACAGGCGTCTCCTCATATCCACGATGCCGCTAACAAGTTAGTGTTTATTTGCATTTTCATTTATTTATCTTTCCTCCGGGACTTCCTATTTAATTTACTCCTTGATTAGTATTTTTGAGACCTTGATTGCATATATGAGATACAGCAAGGACTATTTGAATTTCATGCCAAAAACAGTCCTCTAATGTGCTTATATCTGTCACCCTAGACTTTGCTAAACCCACCATCCCACTCAACTCTTCAGATAGTGATACAAGGTTACATAGAGTAATACATAGCTTGGCAAAATCAAAAGCATTTACATGCGGTCAATCAAAGTTGTCGGTTTCATATGAGAACAGGTGTTAACAGAACCAGTAGGACAAAAAAAAAGGATGTGATTTAAAATTTAAAATTAAACTATGTATGTATTTTCGCTCTCTCCCACACATGGATAAAATCCCTGTGTATGGTGGCCATTTTGAATAATGAGGTCACATGTATAATTTTGGTATAATTTTGCCATAAAAGAAATCCATATCTTATAATCAAAACGATATGACTTTCATAGGTTTTTTGAAGTTTAGGAAATTTGAATCCATTCATCATGTCTTTGTCAGCTTTGCATTGTAACCCTTTTGAGAAGAACATTGTGAATGAGTTAAGAATGCTCGTGATGTTTTATCATTAAAATTGAGCCAAAATGAGCAGATTTTTACCTGTGGTTGATTAGAGTTCTTCAATAGATCTCTCTCTCTCTCCAGAACATGTCAAGAGATATTTCTTTTCTATAAAAGACAGAAAAGAGACTTTTCAAGAGCATTAAAACAATACAGGAAAACCTTTTACTGTACAGCATAACACCTACGAATGGTAGTCCTTGCAGAAAAAATACTTCTGATATTGGCTACTACATGTTGGTGCTTTGTATTGCATGCAATCGATGCTCCACTGAGTGAGACAACATGTTGACTTTTTAATTCAGTCTTTTATTAGACAACATAATTTGTCTTGACTTAGATCATGTTTCTGAAGTGCCCTGTTGTCAGGCAAAATGTGTTTTTTTTTTTTTTTTTCTTATGCATTTGATTTACCCCAATTTTTTTTTGTTGCCAACATTAAGATGAAATCTAATAACGCATAAGATTATTTCACCTATCCAGATCGGCATCTTGGTTTTCACCTAAGTGTTAGTAACAAAATGTGCCAGGCTATTATATGCATACCACTTACTGCACATTCCTTATCTGGAGAATATCTTGCATGTGCCAACATCTTACCTTTATTCGGTAAAAATAATTTTGTTTTTCTCCTTGTAACCCGTTGATAGAGATGCCCAAAACATAGGGTATATTGGTTTCAAAGGGTTAAACTATGGGGATGATGTTAGAAGACTTTCATTTGGAGAAAAAAATCGAAACAACTTTGTGACTTGGATATCTGCAGTTATAACTGTCCATCATGTGAAAATTTTGTATTTTATGGAATAAATCTGTTCTTTCCAGAAAACAAGGAAATAAATTGAGGAGACTTATGACTTTTGCTTGGCCGTCTTTGCTGCCTCGTAATTGTGTGGACCCTGCCAACAAATATCACGGGCATTTGTTGTTGGCTCACATCATAGCAAAATTTGCTATTCACAAAAGAATTGTGTTGCAGGTAAATATATATAACTTTTTCTCTCTTGGGAATTTTAGGGTTCAAACTGATTGGATATTTCTAAAATATTTGAAAATATTTTTGAAGATATTTGAAGCTTTTTTTAAACAATGAAATAATTCAAAGGTTGCAAAAAGTCATTTCTACAAATGAAGAAATTGGTTTTTAAAATTTTTCTTTGAAAAAATGTTTATAAGATGTATTTTGAGTATTTTTCTTTTTTTCTTATAAGAAAATTCTGGTTCAAATTGCCTAAATATTTCAAAAAGATTCTGAATAGTATCATGTGATTTATCTGGCGAGCTTGGGACCAGGGATGACCAGGATTTTCCAGATCTTTGGATCAGGGCTTGATATATACTTGGTATATAAAATGAACAATAAAAGTAAAGAATGAACTTGTATTTAACAGTGTCGATTTGATCTCAATCTACTTGAAATTCTTAAAATATGAATTATACAATAGAAAGTTGATGAAAAGTAATAAACAAAAGTGTTTAACATTTACAAATTAATCCATTCAAAAACCCTGCTTAATCAATATTGATCAACTAGTGTCCATCTGAAGATGATTCAATCACGCCATGGAAATTCAAACAAAATGCAGCATTGTGGTGAACTACTGCAAACCCCACCAGATTCAAAACTAGCCAGTTTTCTGATAACTTCTGTTGTCTAAGAACTGGATAAATGGTTTGTTGCTCTGCAGAAATTGAAGGAAGCTGCATATATCAGCTTGTTAGCCAAGTGTGCAAGCCTGGCTCGGGTGTATTCAAACACCATGTGGTTTTCTTTGCTTAGTAAAGCAGGTGTTGAGGAACCACTCCATGTATGGCTTGGTTGTTTGTGTGATTGACTGGGAGTATTCTTAGCGCTGGAATAGATCGGTTGATATGTTAATGACAATAATCAGGAGGAAAAGAAATTTGTCTCTTTCTTGAATCATACTCCCGATGAGGGGTGAACAATAGATCTGCCGAAACATTATGTTGAAGATATTAAAGATGGGAAATGATTTGATTGTCCAAACTAAAGTTGGAATGTTAATGACCCTTCTTAAAGTTATAGACCAGAGGAAGGCAACCTACGGGCCAGATCCTGCCAGTGGAGGGACCGGACCATGACCCAATATTAAGATATTTGGTTAACTTTCTATCTTTTAAAGATTTTTTCAAAGTGTCTTTTTAATATGTTCAGAAGATGCCTAGATTAAAATAAATTGTGACCAAATTGAGCTCTTTGATTACTATTGAGTCACCGTAGCCCCATAAATGCTCTGCCAAGTGGGCTACAGATCTTTCTCTTTGCTTGTGTCACATTTTGGGGACTACAACCTTGAAAATTAGCATGAGTACACCACTAAGCACCTAAAAATGTTTTTTGTTTGTTTTTCAAAAGATTAAAAGACCTATTTATTTTTGGATAATTTTATTTAATTAGTTCTGGTACATATGATTGCTATGGTGATTAATTTATATGAGGTATGAAGATAGGCATTCTTGGTTTAGCAAAAATGATTTTCTAGGATGTTCTATTCATTGATTTGAGACAAAATAAAAGTAAAAAAATTCAAATGTATAATTCACATATTTTGAGCTTTTTTTGTGTCATTTAATTCACCCATCATGCACTTGGTAATATACACTTCGGTCCTCAAAGGCAAAAAGGTTGCCAACCCCTATTATAGACAATACAATATTCTGTTCGTTTCTGTTATTATTCGGACTATCCTCATACAACGTTTGATGATGGCCGTAGAGTACAACGGCCGAAATGTTGTATGAAAAACAACCAAGATGAGGATAGTCCGAATAATAATAGAAATGATAATAATACCTTATCTCAAAAATTCAGAGAAACAAGATTCTGTTTGGTTTATTAATTGGGAATCATGTTAGCAGTTCACTATAATCCCAGGAATCAATTTTTTTATTTCTCCTCTTCTGCTATATAGCTTTCTTTACCTTATTTTCTCCTCCAGCTGTACAGTTTTCATTACCTGAACTCTGTCCTCAAGCTTTTGTTTCATCTTTATATTGGTTTGATTTATATTGACTGACATTCGTGTCGGCATTAAATCTAGTTTCATGATTTAACTATAATAAATTTGGCAAACCTTTCTACGGAGAAATAATTTCAATTTCTAGGCTTATAGTGAACCACTACTGTGATTTATTTGTTTTTGTTTATTTTTTTTTTGTTTTTTGAGGATGCACTTGTTTAATTAGTTTATTTTTTTTATCACTTCAGGTATTTCATAGTTTGTTGAAAGCTCATGCCGCTGAAGCACGAGCTGTAGTGAGACAAGCACTGGAGATTCTCACCCCAGCATTCCCTGGGAGAATGGAAGATGGAAATGTATGTTGACCTAGTTTTATTTAGTTTTATTTGCAAAACCTTCCCCTCCCAACTTTAGTCGACTCCCTAACTTTTTCTGTCCTCTCTCTTCCTACCCTCTCATTAAACTACCCATCTTTCTTTTCTGCATTAATTTCAAACGTAATGAACTAAATGAATACCAATTTTCTCGTCTTTTTATTTAAAGTCTTGAACCTTTAGCTCTCTATATTTCTCAAAGGTGCCAAGATTTTGTGCATTCAACAACTTTGAAGCTTATAACACTGTTGTTTGACAGTTGCCTGTTTTGGCATTTAAAACCTTTTCTCTGCAAATGAAGTGCTAAAGGTTAGATAAATTGTTATTGCCAGTTGACATGAGTGAATCTGAGTAATCTTTAAAATTTTTGTTTGAAATCTAAACAGGGAATGCTTGCACACTGGACAAAGAAAATAATTGTCGAAGAAGGCCATGCTGTACCCCAGCTCGTTCATTTGTTGTAAGTAATATCATCACAAAACTTCAATGAGGATACTTTCTATGCTTTTGAAGGGGGCTGTAGAATGGATTGGCTGAAAACAATAACAGGGTTTTAAATCATCTGAAAAACATTTTGAATGTTCAATATGGATGTTTTGGATTTTGATAAACTCGTATAACAAAATTCAGTATTTGATGGCATAAAAGATCTTTACGGGGGGATTAAACTTGCAACATAAGTTTATGCTAAATCGGTCCCTTAGTTTGTGTTTGGCTGTGTCCAATTTTTAAGAGTTAACTTTTTTAAGTGATCATTGCTCATCAAAAGTCGAGAGAAGTAACTTATCCATTGATCACCTCTTTTTCAAATTTTTTAATTGATCATCCCCAACATGGTATAACCAAACCTGTTCTCTTAACGGTGAGTTAGGAACGTGGGTTGGTGTCATTTATGCCATCAAATACAGTACTAATTCTATCAAGCCATAAGCATTCGTTTTACACGAGAAATACTTTTTTTCAATGTAATTTTATAAACAAACCTTTTTCCATTAATTACATAGCTCGTACATTACCATGTATATTTCAAATCAGATTGTTTTGTGCGTATAGAAATTCCGACTTCTTTTGCAGGCAATTAGTTGTTAGACATTACAAAGTCTACTATCCAGTTAGGCATCATCTTATCCAGCACATGGTTAGTTCTTTGCAACGATTGGGCTTCACTCCTAGCGTAAGTATCACCTTTTCTTAATTCACTTGTGTTAAACTTTTTCTTCTTATCATTATACAGGTTTCCTCTCATCTGATAGTAGAGCATTCTTATAAAAAAAACCTTTTGTAAGGCCATTACATTCTTGATTCAATGTGTTCATAGTTAGACTCTGAAACCTTGCTTTTTATGGCCCTTTGCTCCACAATGAATTCGCTAGAATGAACAACCTCATTATAAATTCATTATCTTAGATATGTGGAACTGATTACTTTCTTGATTCCTGGCTCTTCCAACAGAATCCTATCTTTGATTAATGAAAATTTGGCAATGCAAAAATTGCTAAATTGCTACAGAAGTGCTTAAACTCTTTGGCCTTTTTATTGCACCTTTTTGGTGATTTTTAGCTATCATGTTGATTGTCAGTATATTCACATTACCTACGGTTCCACCAAAATGAATCTATTAAATCCTTTATTTTCTTTTTTGTTCCAGCATTCATTTGAACACAGAAAACTTGCTGTAGAACTGTCGGAGGTGATCATTAAATGGGAAATGCAAAGAATTAAGGATGATCAGGAACAAAACACAGAAGTAAGTCAGAAGTCGTAACTTATTTGCTTTCTCACATGGGCAGAATGTGACACAATGTTGAATTTAGTGCGGGGGAACCTCGAGTGTACTTGGGGGTGGTTCTAGGAAATGTCCACAACATTTCTAGGGTAACATTTCACAGGTTTTCCTTTTCTAAAAAAATTATGAGAATTGTGGTTTTCGAGGATTTGACTTTTGAGGCCTTCAGGGGTTGATATTTTTGTTGCCTGCGGAGGGTCGTGATATTTGTGGCCTTTGGAGGTGATCGTGATATTTGTGGCCTTTGGAGGTGATCGTGATATTTGTGGCGTCTTTTGGGGGGGTATCGTGATATTTGTGGCGTCTTTTGGGGGGGAATCGTGATATTTGTGGCGTCTTTTTGGGGGGAATCGTGATATTTGTGGGGTTTTTGGGGGGAATCGTGATATTTGTGGGGTTTTTGGGGGAATTGTGATATTTGTGGCGTTTGGGGGGGGATCGTGATATTTGTGGCGTTTGGGGGGGGAATCGTGATATTTGTGGCGTCTTTTGGGGGGGAATTGTGATATTTGTTGCCTTGGGGGGGGATCGTGATATTTGTACTATAGCATTCAGTATTACGATCGACACCAACTGTTATCTTTTAAGTAGTTTTCCCTTCTTTGAATCAGACGATTGTCCCTCAGTGCTATTAAAGACTAAAGTTATTGAAACGATGTTTAAAGTGAAATATCTTTTTAGTTTGCTTTCAATATTGTGAATTTTTTTCCTCTTTTCAGACCCTGCGCAATGCGACTGATGTTAATAAGCCAATTGACAAGCAGTACTGTGATGCAGTAGTGAACTTTCTACTTAGGATTGCTTGCCAGGTTAGGAAGGTTGTTTTGTTTTTATTTTTTGTCTTTTTCTCTCCTGTTTCTTTCTCTCTGTTGGCTTAAGACAATATTCAATCATTAATGGTGGTATTTCAAATAAGTCCATTGCTTTTTTTAAGTAATTTTTCAAGGATTAGCTATAGTAAATGTATAGTGAATTTTGTATGCCCATTTTTGAATTTCGGAGGGTGGAAGCTTAAGTCCTCCTCCGTGCTGGTCTGTCTGAAGCCTGCTGTAAGAGTTCAAGCATGGTCATGTCTCTTAACTCTTTCATGTTCTTGGACAAGCTCTTCCATTGCTACTCTTGTGTGCACCCTGTATGATGGTCTTGCATAGGCTGTCCTGCATGATGTGACCTAATTATGCCAACTTCCATTGCTTCATAGCAAAGAAAAGTTTCTTGGACTGTCAAAGCTCTTGATCTTGCTCTTCAAACTAAAACTACAATTCTATGAAAATCATTATGCACCGGAACCATTCAAGTTGAAAAAAAAACAGCTGGATTTCTCTTTTTGTTTGCTTAAAAGTTGAAGCGTTTGATGCCTATAACCTTAGTGTTAGGTATGTCGAAAGATGGGGTAAGAAAATATTTTTTGACTTCGAATTCATTTCTCTTTCTAGGTAAATGAGCCATCAGCAATTGCAGCCCAGGGAGAATTACTTTCTCGACGATGTTTTAATTTGCTCAAAACTGTCATGAACAGAGACGTTTGGCCGAACGTGGAATTGAAACTTGCTTGGTTTGACAAACTTTTGAATACAGTCGAAAGTCATCAACCAAATTTTGCGAACATTTGTACTGCAATGGAATTATTAACTTTCCTCCTCGGAATTATGGTAAGTTCTTGGAATATTGATTTCTTGGAATTTTTCTCCCCCTTCTTATTCACATATGGGCAATCATAGGCCTGTGGACGAAATCTGGTCCACAGCAACCTTTTTTTTATGGCCTACTGTTTTGGCTTTGCAAATCGATGAAGTAATTGTAATTCATGTTTCTCTAAAATTTAGATTGAATACCTTTTCTGCAATACATCGACATTTTTCAAGTGAGTGTGGGTTGAATTCAGAAACAATTTGTGTTTTTATCCATTTGGTCAATTGTCATAATGCTAATGGATACCATTATTGAAAACTGTCAATATAGGTTTTTTCAGTATTCAAGTTGGTCTGGCTGGATATGTATTATGTGCACAGGCTGCACCAATAGAGCTAGAGGACTGGAAATAAACATTTACCCCTTATGTCTACAAAGAACATTTTTTTGTGTAAAATTCTGCCCCCAGAATAGGTTTTTGGTGAAGTGTTCAATTCACGAAGTAAGTTTATGCTAAACTGGTCCCTTAGTTTGTGTCGAGCAGCATTCATGCTTGCTTTTTGAAAATTCAGACCTTTTTAGTGATCACCTGCTGGAGAGGTAACATATTCATTGATCACTCGTTTTTTCAAATTTTTAATTGTTCACCTCCAATATGGCATGCTGCCAAGAGACATTCAATACATGATGGTTTCTAATGATCGACTAAACAGACCTATCCTAATACTGATCAAAAAAGGAATTGATATTTGTTTTCCATTTCAGAAAAAAGAGAATGTTTTAGCAAGTTTTAAGCCCCTTCAGCGTGGAATTGCTGCGTGTTTAACGTGTCCTAATCCCAAAGTTATTCGGACTGTTCATGCTTTGTTGTCCCGTCTGATGAGCATCTTCCCTACGGAATCAGCAACAGCTGCGATGGCCTCAAAACACGAAGAACTTGAATGCCTCTATGCATGTGTTAGCAAAGTGGTCTATGACGGACTCTCAAACTACGAGAAGTAAGTGTTTCTATTATTCCTCCCCTCCTTCAAACTCTAAAGTAGTGCGTCTCCTTGTTATATAAACACCTAGGAAAGTCTCTTCCTATCGATCTCTTAAAAGGTTTTTGTTATCTGTTTTTGTTATCTGTTTTTGTTATCAACCACTGGTGGAAGGGAAGGATAGACTCTTTCTCTACAGATAGGTGAAAACTGTCTGTATATATAGATAATACATTTTACACCTGAAGGAGAACGTAGGAATGAATTATTCGAAATGTGACTACATCAAAGATGAGTTTGAATTGTACAATATATATATAAATACTGAATCGCAAATATAACTTTTTTTTGGACGTCATAGCCTGAATTCTTTTGTTTCCTGTAGATCCAATGGAACTCCTCAGAACATCCTGTTTTCAACTTTGATGATTTTGAAAGCTGCTTGCATGCATAACCAATGTTATATAGACAGGTTGATCACTTCATTCATGAAAGTGCTACAAAAAATGGCTCGGGAACATTTGACAGCAAGTAATACAGAAGCAAATCCAGGTGAGTTTTTAAAAATTTTATTTATAATGTAATCTCAGTAAACGGACAACATATATCCTACAGAACGTGATGAGTATAAATGTCTCTCACACACGCATACGCACATACATACATATATATATATATATATATATATATATATATATATGTAATTGTAAATTGTGTTATATTAAATTGGACCTCTTATTTGAAATGATCTCCCATTATTTAAACGATTAATGTATCATTTGGCCTAGACAATGTAAATAGAATGAAGAACTGAACGAAATTGGGTTGCTGCAGAAATTGAACTGCGACCGATGGAATAGCGGTTTCAATATAGCGTTACTCTTACCATTGAGCTGAATAATGTGTAATAACTGGAGATCATTTCAAATAAGTTTTAATGATATAACGCAATTCATAATCATTCTGTGGGATCATGTATCCATTTCTGAATAATATATATATATATATATGGTTAATTAATGGATTCGTCACATAAACTCATTCATGTTTTTCCACTTTCTGAAGAAGCCCATAAAGAGCAGAAACAAAAATGTGTTTATGTAGCGAATCCATTATTTTTCCATATTTAAAACTCTACTTTAAGTTAACTTGATGTTGAATGTATAGAGCACTTTATGAAATTAACCTACCATACGTCGGATATTGAATTACTGATTTGTATGTGTGGATATATATATATATATATATATATATATATATATATATATATATGGAAAGCTTTACAGCCTTAAGCACTAAAGATTGTGCTAAAAAAATTTTTTTTCCTTTTATTAGTGTAGAATGCTGACATGACTTATTTTTTTTTTTTTTCAAGTAGCAAAATGGACTGGAAATTGCTTTATTTCAAAGTTAGTGCAATATTGTTAAAATGTTCTATTGAGAATTTTGCAAAGATGTGCCTACAGATATTGGGTCATTAGATGAACCATATAAATATCTTTTTACTCTTCCCCTGTAATATTGTAATACTTCTTCATTACCAGCTGCCAGCGAATTGTTGATTCTGAGCTTGGATCTCGTCAAGAACAGAGTTGGAGTCCTGAGCATTGAAATGAGGAAAAGTTTTATTGGCAATATTCTTGTGTGCCTTATTGAAAAAACTCCCGATCCGAAAGTGATGAAGGCTATCACAAAAATGGTTGAAGACTGGGTGAAGACCAAGGTAAGGAATTTCTAATATTAGTATTCTCTACACATTCCAGTCTCAACCAAATCACGTTGGTTCACCGGTTCTTGTATGATGATTGAAGTTAGGCAATGTCAAGCCTTGTCATTACCTAGATGGGTGACCATCTGGGAGGATAGTGTCTCGACCGACCAATTGGGGAAGACATCCCCTGCAGCCATACTGATTTTCCCAATGTTTTTTTTAAAGCCTTCAGCATGGTCGGAGGGTGTAGAATTCGGGCACGACCTTTCCTTCATACTAAGCATCTAGTCCACCAAAAACTTTTTTGCAGATCTAAGGAAAAATGAATGAAACGAAATATGAAAGTAAGAATAAGCCATTTTGAAATTAATTACCCAAGTATTAGCCATTTGACGATTTCGTCTGGAAACCAGATTAAGATCTGCTTTTATGCAAATATCAGATCACTGAAATCGATATATTTATCATCTTGAGTTGCTAAAATACATGGGATTTTGGTCCGAAGATGCAAGGAAATTCGAACCTCCAGCTGTGGTTTGTTTGGTTACCATTTGCACCCCCCCCAATCATTTTGTTAACATTATCCCCTTGTTAAACATATTCCAAAGCTTATGGAGAGCCCAGAACCTGGTCTTCAACTTACCCACGCCAGCCATTGTCAGAATATTCTGAAGCCAGATTGGCCATCTGCTTAGAGGGAAACCAGAGAAATTAAAATTTCAACATTTACGCCTTATGTCTACGGGGAACTACTTTTATTTTTTTTGTTACCCTCCTAATTATAGATTTTCAGGGGGGGGGGTCAATTTACAATACAAGTTTATGCTACACTGTTCCCTTACTTTGTTTTCGAAAGTTGACACTTTTAGTGATCACTATCCAACAAAAGGCAAGAGAAGTAAATTGATCCTTGATCACTCCCTTGTATTCTCTCTTTTTCAGAATCCAATTGCCATTAACCAATCCCCGTCCATTCGTGAAAAGGCCATACTTCTGTGTAAACTGATGCATCACGTAGAGAGGAGGTTCCCCGAGGATGCAGAATTGAATGCCCAGTTCCTTGAGCTCGTCAACTACATCTACAGGTATTTGTCGGTTTTATTAGTACTTTAGTTTCACTTGGCTTTTGACCGAATCCAATGAAAACAGCAGTTTTTGCCTCAAATCTTGAGATGAAAAATTATCATCATTCTGATTTACTCAGAAACTGTCCTTATCTTTTTCAAGGAACTAAATCTTGGACTAAGTTCATTAAATAAGGTTTCAACATTTAACCAGGGAAATAAGGTGCTATAAAGCCTGGGACATTTGCCCCTCCCTGGATTTGGCTTTCTCTTTTAGGGTGGGCAGGTTTGAAATTTGGAATCTTATAATCAATGAAGGATGAATTGTTTCATGTGATTGTAACTTAATGTACCCATAAAAAAAGATGGTATTCTTTACTGGTAACAGGGTTGTTGCTAAGATATATTCTCAGAAAGATGGCTCTGAAGAAAGATTTTCAGAACTACCTGAACCCATTGAAATTTGATGGTGTCTACACCTACGATATCATTACTCTTACATATATATTTCTGCAATTAAACTCTATAATTTTACTGAAGTAATCTATTACCTATGAAATGAAGCTATATTATATCATAATAATACAATGAATATATCTCTTATTATCATTGATTACTTTTGCTATCTGTCTATATTTCTATGGTCTTCTACTACAATTTGATTTTTAGGCCTCAGACTTTTTAGGCTTTTTCATTGTAAGGCTAGGTGAGATGGACATAAGAAGGAAAATGAATATAATGAGGAAAAAAAATTTGCATACCCAAAATAAATTCTTTATTGGGTCCCTATGGTCTCATTTTGGATCAGCAATGCCCAGATCTTGAGCTGGTAGTTTTTTTTCTTCTTTCAAGATAATTTTAGACAATTAGTTCTGGTACATTTGTGGGCTGTAGTGATTCATTTATGTGAGGTACAGATATAAACTTTGATTTTGATTTCTTCCAGAGATGAAAGCTTAACAGGAAGTGAATTGACATGCAAATTGGAACCAGCCTTCCTTGCCGGCTTAAGATGTAACCAACATCATATCAGACAGAAATTTGTAGAGGTAAGTTCTTCAACTCGGCATTCTCTTTCAAGGGTGTCAAGATTCTGTGCACGTAGTAAATTTGGAAGCCTGTAACTTGTGTGTCCGTTCATGTAACTGGAATTGACATGAAAATACATTGAAATTCGAACTCTATTGTTCAGCAATCAGTGTCTCCCACAGTGGTAGGACAAGCCTTTTGCTTGGCAAAACGAAGTTACCTACAGCATGCTTAAGGTGAAATAAAAGAAATTTTCTAGAAAACTGAAATCTTTGTTTTAGCTTTTATTTGTACATGTTTACTCTAAATCGAGATTGATCATGGCAGGACAGGAGTACCATTATTAAGGAATTGTTGCCAACTCAATTCTTTTTTGTGCTTAATCAACCTCAAAAATGTGTCAAAAAATGGTAAAAAAAGCACTCAGCAGTTTTATGGATAATAGCTGCAAATGGCTAGATTTACCTCAAATGGCTTGTAAATAGCTAAAAATTAGCTAAAATTGCTGGTTGGGGAAAGAAGCACTAAATACTGAATTTTTGCACTGTCAAAATAAGAATCATGTTAAATTTAGTGCTAAAAGGGCTAAATTGGCAACATTTCTGAGGAATCAGCAATACTTCTATCCATGCCACTTAGGCCATATGGCAGGAAGCTAATTGGAGAACTATTAGCATTAAGAAATAGTTGGGATAAAAGGTACTACCCTTGACAAATAGATCTGATAAAAAGAATCATCAGCCATTTCTGGTCTACTAATAAACAAAGACCTTTTTTAACTCCTTACATGGTGGCCAAAGGTGAGCTCAATTAGCTATTTCTAGTTAGTATGGTTTTTAATTTAGTTGTCTTTATCCTAGACTGGTTGCCTCTCAAAGGTAGAAAGCCCAGTCTACCTTTTTTACTGATATCTGTAGGGAAAAGAGATGAATTTATGCCTCTCTGAAGGACATTTGTGTGAAGTGAGCGTAAACAGTTTTGGCCTGTTTCTCTAAATTTTTTAGATGAGGTATTATTATTTCGATTATTATTATTACCAGATGATACCTGATGAAGGTCGTAGAGTACAACAGCCGAAACGTTGTATGAAAAACAACTAAGATGAGGATAGTCCGAATAATAATTGAAATAGTTTTGGCCTAGTTTGAGTCCTGGCCGGCCAAGGCTGCCTATGTTCACTTTGCACTAACGCTCTTGGGAAAGTCATCTCTGGGTAAATTGCTGTTGGAAGCCTTTAGCTTTGTAAAGCTGTCAATCTGAGAGGAGGTTATTATGACCAAAGAGAAACCCTACAGCTTGGCAGTTGCCATAGTTGGTCCGGAGCCTGAGTAAAGGAAGTCAGTTTGGAATGGGGTTTGCATCTCAACGTCAAAAAAACTCATTTGCTATTGAAACCATTTGCTTGTAAATCTTTGCTCCACAAGGAGTTTGCATAAATTAATGATCATTTGAATTATGAGCATTTTCTTCTTGAACAATGTACAATGAAGGAATTTGTTCACTGTACAAATGTCCAGTCCGATGATCAATAAGCCAAGTGAGCTACAGATCCCTCTCTCTGTTAGTGTCCGTGTGCGCCCAGGGGCGCTCCTGGTCTCATTTTTGGGGTTACAACTTTGAAAATTTGCATGAGTATATTACTAAGCAGCATCAAGTACTTTTTGGGCTCTCTTTCGAACCAACAATGCCCAAATCTTGTGCTGGTATTTGTTAGATAAAAGATCTATGTTTTTTTTAATTAGTCCTAGTATAAGCGCAGGCTATGGCGATTCATTTATGTGAGGCACAGTATATTTATCGATTTGGATTTCTCAAACAAATTATTGGAAAGGATATTAAACTAAAACCGACTGTATTTGCACCTGTTGCTGTTAGTCTGTTTCTAATTCTCGTCTTTTTTACAAAATTCTTTTCAGGTGTTTGATAAAAGCATGCGTAAACGTATTTTTGACAGACTGCTGTATATTAGCTGTTCTCAAAATTGGGAACACATGCAAAGTCACTACTGGATTAAACAATGTATTGAGGTAAGAATCTATTCATTTGATTATCATATTAAGCTAAGCTATAATTCAATCAAAATATTGTGATTGAACTGAAGTTGACTTTGGGTCAGTATTTGCAAAGTGTTTCCTATTTGTATTTTTGATTGCAGATTGAAGCTACCACTCGACTCTCAATTGCATCAGAAAAGTCTTGTCATATAACCATAATCCTTAAATTTGGTTGTCTATAAATGTGTTTGTGTGCACAAATCCAAATAGAAGCAAAGAGATATTCAAAATTCTTCCTACCCTGATTCGAATGTATGATCTGCCTGATGATAGTTGGTCATCGTAACCACTGGCCCTTGACATACATAAAAAGTATTCTCATATTTCTAGACTGATAGATGATGTATATTTGTATGCTTATCCATATATGCATCCATCTGACTGGATCATACTAAATAAAACCGTTTTTATTTCTAAGATTCAGTTACAGATACGATTCCAAATGTTTTTAAAGGTTATAAGAAAACTCATGCAGGCAGGTGATTACCCATTAATTCATTGCCGATTGGATTCTGTCTTGGGTCAATGCAACTAAAACTTGGTTTTAGACAGTAGGCTGAAAAAAAATATTAGAAATGATGACAACATGTTGTTTAATGGCAATGAATATGACAGAATCCTTTTTGCTACGGATACTCTTTTCTATTGCACCAGTGTGATTTTGTAAGGGATTTTATTTGGTGTATATATGGTCCTGGCTTCCATCAAAAAGCCCAGTTTTCTGTAATGATGTCTGATCACCATCTCTGTAATGGTGGTAGTCAAACTAACCTTCAACACCCAATGAACAGTGCTGGAAAAATATCCTGCAACTTGTTTCTGTTAACAATATGCTCCTGCATTTTTTTTAGGTCCAGAATTTTGGACAAAAGTATGGATTATACATGCAGGAATCATGGTACTCCAAAGGTCTTGTTGATTTTGTCAGCTGCATGATTAAATTGATTGACCCAGTATCATAACATAACCCCCTAACCATCCAGCGATTTATTTGTTAGGTCACCCACAAGTGAGTCTGTTGTCTCTGTTGCCCGTTTTTCTTATTCATCATGCATACTGCTAGATCTTTCATATGATATGGTAGCGTTACTCTTCAATAAATCAACATAAGTTTTCATTGGTCTTCCTCGCCTCCTTCCATGAGATATAATTTTGCTTGTGATGAAATCAGGTTGACAAAGGTAATGTATGGCAAGATCCATTCTTCTCGCAGCGATTATATTGCTGAGGCTACAGAGTCTTCCATAAAGGATGTGAATTAGAACAAGATTCTACCATTGAGAACTCTTTGCAACGTATACATTTGTATGAACCATCTGAAGATCTCTTTATCATGTCTGTCTCCAACACTCAGACCCATACAGAAGAATCGTCTCAACTGTAGCATTTGAGAAAACAATCTTCAACACTTGTGAAATATTTGAGTTCCATATCGTTCTCATTTAGCACAGCTTCTGGATCCACACATCTCACTCAGTTGAATTCATCCAAGTAGCAAGGTATTTGAAAATCATCATCCTCCTCCTCGAGTCAACATCCATCTGTTGTTTTCAGTTGATTGCATGGATATGGTACATTATGTATTTTGAATTCAGTTTTCTGAGACCCAAAGCAACTCTTGCATTCACTCTCAATCAATGGTATTAAATGTTGAGCCTTTCCCAAGGGAAGTGAGAAGACCTTATATGAGTGATGGTAAATCCTATGTACCTTTCATAACCAGTGATAGCTCTGTGTAATCACATCCAGCAATGTTGTGTGTTAATTTATCTTCTCTCTTTTTTTCCAGTTACTGCTTTCAGTCGCAGTTGTGAACCAGAACATTCAGAGCTCATCTCAGATGAACCTCCTTCCATCTGTTTGCTCCGTGATTAATATGGCCGACAGCCAGGAAAGAGCAGCTTTCTCTACGATCCTCAAAATGAAAGAAGAAACGATGGATGTAGAATCTGTGGATGGAAACAAAGATGAGGTGAGTGTTCACTTGTAATGATTATGTTAGTAATGAATATATATATATGTGTGTGTGTGTGTTTATGTATATATATATCTATGTATATTTATATATTTATATCTGTATTTTCTTCTGTGTTGTAGGAAGAGATTGACATTGCCCTCAACTCCGTTCCAAATGAAGAAACGACACCCAAAGATTCTCACAAAAGGGAAAGTCAAGAAATGAAACAGAGTTTACCTGGCCTCGTATTCAAACAGTCAGTATTTTTAGAAAACTTGCGGGAAGTGAAGGTGAGTATGTCTGCCCGTTCTTTTCATTGAATTTTTACTAATTTTTACCTTCATCTTAAATTCAGTGACTAGATTTTTACCGTTGTTCAAATAGTGTTCTTCTGGATCTATAAGTTCTGTTTACTTTAGAGCCAATGTAGCATATAGTGTTAGTAGTAAGGGTTTCTAATTTCCTAATTATTTATCGGTGTTATTTTGTTTCCTGAAAGTGTTCACAATAGCCATTTTTTTGAAAGAAAGTAGCCAGTTTTAGCCTTTCAAGTATGGCCAAATTAAAAATGGCGGTACTTGATGTGTTACTGCAAAGTTAGCCAAAATAAAGAAAAAACTTTTTTTTTTTTTTTTTTTTTTTTTAATTTTTTAAATTTTGTTTTGACACTTTTATTCTTTCTTTCAAATAGACGACTGTATTTTTGAATGCCTTGGCGCAGCTCTGTCACAATAGCACAGAATTGGCTCACACAATGTGGTTACATCTTTTCCCACGGATCTGGAAGACATTGTCAGAGAAACAACAGCAGGTAAGTTAATTTCATTTTAAATATTTCTAATGAAGTTTGATTGGACGTGCAGTTGACCATTCATTGACATAGGAACAGGCAGGTTTCAGACCACACAATGCTAAAGAGAAGTAGCTGATAAAAAAAATAACAAGAATAATAAGTTTAATGTGTCCACCATCTGTGGTCAGAGGAGGAGAAAAAACAAGTAATCTTTGGTATATCTCTGAATTTTTGAGATGAGGTATTATTATTATTTCTATTAATATTCGGACCATCCTCATCTTGGTTGATTTTCATATGTTTCAACCGTTGTACTCTACGGCCTTCATCAGGTATCATCTGGTATCATTTAGTAGTATTATTATCCCAGTGTGAGACAATAATACTACTACTAATGCTAAGAGGGGAGTGTGGTCAATATACCCCCTTCGGTTAAATAAAGGGTTCGGTTCGTTACTTACCCACACCTACCAGATGATACCTGATGAAGACTGTTGAGTACAACGGCCGAAATGTATGAAAAACAACCAAGATGAGGATGGTCCGAATATTAATAGAAATGAGTAATCTTTGTTTGACTCAATTCATTATCATACTTATAAAATATTGCATTATGGAAATATTCTGTTTGTATTATCTTCAATAAGAATTGTGAATGGCCATCTTTTTCAATTACAAAAATGCAGATCTTGGTCACTCTATTTTGACCATAGCAACCCCTAAAAATATTGATTTGAATAGATATTCTCCCAATGACGTAACACGTTTTTCTTCCTCTTTCTATTGATTAACATAATCGGGACCAAAAAGCGTCTTATTGAAATGTTGACATATCTAAAAAAAAAAAAAAAAAAATCTCTTCATTGGGCTAATTTGTTGACTTGTATTCACTCTTGCTTGAGGTGTGATTGGCGTAGTAAGTTACAGCTAAGGAAATGGAATCTGCAATGTGGGTTCAAATGCTGGTCGGGGCTGTTTATATCCACTTTGCACTAATGTCCTTGGGAATGATATGAATTGACCTCTTCTTTCTCAAAAAATAACGGGGCCAATTAGGCTCTCTAACCTTGGAATTAAGATAAGTCTAGGATTAGGACAACTTCCCAACCAAGGAATGGAACCCCATTAAGGCAGTTTGATGTCCTTCCGGTACCTCCTGCAGCCAAACTGATGCCAGACATATCTCTGCATTCTACTAACTGTTCATTTGCTTAATGCCGATCATTAGATTCTGAATTTCCTGGGATACAAAGGAAGACAATTGAAGGGCCTTTGTTTTATAGTGTAATATTTACAAAAACATCAGTTGACTTTATTTTTTTTTTTTTTTGTAAAGACTCTTCTAAGCTTCCATAAGTATTTGTTATGAGCTTTGGTAGATTGTAATATTCACATAGTCTTTTTTTATTTTTATTTTTTTTGCCAATGGTATTTTTTATTTAAATGTCCACCTTTATAATCAGTACGTAGTATAATACTTTGGATTTTTCTGCTTGCTTTTACTTGACATATTTTTTATCCTTCAGGTCTTGGCTGGTGAACTGGCCCCTTTCACAGCCAGTGGCAGCCATACCGTCCAGAAAGACTGCCAACCCAGTGCCATGCACAGTTTCCTTGAATCTATTTCACTCTGTGTCCCTCCGATCCCAATTCGACCAGTCGTCCTCAGGGTAAGAAACTTGGCATGAATCTTATAATTTTTTACGAAAACGGAAACGCATATAATGAAATAGTTTTCATTTTGGTGTCTTTACTGTTACAGTTGGAATCTGGTTGTAAAATGAATTGTATGACAAATTTAGGCTGCCGCTCTTTAACCTTTAGCCTTTTGGATTCTTTTTCAAGGGTGTCAAGATTTCGTGCACTAAGTTATTTTGAAAGCTGTAACTTGACTTGTGCCTATGTATGTCTGAAATTGACATGACAATGCAAGTGCAAAATTCTAACACACTATCATTTGGTGATTGTAGTTGCTTGACCAACTAAGTCATTTATAGTGTGATGGGCAGTTGTTGACCAAAGCCTTTCCACTCTTTTTTGTGCTTTCTTTGCTTGGAAATTTTTATTAGGTTTCATTACATGTTGTGAATTAATGTCAGTTTCTTTGCAAAAGAGCAAAAAAAAGTTTTTAGGTTGAGATGAAATAATCAACCAATGCACATTCCAACAACTGGAGGAATGTTTAGATTCTCAGATTCTCTCTTTTGCTTTGCTGTGCAAAAGTTAATTTTCTCTAAGTCTCTTTCTAAAACTTAATGTAATATTGTTAGTCAACATTGGCACTATATGCAATACAGTATACTTGAGACCAGATTAGGGCTGGGTGGTATATCAACTTTATACAATATACTGGCTTATTTTCAAACACAGTATAAGATTGGGCAATACTGTCTATACTGATATTGCCAAACAATGCCAATTTTGGAGTTTGATTTAGCTCCTTTATTCTTGGGCTTCCCTGTCCCCTTCCTAATTTTTCTGTATAATTCTCCCACTTTCTCTCTGTGTGCGCACCAAACCCACCTGTCTCTCCTTCAGTTCCTTTTAACCATCAACCTGAAAGAAGACGAGGGCTATGTAGACGATTCTTCATCAGGCTTGTATCTTACTAGGAAACAATTGTTTGTTTTATTTACATTTCTATTTCTAGTTTCTCGTGGTCAGAATATTGTGTTCTTGTTTTAGTTGAAAAAGCAGCCATCTCAGATATATGCCTATTTTTTATTTATTTTATATATTGTAATTTTGATCTCAGTTCATTTTGATAGAAGTTCTTGTGAAATCTAACATGGCTTTGACTTGGAATTGAATACAAGAAAATACCCTGTTATGTATTATGTAACAGTATTCAGCCTGACAATACCAGAATATGAATTTTTTGTCCATATTGCCAAGCCCTGAATTTTAGACATCTCTATTTCTTTTTTAGTATTTGGGTCGCAGTCACAATTTATGGCATCGTGCATGCCTAATGTTAGAACAAATGGCTTTTGAGAATGGACCAACGACTGTTGTGAAAAATCGTCCAGGTAGTGAATATGAATTTGAACCTGTCACCAATCCACATCAGGTAAGTTTATTTCTTGATAATTTCTTCTTTCTCAAACCATCCTTCTTAATTTGCAAATAAAATATCCACTGAGATTTTACCTCTTAAAATCATAAATCGCTTGGAATGGCCTGTAAATGTAGAACTCGTGTGTGAATTGAATGAAAAAATTTTTGAAAAAGCCAACTATGGCTAAAGAGCTTGGTCAACTTTGCTATTTACCTATAACTGGAAGGGGAGAAGAGATGGATTCATTCCTTTCCCAAGGGCATTAGTGTGATGCTAGTGCAAACTCGTGCCATTAACCCTTTGGCTACTCTGCTCCTCCCACATTAAGGGAGATAATGGAGGATAAGAGAGTCAGATCTACACACATGACCTTGAGTCAACCCCTACAGCTGAGTGGGGAGACAAGAACTTAAAGGTTTCTCAGGTGATAGTGATTGAAATTAACTCTTGAGTTCATATGAGAAAATTCAAATTGTAAATCATAGGGAATAATTAACAATCAAAGTTGGCTCCCATTCATTTTGGGGTAATTTTTAAAACAAAGATTTTTTTTTTTACTGTCAATGATTTTGACTAATTTTTGTCTATCACAGAAGAGTTCCACTGTCAATTAAGAATGGTATCAAGCAGTTCATGAAATTGACACTTGAGAGAAAAAAAAGACCGTTTTGAAACATTAGCGAGAAGAAAAGTATATAACTTGTATCTAAAAGTGCACATCAAATAATCATATTTAAATATGTCAGACTTTTGCATTAATGCTGGTATGATAAATATTACAATTCTTTTTCAACTCGTTTACATTTACTGATAGCATGAAATGTTGCGGTAATCTATTTCATAATCATACCACTTTAATGCCAGAAAAGAATTTTCTTATATTGAATCTACTCCTATATATTTCCAATGTATACGCATATATTCCTTTTTGGTTAAAAAATACATAAGGATCTACTGGTTCTATACCACGTGTAATCTTAAACATTTTTATCAAGTCTGTGGCAAGTTTTCAACTTGTAGGGTTCCAAAAATTCTGTTTGTATTCTCAGTTGAACTATCATCATTTGTTTTGAGCTCTCCATCTGATATATGAAAATATATTTTGTAACTTTTCATTTCAGGAGACATTAGATGCACTGTGTGATCTTTATTCTCTACTCAATGAAGATGACATGTGGACGGGACTTTGGCAGAAACGCTGTAAATATCCAGAAACTGCTGTTGCTATTGCATATGAGCAACATGGCTTTTTTGAACAGGCCCAGGTCACACTTGAAAGTGTGAGTATTATTCATGCTTACAGACTTTTTGTTTTCTAGCAAGATTCTTTATAATATAAAAGCCATTGTTGCTTTCTTTGTATGTTGGTTTCTTTTATGCTGAAGCAAAGAGTAAAACAAGGTTTTACTATAACTGTTCATATTTACATCACCAATCATATTTAAATGATATCTCTGTGGTAGACATTTGTATTAGCAGGGGTGTAATAAACATAATTCTTTTCAAACACAGTTACATTTGCTGATAGCACAACATATTCCAATGATCTATTCTATAATCCTACCATTCTGATGTTGTCTCGATTGTAATTACTTCACACCATTTCAGCTCTTAAAGTTTTGTACAAAATATTTGCTTTCAGATAGTTGGGGGTGGGGGACCTAAATGTGTATGAGAGAATGTACATGCCTATCAGTCAAAGACTTGTACTGCACTTGTAGTCAGAGGCAATTTAAAGGTTCCTCTTTTATTTAAAATTTTTTTTTGCTATTATCCCTTTTGAATAGAGGAGGGTACGACACCATTTCCAATTTTTTCTGGCCTAATCGCACAGTGTACTCGGTTAGCTGCTGGGTGCACTGGAAAATTTGTCCCAATCACGTTTTCCACACTTTTCACTCATACCGGGAATTGAACCTGGATCCTTCTGCCTAAGACAGACGTGCTTATCATTACATCATGTGTGCAGACTCGTTTGTCTCTTCTTTAATTCTCTCATTCTCATTACGGTTGATTCATAAATCAAAATTTTTCTAGAATGGATTTAAGTTTGTGGATTTCCTTTTCTTTCTTTCAGGTTATGGGTAAAGCCCGCCTTGAGCACAACACAGCCCCGGCATCTCCCTCGGTGATTCCAGAGTACCGTCTCTGGGAGGATCATTGGATCCGATGTGCCAAAGAACTCAACCAGTGGGATATCATCCAAGAATATGCAAGTACTAAGGGCAATACCAATCCTCATTTGGTGTTGGAAAGTGCATGGAGAATCCCAAATTGGTCTCTGATGAAAGATGCTTTAGCTCAGGTGAGAAAACGATCTTTCAACTCTTGAATTCATATAAAGAAAAAAAAGAATGGCGATATCAAGGGAAATAACTTCATAAAATTATCTATCTATTTGAATTTTTCTCATTCAAAACATTAGAGGGCTTGTAACCCTTCAATGAATAGGAATTAAAAGAATGAAACTTGAGGTCTGGAAGAGATGATTTTCATCTTTGGTTTTGGGGTCAAAATTCGGTCAAGTTTATTTCTTGACTGATTTCGTGTGCTTTTCATCTGTCTTGGACAACGGACAGAAAGTAAGCATTCAATTTAGGATTATCGTTACATTGTAAATAGAAACCTCGGAAAAATTTTCTTAAAACTGACGAATTAGAACATCTAATGGATTGAAAGAACATAGAATTTACAAAATAAAACAAATTTTTAGATTGAATGGTGATGAAAGATGCTTTAGCTCAGGTCAAAAAATGATTTTAACACTTATTTAAAAAAAAAAAAAAGTCATTATCAAGGGATATAACTACTGATCCGAATTATTCCTCTTTGACCATTAGATGAATTTAAAAATTTTTTTAGATGTCCTCCCATCTCAATAAAATGTTGATCGCTCATAGTCATGTTAAACAACAGAAATTGGATTGAAGAAAGGAAAAAGTGTAATATCTTTAAGAAACCAACTGCTATGTCATGATAAAATATATGCAGTCTGCATCTTATTAAAAAAAAAACACCAAAAATGACCATTTACTATTTTTATTGAAAATAATACTCTTGGAATATTTCCATATCACGATGTGTACAAGTATGTGAATCATTTGACACACAGACTGCTTCCTCCTCCTCCTACCACCTCTATAGATCGTAGATGCATTGTTGAACTCATGGTTCTTGTTTTTCAGAAACGATTTCCATCATTTTTTTTTAGTTCTATTCGTTGAAGAATCCCACTGTCAATACGAGCAGTTGCGTAAAAGTTGCCACCTTAGCCTAAAAATGAATCACATGGTTGCTTTGCTTGTGTCATTAAACCCCCTACTCTGTCATCTACTAACCCACCTACCCCATGCTGATATCTAATCACTGTAACTGTACAAATGGTTGACTAATCAGCTTAGTGGGCTATTGAAACTTCTCTCATTGTGTGTGTGTGTGTATGTATTGCCGGGCTCTTGTCACATTTTTCAAGCTACAGCTTTGAAAGTTTGCATGAGTACACTGCTAGGTACTATCTAAAAACCGTTTTTTTTTTGTTTTTTTTTTCTCTCCTGATTGCTTTTGGGGGTCTCTATGGTCATTTTGGACATTTTTCTTTTAATTGAAGATAATTTTAACTAAAAGATCTATAAAAAATGTTTTTAGGTAAAACATCTAATTTTTTTTAAATAATTTCATTAATAGATCTACTTTGAAAAAAAAAAATTTAGTAATAAAACTACTAGAAAAAAAAAGATTTCAGTTGAAGATTTTTTTGTTTTTTTGTTTTGAAAGTTTTTACAGATAATTAGTTCTTGTACATGCATGGACTGATTGATTGGCACTGTAGTTCTGATTTGTTTCCTAAATAATGGCTGTTGATAGTGAATTAATTTTGAAATTACTAATTTGCTTTTAGGTGGAAGTCAACTGTCCTAAGGAGCTGTCTTGGAAAATGAACCTTTATAAAGGTTACATTACCATTTGCCATCCAGATGATCACCATATCAATGTGATGAGTACAGTAAGCATAGAATTTCTTATAATTTTAAAAAATATTTCTCCTAATAAACTCTAGTCGAGGCTGTGTATATTCAGGTGTTGTTTTTAATTGCATTTTACATATTTCTGACGAGACTTTGTATTAGAAGTGCAGTTGACCATGCGAGAGGAACAGGTAGGTTTCAGACCACACAGTTCATTCTAAAGAAGCTGCCGATTCAACAAAAAATCTTTTCATTGGGCTCATTTGTTGACTTGTATCCATTCTTACCATGTATGTGATTGTCCATGTTGTCACTAAATAGCCAATAGAATTGGTGACCAGAGTTCAAACTCTGGTCAGGGCTGTTTATGTTCACTTTACACTAATGCCTTTTGGAAAGGCATGAACCATTTCTTCTCTTCTAGCTTTCGGTAAAATAGCAAGGCAGATTGGACTCTCTAGCCTTAGAAAATTGACGAGTCTGAGGAGGACTACTCTTGATTCCAAACCCAGGAGTCAAGCCCCCTTCAGGCGGTTTGATGCCCAAATTGACATCCTTCTTGCAGTCAGGCTGATGCCAGATGTATCACTCTCTGCTTTCCTCTAGACTACATCAGCAAGGCTGAGGGTGGGATTCTCCATACTCTTCACCCAGACATGTGCCCTTGAAGGGATGTTCAATTGTCTATTTTAGAAGTTGGCAACTGGTTGACCACAGCCCACAAATAGGCCATTGAGGCGTTCATCGTGAACCTCAGATCTTTTCTAAAAAAAATTTCAAATGTTATGTATTTGTGGGCCATTGATAGATACTTAAAATTTGAAAACAAAAGTTTCACTGATCCTGATGGAAAATTGTCTTGCTTTTCAGATCGAGAAAATGGTGGAAGTAGCAAGTAATCTGGCAATTAAAGAATGGCGGCGTCTCCCTAGGATTGTTTCGAATGTGCATATTCCACTTTTACAAGTAAGTACTCCCAATGAAGAAGACTTCAGCACAATAAATTGGAATTGTTGGGTTTAACAACTTTGCCAGAGAGAAAACTGGGGGTATTCAATTGAAACATCCAAAATAATTTAATGAAATTTCTCAATATGGTATATCATTCTTTAAAATCTCTCCTTGAACTGGGAATCTATTGATTTGACAGATTTCATGAACTGAATCTACTAAACATTTTTTTTTTTTCTCTCTAATAGAGTAATATCTTTGGAATAAGTTACTGTGTTATGTTAAAAATAGCACTAGTGTTCAGAGTTTTGAATATAATTTGGATAAGTTTAAAAATTATTGAAAGAACATCAGCTTGCAAAGACGTTTTTGAAATCTGAGATTTTCAAAAGTCTGCTCTTTGAATTTTCTTAAATTGTAGCTGTTTGTACTTGTGTATATCGAATGTTTTATGAATTTTGTAATTGTTTTGAAGTTGATGTGTAAATATTTTGTATATTTGGAGATGCCCAAAAAAGAATAAGTAAATTATTTCTGCTCAGTCGCTACTTATATGACTGAAAACAAGTCTTGAAAAGAATATCATTCTTGTTTAACGAATAATTTAGAAATAAAATGTTTGTGATTAATACACATCCACTAACATCGCACTGAATTTTTATTAACTCTAATATTACGATTTTTGTTTCTAATTTTCCAAATTCAGGCGGCACAGCAGATCATGGAATTACAAGAAGCTGCACAGATAAACCAAGGACTTCAACCTGCCAATATCAATCGAAGTTCTTCTTTACATGACTTGAAGGCCATTGTTAAAACTTGGAGGTTTGAAAACTTCTTACATTGTCTAATCAGATTTTTTTCTGAATGCTATGTAAACGAGTGTCTTCATTTCCATCATATGGACTATTATAAACCATTATCATTAATTTTGATTATTTTCCCCTAATGTTGATTAGTTGCTTCCTATCATGACTAATCATTGGCTGAAGGAAAATGGACAAAATTGATATAAAGTAGCATCTTAGTTTAAAGTTGAAGTCAGTTTGGTGATGGGGAGTTTTGATTGTTTGAAACTTTGCAAAGATCCAAATGCTGATATTCATGGGAATATGTTGCCAACTCAAAAATATTTTTGTGCTAGTTTGACTGCCATAAGGCGTTCATTTTTTTAAAAACAGGTAAAAAATGGACAAAATACAAAAAAGATTCTAAACATGGTCCAAATGTTTGAATGTTAATTTAGAGCAAAACTAAAAATGTACTGAATTTAGTGCAAAAAGTGTTAACTTAGCGACACTGACTTGTTGGTTTTTCCACCCTGAGGGTCCCTAGGCCAAAAAAATTCTGTGGTCAGGGTCACAAGTTGGAAATACTGGCTTGGGCTTTTTCTGTTGACTTTTCTTATTGCCAATGATTGATGTATTTTGTAAGCTCTACTATGGATTAATATTTGATAATATCATTAACCAATTCTAATGTTTATTTCAGGAATAGGCTACCTATGATCTCTGACAATATGTCTCATTGGAGTGACATTTTTACCTGGCGTCAACACCATTACCAGTTTATTATCACTAATCATGATAACCATACACAAACTGAAGTAAGTTGGGTTTTTTGTTTTGTTTTTTTTTTCCCCAAGGTTTGGATTTTTTATTTTTTATTTATTTATTTGATTTAATTTAAAAAATTTTTTTTTCTTTTGCTTTCTCAGTTCGCCATAACTTTGGGCTGATAATTTTTGTCTGAATTTTTTTGATGAAGGATTATTATTGGTTTTTGGACTGTTGTATTCTACGGCCTTCTTCAGGTTTGTGTCCTGCATGCTATTTCAGGAAGCTAAGATGCAAAGTTGTTGCTGTCCAATCCTGAGGATGGATTGTCCTACTCTATCCAGCGTTTAAAGAGGTCCAAAGACGTCCTTTTGTCAATGACTTCAGACACCAAGATATTCATGACTGGAAAATGGTCAACAACATTGTTCTGACCTTCCACCTGAAATTAGACAATGGAATGGAGACATTCCATCGCCAGGCTTGGCTTCACAAAACATCACTACCTGGGACACCCATCTGAAGATGGCCTCAAAGGGTACAACAGCTGAAACATTGTGTTCAGAAGATTAACCAATATGAGGACAACAGTCTGAAAATATTGATATAAAATTTTGATTATACATAATTCATTATTTCTATTCAATTTTCAGTTGTTACTTCACCCTATTATTTTATCAATGCATCAATTAAAAGACTTTTACATCAAGAAAATTGAAAAGCGTTCAAAATATCGAAGGGAGATTACCAATAACACTGACTGTTGCTGCTAACCTGTTCCAGACATTTTAATTTCAGTTTTTACAAACATATTTCGTTTAATCCAGGATCAAGTTTTGGGATGGGTTTCCTCATTATTTCTTGCTTGTCATTCAAAATTAACTGACTTGCTTTTTCTTTTTACAGCACAGCAGTCAATCAATGTTGGGAGTCCATCATTCTTCATTAGCCATCATCCATTTTGGAAAAATAGCACGCAAGCACAACCTCACTGGAGTTTGCTTGGATTCTCTCAACAGGTTTGTTGCAGTGGATTTTTCTCTGCTTAGATACTGCATGTCCCATGTACAAGTCCCTTTTCGTACCACTTTTCCAGTTGTAAGGGAAGTAACTAGATATGTAGTTTATAATTACATTTTTGCTCTTGCAACTGGAAAAAGGGGACTTATATGTGGGATACCCTGTATATTGGCAAGTAGACTTCAATAATATGGTTTTGATGCAGTACAGTTAAGGTATTGCTGTACAAATTTAACTAAGCTGATAAAGAAAAGCACTTTTAATAAAACCTTGAGCAGTGCTGACAAATTTTGGAATGGATTAACCATTCAAGGTATTGTTTTAATATGGCCAGCTAAATTCACATGAAATAAATGGAAAAAGTATTTGATTGCAAATTAATGATTGTAAACTTGAGTTTTTGAATTGAAACCATTTTTCTCTCCAGGATTCACACGATTCCAACTGTTCCAATAGTTGATTGTTTCCAGAAGATCCGACAACAATTGAAATGTTATCTTCAAATGGGAAGTACGATGACACGGACAGAGCTGCAAGATGTAAGTTACTTTTATTTGTTTATATATCTTGAATAGATGCATACCATATTTCCTGCAATATAAAGTGCACTTTTATTTTTTAAAAACCCCCTCCCAAAATCATCCAGCATCTTATACCATGGTGGTTGAGTTTGGAATCCCCAAACACTCCTGTTTGACACATTAGTCCTTGGATAACCCCAGAATGAAATATATATTATCATTATAAATGATTAAATAAATTTAAAAAATGGTATATTCCTTATTGAACCATATGCAGGAAAATACTGTTAGTGAATATATGAGCAAAATGAATGATATAAAAAGGCTCTCAAGTATTACTCAAATAGACGTAGTTTTTGTATTATTATTAATTTAACAGTACATATTTAGGGGTTACTACCAGACTGTAAAGCTCAGGTCGACCACTAGACTCTGTCAACTCTCTTAACATGTAAGTTTTTTTAGCTTTCTCAACTGCTGGTTGAATTGAAAAACATCACATTTTTTTTTATATCTTCATTCAAAACAAATTATTTTCGGGAAAGTAAAATTTCTCTCTAACTCTGCTAGTGGTCAAGTTAATTTTAAAAAAAAAATCTTACCCGCAGCTACACCAAATATAACTTATCATCACTGGTGTAAGAACAAAAAAAACAAACAACAAAAAAGCATTGTTGACTATTATATAACAATACTAATATAGTACCCATAAAAAACAAGGGGATTTTTTGTTATGTATAGATACGCAGTCTTCTCTCTTTAAAGCTGGTGTCTCTTTTTTCTACTTTGACCTGAGCTGACAAATATACATTCAAATTTTGTGGCATTGTTTTTTATATGAATAGATGATTATTAACACATTTTTTTCCTTTTTAATCATTTTCAGCTGTGTCTCCAAGGTCTGGATGTAATAGAGAACACAAATCTGAAATACTTTACAAAAGAAATGACAGCCGAACTGTATGCTCTGAAAGGCATATTTTTGGCCCAACTCAACCGATCCGAGGATGCTAACAAAGCTTTTTCTGCGGCTGTTCAAATGACTGACACACTTGTAAAGGCATGGGCCCAATGGGGCGATTATTTGGATGCGATTTTCAGCCGAGACAAGTAAGTACACAGAACATGTTGATCTGCATTTTCTTGTTTATGTTAAACCAGAATGAACCTGAAATTATTTTTATGCATTTGCAAAATAAAAATATATATATATATATACGGCATATTACATTAGTAGATAGATTCTCACCAACAGGCAAGCAAATAGCACATCATGTTTTGCAGTTTATAGACAGAAAATATTGTGGCAATTCTAAGATGTGTGGATGAACCTATTTTAACCATTGTCTATTTCATCTACGGATGTACATAAGGGTAAATGAGTAATAAAATTTTCCTGATAAGTGGTGGGATGTAAGTTGTTGCCACAGAATTTTTTTTTCTTAAAATTATAAAAAATATCATTCAATTGTTCTCGGTCCAAAGGTGAAGTGGATGTTGTCACTTTTCCTTATGTAATGAGTTAAAATGTCATTGTTATGGTTTTTATTGTTTTGAACAGTTTTTCATTCTTTTTTCTATTCAATTTTCAATAATTTCATAAGTATAAAAGTAACTTGAGTAGTAATGGCGCTCTCATTACAGCTTATTTGATTATTAGCTAAATACCCATCCCACGGACAGGTTAAATGTTTAGTATATATTTGTGTATATGTATGTATTGAACGGAAAGTAAGGGTCCCATTTTGTATTATAGTTACATTATGAATAGAGCCCCATTCTAAAACATTTAATAATACTTTTTTTTTCTCAAAACTTTGGCTTAGTCTTGATGTTGGGAAAAGTGTCCTTCATTTTACACCCCATAAGTATAGATTTCCTTTCATTTTACACTCCTTAAATAGTTTTACATAAACATGAGATATGTATATGGTGGAAAGTAGATTCCAGTTTGGCATTACAGTCACATTGTGCATAGAAGGCCTAAGACCTTTTTAAAGATCTTTTAAAAACTTTGTTTTAAAAATCTCTGGGTCTATTGTATAGCCATGCCAAAATCGGTTGGTCTGTAACAATGTTTAGGTAATTTTTATAGTGTGACAGACAAACACACGAACACCTGACTTATATTTGAGATTTAGTACTGCTTAAGGTTTATCTATTGATTTTTCTTTTTCTCTTTTAGACAAATCCAACAAGGAGTATTTGCCATAACTTGTTACCTACATGCATGTAGACATCAAAATGAAAGCCGATCACGAAAGTTCCTAGCCAAGGTTCTTTGGCTGCTTACTTATGATGATGAAAAGAGCACACTTGCCGAAGCTGTAGATAAATATTCAAATGGTGTGCCACCTGTACAGTGGTTACCTTGGTGAGTAGACATTAATCTTTCATCTTCAGCCTTTTAATGTCCGTCTTTGATGGAGACCTCCAAAATCTCTTCTGGGTGCCATGGTGCCAATGTATCTTGAACTTGTCCAAATTGTTACACCATCTAATTTTTGCTCTACACAATTTCATATATGATCTCTGGGAATCCATGCTTTGATATCCAGCAGTTCTGACATTCTTGCATTATGGCATACCAATAGTCATTTGATTTTTCTAATGGATTTCGTGATATCTGTGACTCCTTTTTTTATTTTCCTCTTATTACGCTGACTGTGCTGTGGAGTGGTCTCTATACGTGATGTTAACACTTTCAGGGCTAAACATACATACGGTATAAATAGAAAAAAAAATGAATAATATTTTGTCATTATTTGATCAAAATTTCAATCAGGTGTCTTTCGGCCATTCAGATTATGCAGAAAAAAAAAATCATGCTTTTGGGGGTCACTGTGGTCATTTTTTTTTTCTTTTTTTTTTCCAAAGATTTTTCAGATAATTTTCTATTGATGGTGTTTAGATAATTAGTTCTGATACACACGCAGACTGCCGTGATACATCTATATGAAGTATGGATATCTTTTTTTATGTCACCTTGTCTTCTTGGATCTCCTCAGGTGATAGTCATCTGCTACCTAGGTAGCAAAAGCGCATGATGTGTGATATGATTCATTTTATTATGATTTTTTTTCTTTTTTTCTCCTTTCTTTTTTTCTCCTTTCTTTTTTTCTCCTTTCTTTTTTTCTCCTTTCTTTTTTTCTCCTTTCTTTTTTTCTCCTTTCTTTTTTTCTCCTTTCTTTTTTTCTCCTTTCTTTTTTTCTCCTTTCTTTTTTTCTCCTTTCTTTTTTTCTCCTTTCTTTTTTTCTCCTTTCTTTTTTTCTCCTTTCTTTTTTTCTCCTTTCTTTTTTTCTCCTTTCTTTTTTTCTCCTTTCTTTTTTTCTCCTTTCTTTTTTTCTCCTTTCTTTTTTTCTCCTTTCTTTTTTTCTCCTTTCTTTTTTTCTCCTTTCTTTTTTTCTCCTTTCTTTTTTTCTCCTTTCTTTTTTTCTCCTTTCTTTTTTTCTCCTTTCTTTTTTTCTCCTTTCTTTTTTTCTCCTTTCTTTTTTTCTCCTTTCTTTTTTTCTCCTTTCTTTTTTTCTCCTTTCTTTTTTTCTCCTTTCTTTTTTTCTCCTTTCTTTTTTTCTCCTTTCTTTTTTTCTCCTTTCTTTTTTTCTTTCAACAGTTAACTCCAGTTTCAATTTTCAGAAAAGAAAAAATGAAACAGTTATGGTCTTCAAATTTTCTGTGTAATTATTTAGAGTTGAACTGTATGGGAATTCACTCGGAACTGTATGACTTGTGTCCTTGTACCTTAAGCTGCTATAACCCCCCATAGTATGGGTTATACCAAGTCACGCTTGTTACTTTGTACCATATTCTTGTTTATATTTTGATATTTGTTGGTTTTTTTCTTTCAAACTAATAATAATACTATTGATTTAATAAAACTAATGAAAATGGTTGACTTTGTTTTTTCAGGATCCCACAATTGCTGACATGTCTAGTTAGAAACGAAGGCCGTTTGATTCTGAACCTGCTTTCTCAGGTCGGCAGGATGTATCCACAAGCTGTTTATTTCCCTATTAGAACACTTTATCTTACATTGAAGATTGAACAAAGAGAAAGATGTGAGTACTTACTTGAATTATATAAAGTTCTCGAAAGACCACGCATTTTCATGAATTACATTCCTTAGAACGGGTACAAATAGGGACAAATCTATGGGACACTCTGTCAATCTTATAGTATCAGCAACAGTTATCAACCCCTGTGATCCTGCTCTTTCAAGTTGATTTCCCTGTCAAAAACTTTTACATTAGAGATTGAACAAAGAGAAAGGTGTAAGTATATATCTCATCGTATATACGAGTCATGCCTGTCACATTTATGGTATCAGAAATAGTCATCACCCCTTATGCGAGTATTAAAATATTGACTACTGCTGTAATCAAAATTAACAATTTTCTTGAAAAAAAAAAAAAAAAAAAAAAAAAAAAACAACTTAGGGAAAAGTTGTAAAGAGTTACTTTTTCCAGTCATGCCAAGTAAGAAACAATAACAAAGGAAGGAGGTAGAAGCATTCGTACTACAGGAAAAAAGAACTCCTATCTTTACATATGGATAGTTCACCTGAAGAAGGCCCTGAAATGGATCAACTGAGACATGGTAACAGCAAAAATAACTGGAGTATGTTCTATTATCTGAAAAACTCTCTGAATGTTAATGACTCTGTTGTTTTTTTACTGCAGCAGCTGCTTATAGAGTTGAAGGTAAAAAGTAGTCATAAAAATGATTCATAATATGTACTTAAAAAAAATGCTGCATTCAGTTTGAAAACAAAAACTGAGTCTTCATGGTAGAAGTTGCAACAGGAAGGAGAGGAGTGACGTATCATAATTAACTGAGTCTTAGACTTGTGAAATATTGCGGTATGGAAATATTCTGCAAGTATTATTTTGATTAAAAATTGTAAATGGACATTTTTTGGACATTCAGCTTTTTTTTTTTTTTTTTCTCTTATTTTTCAAATTCAAAAAATAACTAGTACATTCTGTTTATGACATCTTAAAAGCTGGTGAAGAATAATAGATTGAAATATATGTTCTTTAGATGACATCGCACTTCTTCCTTCTGTTTATTAATGTAATTGGAACTGACTGGGAACCATCTTATTACGATGTGTGGACACCCAGCCTCCCCCCCCATTTTGTTCTATTTATTGGCTTTTACAATATTTTTTCACTTTTTTTTTTCATAAGTCAAAAACAACGACATGAATGCAACGACCCGAAGCAGTAGCAGCAGCCCTCAAGTAACCCTAACTTTATCGAATGTTAATGTTGGGGGATCAAATTCTGCTGCTTCGACACCTTTATCACAAGTTACAAGCCCCAACACGCCAAGAACCCCTGCAACTCCAGATTCAGGTATCCATTTTTTTCTTATTTGAGAATTATGATTAGATTATTGGAACATATCGTAATGGCAACCATGTTATACGATAATGGAGAAGGTGCTGCATTTGCCACTATTTGACCTATAAGCGTGTACCGTCCACTATCTCAGATGGTACACTTGATTGTTGACAGATGCAAGACCTGACCCTGGTGCAACACGAAAACATGAACCAGTCAATTATAATACAGTCTATTTATATGAGAATATTATGTTAGTGTTACATAAAACTATTTTACTGCACCTTTATCCTTTGATACTAGATAATCCCTGGATACTGATTAAGAATTTAAATAATAACAAATGAAATGTAAATGATTCTAGATAATTTTTCTCCTGACAACCAAAAATATTTTGTTGAAAGACACACACACACACATATATATATATAGTGTGAAATCAGTTATTTGGCCTCTGCATTACTGTCTAGCTCAAGAGCTTTGTGGTGTTGAAGCAAATACCCTATCGGTGACAGGTTCGATTTCTTCTGCAGCACCATTTTCTTTAATTGTTTATTCTATTTACGTTGTCTTAATTGAGTTATATATCAACCGTCTAACGATGAGAGATCATTTCAAATAAATTTCTATATAACGTAACTTATTCTGTTGGACCAAATACGTCCATTTTTTAAATACATACGTGTATATATGTATATTATTTTTTTTGGCTATTGGGAGTTCTCACTTAGTGGAAATTTGTTATGACTCCTTCGCTATGAAGGGTACCACTGGGTAATAATTGTATGTGTATACTTTGCTATTCAGATTTTATAAGCACGAATCAACAGGCGAGTGTATCACCTGCTGGCCAGCAACAAGGTCAGCAACAGCAACAACCCCAACAACAACCACCACCCCCACCCCCACATACAGCAACGGTGACGACCGCAGCACCTACAGCAGCACCTACGACAGCACAGCATGGAGAAAGTGGACCCATTAGGGCAACAGCCCCTATGTGGCGGTGTAGTAAGATTATGCACATGCAAAGGGAGATTCATCCGACTATCCTCTCTTCTTTGGAAGGCATCGTCGACCAGGTAAGCACATTCAGGCTCCAAGCTATTCTCTTTCTCTCTTCCTCTCTTCCTCTGGTATCTGGACCATTTATTTGGCAAGCTGGGGAAGAGAAGTGACTTGGATTCCTGGACCAGGGCTTGATACATATACTTCAAATATAGAATAACCAGGTTTGGTTAGTCATTCAATAGAAACCGTCCTGTGACCGACATCTTTTGGCAGCAAGCTGTGTTGGGTATAATCGATTGAATGAAAAAAAAAAAAAGGTGATCAATGAAAGTGATCTAAATCAAAAATTTTTTTTTGTCTTATTTGTTCTGTTACTCGTCCCCTTGAAACTGACAACTCCAGTCAGTCACACTTTTGAACTGGTGTAGTTATGTATTGCTCTGTGTAACTTCAAATCACTGTCTTAAGAGTTGGGACGGGGTAGGTGGGTTAATAAAGTCTTAGGTAACCTAGATGAGAACTTACAGAGGTGGCAATATTTCAGTTTGATCTTTTTTTATTTTTCAGATGGTATGGTTCCGTGAAAATTGGTATGAGGAGGTTTTACGACAATTACATCAGGGATTAGCAAAGTGTAATGCGGTTGCGTTTGAAAATCGAGGAGCAGGTAAGCGCTAACAACTTGTGAGCTTTCAAATAAAAAGATGCCCCCCCCCCCCAAAGAGTGAAATATTTTCCACTTGCAAGTTGTTGAAAAAATCAGTTGAAAATTATTATTGGTATATTGAATTCATTGATAAAACATGGAATTTTGGTGATATTATGTGATTAGGACATTGGACTTTGATTTGAAGGATCTGCACCAAAATTTAATCGTTTCTTCTGTAGCCTATTGTCCACCCCTTCACAGAATTTCATAGATATTCATTCAGAGCTTGTGGATAAAAAGGTGAAAAAATATTTCTGTCAAAAAAAATAATTCTAGGATCAACCCCCAAATTATGCCATCTCTCTCTTATCTCATTGCCCACCCTTCCACATAATTTCATAAAAATGCATTCAGTACGTATGGAGGTATTGTGTGGATAGACAAACAGAAAGATGCAAGCATACATACATATATATATATATATATATATATATATATCCCTCTTTCCAACTTCATTGACAGAGGAAAATAATCCTAAAAATTCATGTTTCATAAGGCCTTTAGTGGTTTAATAGAACTTCTAACTCTGAAATACTTTGTTATTATTTATAAAATATAAACGGTCCAATCTGTTATAACTCATACCCTACAGGTTGAATCTCTCCACAAGCCTACATTTAAAATTTCATTTAAATATATTTAGTAATAACAAAGATATCCAATTGAGAAAAAGAACACAACAGTGACAGACAAACAATTTTTTTCACTGGGAACAAAAATGAAATAAAATGTGATGACAAGATTTTTGCATGTAATGGAAAGGATATCAAGTTTATAGCAGAAAACTTGAAGTGATTGGTAAGGACTCTATTTTTGTAATTATTCTCATTATTATCTGAAATACTAATTTACAAAATTACTATTTTTGTATATACTTGGATATTTCAGTTGCGGAAACCACAATCACACCTCATACGTTAAATTTTGTGAAAAAACTTGTTAGTACATTTGGTGTTGGGATTGAAAATGTCTCCAGTGTTGCTCAGACGTTCTCAAGTGCTGCATCAGAGTCTCTTGCAAAACGGGCCCAAGCCACGTCGCAAGATCCTGTCTTCCAAAAAGTCAAAAGTCAATTCACTACAGACTTTGATTTCAGGTAAGAAAAAAAATTTCAAATCATTCCTAACTTTCCGCAAGTACTTAATTTTATATAAATCATAGAAGTTGAACGTAGAATGTAATTAACATTCTATGACGTCCGTCACTTTGAATATTTCACCGCTTTGATTATTTGATTTTTTAATTATTTTCAATTAATTTCATTATTATGAAATATAGGCTTTGCTTATGGAGCCGAGCCATATATATATATATATATATATATATATATATATATATATATATATATATAGAATGATATTGTAAGGAATATTCTAGACGCAGAGTAACTAATGGTATGATAGGTTTAAGGCCACTAAAACCTTATTTAATTACACTAAATAAAGCGATTGGTGTGAGTGTATATATATATATATATGTATGCATGCATGTGTGTGTGTATATATATATATATATATACACACACACATATATATACACACATATATATATATATATATATATATATATATATATTCTTTTCTAGTGTAAGTGGTAATATTTAATCAGGAGTTTAATAATAGCAAAAATATTTTCATCCTGCGCATAGCTCTAGTCATAAAGAGCCTCTGCTGTGACTTGGCTCTACTAGGATGATAATTCAAATGAAAGTAGAATAAATTTTTTTTTTCTTCCCATGATAAATGGGGTATTAAGTTGACAAAATGAACTCTTAAGATGGCCAATAATAAATAAGTGCTAAAATATATATTTATATAATTCATCCGTACATAAATAATCCTATTACTTTTGATAGGTACTATACTAGTACCATCATATTTACTTGATGAGACCTTTTTGGAAGGGGAAGGTATCAACGTGAAAGTAATTGAATTTTTAAAAAAAAAATTTTTTTAATTTCCATCTTTCATTTTTGTGTTGAAATGTTTCACTGCTCTCATAACCCTTTTTTTTTTATTCCAGTCAATTTATTTAATTTTTGAAAAATTTCAAAATCTGTTTCCTACTATTTTACTAATCCATCTTCGTCTTGTCTCTTTAGTGTGCCAGGATCTACGAAGCTCCATAATCTCATTAATAAAATGAAGAAATGGACTAAAATACTTGAAGGAAGGACAAAAACATTACCAAAGTGAGTCATTTTGTTGTTTTCATCACTCTCATTCAAATAGCACAAATTTTAAGTACATACAGAGGAAGCCACTTATCATAATCACAGACAATGTTATCAAACGGTTATTGGCATCAAAATGTGTCTATCCAAAACACCTGACAAAAAATCCTCACTATAACAAACTAATTGGGGTGGGGGTAAGGGGTTGTTGTTGTTGTGGCTGAAAGCTCATTATACCCAATGGTTGCCCCGTGTTTGGTAAGTAAGTATGGTAGTTCGTTGTATTTATTGAATGTGTGGTAAATCCAAAAGCAGTTTGATTGCCTCTCATTCTGTTCTTGATCTTCCTTTACGTTTTTGCCACATTTGTTGAAATTCTGTATTTTTTGGTTTTGTGGGCTAGAACGAACAAGAATTGTCTTATTTCTATTGATTTTTCGGACCATCCTCATCTTTGTTGTTTTTCATACAACGTTTCGGCCGTTGCACTCTACGGCCTTTGTCAGGTATCATCTAGTAGATTTGGGAAGTAACGAACCGAACCCTTTATTTATCCGACAGGGGTATATTGACCGTACTCCCCTCTTTAGCATTAGTAGTATTGTTATACTGTCTCACACTAGGATTGAACCTAGAACCATCAGATTATTTAACAGTACCTCATCTCAAAAATTCCGAGATATACTAAGAATTGTCTTTTGAAATATTATACCAACATTACCTGAAACAGTAACCATGCCAAAGGATAATTTATTGTTTCGGGCAACATGGTGTAATATTCAACTCGGGGGGGGGGGGGTGTTAGTTGTAACCATGTAATCTGAAGAGTACTGAATTTCATTATAATCCTTTGGTTTGCTGCATTCATTGAACTTTCCGTTAAATCCGAAATGAAATGAATCCATGAGTTTGTTAAAGCCGAAATTTATATCGAGGTTAATTATAGCAAAGGTTTACTGTATCTAGAACTAACAGTAACCTTTGGAAATAACATGTTTTAATTAGAAACAACCAAGGAATATGACATTTTTGATTAGGGAGGTCAGTCGTGTGACAAATATGATTAGAAAAAAAGAAAGAGATCACTATTATGTCATTGAAATCAATCGATTTTCTTTCTGTGAAACTTTTCCAGTTTTGAATAATCCTACCTTGTTCCTTGATTGATTCTGTCGATTGATGTTCTTTATACCCCAGAATGGTAGATAATAATGTTTTGACAAAAGTTTTCACGAGCAAAGATGGTCTCATTGCATTGCGTGTAAAAGGTCCGCTAAGACACCGCAGTTTGTTTTACACTCCTACAGGGTTCCCCCATGTTGAAATAATGAAAATATCTTTTGATCTGAATTCTCCATGCTTTGTTCTTAATTACCTTCCCAATAGTCACTTATGGAGCTGAAACATGGAACCTAACCAAGAGACAGACCCGAAAATTGAGAACCATGCAACGTGCACATGAAAGAATAATGCTGGGCCTCACATGGAGAGACCGCAAGACAGCACAGTACATCCGAGAAAAGACAAGACTTAGGGACATCATAGAATCCATTAAAAATCTCAAATGGTGGTGAGCTGGCCATGTTGCAAGAATGGCAGACAATCGATGGACATCGCGACTCACAACATGGATCCCCCGAGACCACATATGCAACCGAGGCCGACAAAGTGTTAGATGGAGAGACGAACTAGATAAGTTTAGGAAATACTGGCTCCGTGACGCCCATGATAGGGAAGTGTGGCAAATCCTGGGGAAAGTCTATGTCCAACGATGGACGCTAAAAGACTGATGATGATGATGACCTTAGATTACGCCTCTGTCTCCCGGGTATTTTACTATGTTGCACCGCGGAATCAATATTTCATGAGTGAATTAATTGATTAGTAAAACTCGCAGAATTTTGTAACAGACTGTATTGCATAAACTCGTTTGAGAAATTCTGGATCAGTTTTGCATATGCTGACCTAATATTAGTGCTCCACTCCAGTGATGATAATTTAGCTGTTTTTGGATCAAACTTAGTCATGATGGCCTGAGCGTCTATAAACATTAGCAGTAACTAAACAGGTGATGATATTACCACTGCTATTACACTTGACTGGGGCCAATATTAATCCGCAGTTTCCCTTGCAAGGGGTACCCGTTATCTGTGGTTTCAGTTGTACATGGATGCATCGTTAAAATTTTATTATTTTAGTAATTATTATTCATTTTTCTGGAAATTGAATGAGCTTTTCACAAAAGGACATTTTTTTTTTTTTTTTCTTCCCTCCCTGCAGGTCTTTCTTGATTGAAGAGAAATGTCGTTTCTTGAGTAACTTCTCTATCAACACTGCTGAAGTTGAATTGCCTGGAGAATTTTTACTCCCAAAGGTGAGTGGCTTTTTTTTTTTGTTTTATAACCGGAGTGCCTAAACTTGCTTAATGTAAGAGCCACGTACGATAAACATTGGATCTTGAGATCTGAGAGACGCACAAAATTTAAACAGATTTTCATTGTCAAATACATATATTATTATAGAAAATTCATGCTAATATCGACAAATGACTACTCAATAATATTCATTCATATTTGTCATTTTTGAAACTGTTAATTAACTACAGCAGACCAGTTTAATCTCTGTTGCTGGATTTAGGATTTGTTTCTTTTTAAAATTCAGACTTTTTCGTGTCTAGCAAAATGAATACCCCTTTTACCAAATTTGAATTGATCACCACCTATCCAGCATGCTGCCAATAGATATTGGTCGTGTCATTGTTTCTATTGAGTGACTAATCAGACTTGTATTTTTGTTGTTCATTACTGTAGCAAGTATGTTTTATGGGATGGAGTTGCTAGTACCACACCCAGCACTCTTTCTTTTTATCCTGGTGTGGGACCAGTGGTAATAATTGCCACCATAGATTTTTTTCTGTCAGAGTAACCTTCACTTAAATGACTGCCTTACAGGGCTTAAATTGCCCAGCTATTTGCGCATAGCTGGGGGTAGAGATAGATTCATGCCATTCCAAGGGACATTAGTGCAAAGTGAACATAAACAGCCTTGGTCAAAACTTAAAACTTCCTGAAGAGTTAATTTTGTGCATTTTGGTGTTTTACTTTCTAACTTGCTGAACATTTCCGAATATATTTAGCTGTATCATATAAGCTGAAAACTTTCAGATTCATTCTCTATCTCTCATTGGGGTCATAATTCAAGAAAAGAGGCAAACCTTTTTGTTTCTCTGGAATTTTGAATTATAAATTTGGTGAGGGTAGAAGAATGGATCGGCTGAAACATGCTGATATCGTGGATAGGAAGGAGAGAATTGGTCTGAACAAAAGTTGGAATTTTTATTGTTGTTTTTAATTGAATATTTGAAAAAAAAAAAATTTATGAAAATTTTTATTTTTCCTTTTTCTTTTCTTCCAAATGCAGTGTGGTCATTACTATGTCCGAATTGCTCGGTTTATGCCCAGAGTAGAGATTGTAAAAAAACATAATACTGCTGCACGAAGACTCTATATAAGAGGGCATAACGGAAAGGTAAGTTAATACTGGTTTTATTGAACAAAAAACTCTTGATGACATTTACACTGCTGTTTTTCATATAAATGATAGACTTGTCAGATAGACATTCTAGTATTTAATGCTAATTCTTTCATTATGTTCATATTGTCTATTCTGTATCTGTCCCAGAATATATCATGTATAACGTGGACATTAAATAAACTTGAAATGAAAAAAATTTTTTTTTTTTCTATTCCCCATCAACAGGTCTATCCTTACCTTGTAGTCAATGATGGTATTTTGACGGAATCATGCCGTGAAGAGAGGGTATTGCAATTACTGAGGATGTTGAATTTATTCCTCACTAAACAAAAGGTAAGATTTATAGAAATCTTATATCTTGTAGGATTGTTATAAATATGCATGGAAAGATTATTAGCGGATTTCACACATTTACTCTCCCAACCCTGCAAATAGCAAGTGATAACTGTATATGTAACTGAGTTTCTTGCCTCATTGGTGGTGACAAGGAAACAGGTTCCAGAATTGTTTATCATTTGTTAAAAAACCAGCTTCGTTTATTATTTATTAAAAAACCAGCTTAGTTTATTATTTATTAAAAAAACCAGCTTAGTTTATCATTTATTAAAAAACCAGCTTCGTTTATTATTTATTAAAAAACTAGCTTAGTTTATTACTTGTTGAAAAACCAGCTTAGTTTATTACTTGTGGAAAAACCAGCTTTGTGATCCTTGTAAGTCATTAATAGTCGAGACTTGGACTTCATATCCACAATGACCATGCTCTTTGCAGGATGCAGCTACACCGGAAGGATACCCCATCCCTAATCACATTGCTTGAGGTATACTCCATTAGCTCCAGTATGCAGTGGGAAATTTGTCCAATTGAAGAATTTTTTACACTTCACTTATACATGATATTGAACCCAAGACCTTCTGCATGTGAGGCAGACATGCTTAAAATTATACTATCTGTGCAGACCCAATTGAAAATTTCAACATTTACTCCTTATGTCTGGGAAAAAAATGTTCATTTTTTATTTTTGCAAATTTCAGCCCAGCTGCATTCATGCTGTTTTTTTTTTCTTTCTTTCTTGAAAATACAGACTTTTTAGTGATCACTGCACAATAAAAGGCGATAGAAATGACTTATTCATTGATCACCCAAAACACAGCATTCTGCCTAAAGAAGTTGGTCCTGTAACGGTTTTTATTCACTAACCAGACCTGTTCATCTCAATCATCCAAATATGAATAAATCTTCTCAAATTATTGACATCTATTTCTAATTTTCTTTAATTGAACTCTTGAAGAGACTCATCAATTATTCTAATAAATATCATTGAACACTTTTCTCATTAATATTTCACTCTTGAAATTTCATTTTTGCAGGAGACATGCAGAAGATTGCTTTATTTCACAGTGCCAAGAGTGGTGTCTGTTTCACCACAAATGAGATTAGTAGAAGATAATCCTGCAGCCATATCACTACAAGACATTTTCAAACAGGTATCACAATGTTATCTTTTTTGTTTTTTTTCTTCATGGCATTGCACTGGTTGTCCCATAGATTTGTCAAGGAAAGTAAATCTTTATAAATAGGTTATGTTTTCATCTATATTTTTTACTCTCTCTAGATACTTGGATTGCATAAAAAGTTTAAGGGGGCAACTCCTTTTCATATGAAATTTCCCTTACAATCAGTACAAGAAAGGGAAAAATCTATGGGACACCTTGTGTGTGTAATATGCACTCTCATTTTTTCTTTTGGAATTGATCAAATGTAATCTTTTTCTTCTCTCCTCCATCTTGTGAAACCTGCAAACTATCTTGTTGACTCATGGTATGGGTGCTTTTCACCATAAATGTTTGTGTTGTGATCCTTATCCTTCACACTCCAACTAGGCAGGGCTCTGCGACCAACAACAAATAGGGGACAACAGTCCTGGTGGCACTTTTTCTAAATCATCACGATGGAAGCTCTTTGTGGTCTCCTCCCTAATGGCTTTTGGATTATCCATGGGAGCCTCTCAGGCAGCATCAATAGAACATAATCTAGCCATTTAAGTCTTCTGGTTATAACTGCACTGAATGGAGAAAGTCTTCTAAAAAAAGTGCTACTGAACTTATTTGTTTGGCACCTCATCAAGTTTATCATTTGAACATCTTGTACTTTTTTTTTTTTTTTGTATGAATGAATGTATTTTTCAATGCATTACTGCCAAATCTGTCATGCCACGTATATTTCTGTAGGTATTTTAATAAGTTGATTCTGGACTCTAGACACATGATTTTTTCAATCCCTTTCATTATGAAGGTTGAGCCAACTTTGCTTGACTCGAGGTTGAGCCATCTTTGCTTGACTCGAGGTTGAGCCATTTTTGCTTGACTCGAGGTTGAGCCATTTTTGCTTGACTCGAGGTTGAGCCATTTTTGCTTGACTCGAGGTTGAGCCATTTTTGCTTGACTCGAGGTTGAGCCATTTTTGCTTGACTCGAGGTTGAGCCATTTTTGCTTGACTCGAGGTTGGGCCACCTTTGCTTGACTCGAGGTTGGGCCACCTTTGCTTGACTCGAGGTTGGGCCACCTCTGCTTGACTCGAGGTTGGGCCACCTCTGCTTGGCTGGAGGTTGGGCCACCTCTGCTTGGCTGGAGGTTGGGCCACCTCTGCTTGACTCGAGGTTGGGCCACCTCTGCTTGGCTGGAGGTTGGGCCACCTCTGCCTGGCTGGAGGTTGCGCCACCTCTACTTGGCTCGAGGTCAAAAAAGAAGTTTAGCAGGGAGTATGTACAAGTCATTATATATGAAAGATTTTCAATTTTTCTGTTTCTTTTTCTAATTGCAGAGATGTTTGAAGAGAGGCATTGAACATGATGCACCAATTGCTCGATATTATGAGCGTTTAGCCACAGTACAGGCTCGAGGTTCCCAGGCTAGCCACCAAGTACTAAGGGACATTTTGAAAGATGTTCAGGCCAATATGGTGCCAAGAGGATTGCTCAAAGAATGGGTGTTGCATACTTTCCCTGATGCCACTGATTATTGGACATTCCGTAAAACGGTAAATATGCTCAATTAATTTTTTTCCTTACTCCCTAATTGGAGTTGACTTTTTTTTTCAAACCATAACAAATATGCAAAATCTACATTCCCCTTCTGTGATTTGAACTCTCAACGGACTGTCAGGAGGCTGTTTTACTGACACAACCAAATTAACAAGTCTTTGAATTCAACGAAAATTCATTATACAGATACACATGGGTTTATTTCATTCTAATATATTTTTTTTGTATGATTGTATTTACTCATTATATGTACAATACAAATGTTGCAGTAATCATCCTCAGTCGAAAAGGAAAGTTGGAGAAGAACTTGACCATGCGGCAGTTGGTCTTGTCGACTACTGCCTTCCTTCATTTTTATCTTTTTAGATGCATTTTATCACAACTTTGCTATAGGCTGATCGCATGAGTAATGAGTGAATGGTGCTGATCAGAAAAAAAAAATAAGCTCCCAGTGATATCCAAACTTTAGACCCTTTTGCACTGGAAAGCCTGATAAATGCCCAGCTGCTTTTATCACCTGAGCTACAGAAAACTAAAAGGGGCATGAGTTCAAATTATTCGGTTGTCATGTGTTAAACTGGCCAGATATGACCGGTCCATCTGGAAAAGATTAAAAGAATTTTCTTCTGCAATTGGATTGAAATTTTTTCAGGGAACACTCCAAATATGGACTCCTCTAGTAAGCTAATTAACGAGTGTTGAATACTTTCCCTGATACCACTGATTATTGAATACATTCAGTAACCCAATGCAGTCATTAGAATAATGTTGAATTTGGAAATGGATTGATTCTACTGGCAGAACTTCAATATCAGCCTCTTGAAGCTCATGGTGCTGGTATTGAACCTCTCCCACCAGATTCATTAGTAATTCAACACTATTCTACTGCCTGTGTTGGGTAAGTCTCTAAAATGAAGTTTGGATTATCTCCCCCTCTGGTTCGGCCAGGGAGAAGGAGCTGACAAATCCAGACGAAAGCAACCATATCCATTTAGTTAGATTCTTGATGGCAACAGAGCATTAGTAAATAAAATTATGTGATAGATATGTGAGACTTGTCATAAAGTCAGTAAGATGCCAGCCTACCAATCACTTCTTGATTTCAAATCACGGTAGGGGATTGTTAATTTTTACATCCCCAAATTTGGTGAGGATTGTACATTTTTTAGATACTGTAGAAAAACAAAATCGACTGGAGTTTGACGATAGCATTGAAAAGAAAAAAAAAGACTCTTCTGTGAATAGAATTTTTTTTTTTTTTTCTTAACAAAAGGTTGAAAGGGGGGGGGGTAAATTTGATCAGAACTCATTCCCCTTGATATTAACATTCAAATTTCCTTCCATGAACTCAAGTGTTAATGATCATCATTTTAAATTTTGTTTGTAATTTTCTTTTTCTTAGTTTACGATCCAGCTTGCGTTGATGGGATTTGCTGAATTCACGCTTCATCTGACCCGGATGAATCCAGACATGATGTATCTTCATCAAGATTGTGGTTTCCTCAATATCTCATATTTTAAGTTTGATGTTGATGACCAAACAGGTAAATTCCCCATTCCGATATATTCACTAGGCGCAAAAAGTTTTTTTTGTTTTTTAGATATCAGTTTGGATATTAATTTTTAATGATCAAAATAGTCACTTCTTCTTGTGAGGAAATAAATATCTTCATTCTCATTTATTTCATAATATATTCTCGTGATTGTGTGTGTGTGAAAAAGACGAACCATCTGTGTTCGTATGGCATCATCCTTCAAGAAAATTTTGCATGCTTATTCAATGGACCTCGTGGAAGGTTTAAAGGTAAAGTTTGAAAAACTTTGAACAGGGTTTTAGATGGTTCTATTTAAAATGTAACTATAATGCAATAGTTTATGTATAATTCTTCAAGTGCACGGAAACTTTTTTCCCACTCCTAGGGAAGGAAAATTTTTCCCTCTTCTGTCAGAAGTGAGGGTTAACTTTTTTTTTTTTTTTTTTTTCTTTCCATCCATCACTAAAGAGAAGTCAAGGGTATCTCCCCTTCAAGTCTTGAAGCTGTATGTCTTTTTTTTTGTTTTGTTTTTTTGTTTTTTTATTGTTACAATCAAATATTTTACCCAGGTACTTTAGCTTGTGTATTCATGTATGTATGTTCAGAGCTTATCAGTTATTGAATTCTTTTAATTTCATTATATACAATTCTTGCAAATGTACATATTCTTTTCATATCGATTTATTTCATTTCGACCCTAAAATTTGTTTTAGGTGAACTTGAAGCCAATCGCCCAGTACCATTCAGATTAACTCCAAATATTGCTGAATTTTTAACATCAACCGGAGTAACTGGGCCTCTCACTGCATCCATGGTTGCAGCCGCACGGTGTTTAATCCATCAACAATACAAGGTTCCTAACTTTTTGCGAGCAATCCTAAGAGATGAATACATCACTTGGCATAAAAAGGTTTGTCACTTTTTATTACCAAAATACAAAATATGCCCATGTATAAGTCACACCAACTTTTTGTCAATATTTTTGACTGGTATATAAGTCTAAATTTTTTTTTTTTTTTTTTTTTTTTCGCAACATCGCTCCCCTTGGTTATAGCTCTACAAGCCCCCCCCCCCCTTTAAATGCACTAATTAATATGGTCATTTGCTATCGTTACTGACTTTCTGTAGTGTTACAGATTTCAGGCTCTGGGTAAGGTTCAGTAGATAAATCACCTGTCTTTTTTCACACATACTTTTCGAGTAAAAAAAAACCACAAAAACTGCTATTTATCTGTGAGTATATACAGTGATATATTTATATTAGAGTAATGATTAGTATGTCTGCCTCACACACGGAAGGTCACCGAAGAGTGTGGAAAACTCTTCATTTGGACAAATTTATCAGAGCACTCGGCAGTGAATTGTGAAGGTATCCCTTTGGTGGAGTTACATCCTGCCCAGGGGTTGGTCATAAAAACTTGTTGGAATAAAGTCCTGGTCTCAACCAGACCTGAAACTTGCAAGGATCACTAAGTTGACGCTTGCAACAGAAACCAGGATTTAGTCATCGGCTTCAATACTCCAATGGGAGTGATCTCTCAAGTAACGAGACAAGACGCTTTACTCTTTATTATACATTTAAATGTACTGATAGGGTCATTCATCGTCTTCACTGACTTGTGCTGTGAATTTCAAACTCAGAATAAAGTTTCGGTAGATAAGGCATTTTTTTATATAAGTCTTTTGGGTGGGGAAACTGCTATGTGTAGCTGTGGTTTATTAACTCTGTCAGTTTGCGTAACTTTTGAGGCTGGAGTCACTGTTCAGTCCTAAGATTGGTCATGAATAAACTGATCATTAAAAAGGCCACTGTTTTCAAATGCTCAAACTCATAGAAATGTATTGTCTGATAGTTGATGGTTTGACACTTTTATGATTTAAGTAGTTTTGTGGCAGCCATTTTAAAGCCAGGCCCTCTGTGAGGTAGTTATTGCCAGCACATGTTACTGGAGCCTGAGAGTTGCTCGAGTAGAGCTGTGTATTGAAACATCTTTGTTCAACTAGCAAGCCTATGATATGCCGAAAGGATTGTAGCAGATGAAAACTGGATGACTGAAGAACAAAGGTGTTCAAGCAGTATGTTTGAAAAAAGCTTTACACTACCATAGAAAATTATTCTCGGCAAGGCCCCCTGTTCACCACCAGCATTTCAGTGCTATTGTTTTTGTATATTTACGTTGGCTGTGTTTTATCATCTCTGTGACAGTTAGTATACATTTATGGCCATTATTGTAGTGCCTAGACATTTTAAAGATTGATATAAACTTGAATTTCCTATTAAATTTCAAATTAAGTTCATTCCATGTTAAGAAAACTGCACTCACAAAAAAACAAAAAACAATAATATTCATTCAAAGCAATTTTTGAAGGGGTGATAGTCCTTGGTTCATTTCAAGGTTAACAGGAGTTATCTCCATTTTACGCTCAGATTTTTAGGAATCTACTTAAATTTCAAATCTTACAATGGTTTGTGATCATAATAATGGTAAAATTATTCCTTCACTTTAGAAAAAAAAAATTTTTTTTTCTTTCAATATATTTTCAAATTCATTTTTTTTTTTTTTTTTTTTTTCAAGAAACAAGAAGAAACTAGTCCTGGTACAATGCCGCCTGCCATGGAGGGAGACCTTCTTGTTAGTATGGTCAATAAGGCTGTCTCAGCAATTACCACTCGACTCAACAGTGAGTATTCAATTATTTTTGTATATATATATATATAAATATGATTATTTATATCTAGTTGGAGAGGTATATGAATTTGATTACGTTGGTCTGCCTACAGCTGATATCTCCTGAAGTACTCAACGAATTTCAATTAAATGTTGCAGATAGGCTGGCAACAACTGAGGAAGTAGTGATCAAATTTTGGAGTGATCAGAAAATCCCCCCCCCCCGACATTTTTCTGTTTTTATTCGGGGATTTTTTCCCATACATATATGTATACCCCTATGACTGTCCACACAATATCTCCAAAAGGTCTCAATGAATTCAAATAAAATTTTGTAGAGGGGTGAGCAATGGACTACGGAAAAAGTAATTAAATTTTTAGGCAGGTCCATCCACAATTACTACCCCTGGCTTTTTAGTTGGATGAAGTATTCCATTCGGTCGTTGAAACCCTGTTATCAAGCAGAACAACTGAGGTGAGATTATTCATATGCATCTGATTGATAGATATATTTCCAATCAAATTTTTGTTGCCAATTTGGCCTCGACATCACTCACCTGAGTAAACGAACTATAGCCAGAAGCTCCATATACGTGTTGAAACTGCATATGCATGGATCTGGCTTTCCCATTCTGAGACAGCGAACTGATGAAGCCTAGCTGTATCATGAGGTACTGCTTGGGCGCCTGGGTTTATGCTAATAATACTTCAGCCCCCAAACCATGCCTGACCTCAATCATCATATAATCAAGGCTTTGTTGGAGGCAGTTGCTATTGTATGAATTTATTATGAACTGACAACCAAAACTGTCAACATATGTTTCTTTAGTTTTTGAATGATTGTGGCTGGCTGTCTGTATTGTGCGTAGAGGCTGTACCAATGAAGAAAAAGGACTCAAAACTTGAACATTTACTTCTTATATTTAGAAAAAACTAAGAAATGGACATAGTTGCTTTACCTCTCTTTACCCTCTAGTAGTCAACCAGGAAATAGTTTTGGAAGAATGAGTGAATGGATTGGTCATGAAATTAATTGTTGTTGTTGGGTTTTTTTTTTTTTTCAAATTTTGTTGCTCTTCTATATGAATTATTGAATGTTATTTACTTTATTAGAAAATGTCTGTATTTAGTCAAATCCAAGCTGTTTTTTATTTATTTATTTTTTTTTTCCAGATTTGGCAACATTTGAAGGAGCCGAGAGCAAAGTTAGCACTTTGGTTGCTGCTGCCAACAGTCATGATAACTTATGTCGAATGGACCCTGCCTGGCACCCCTGGTTGTGAGCCCCATCGTAGACAGGGACCCTGCCTGGCACCTCTGGTTGTGAGCCCTACCATAGGCAGATCTCTTGCAAAACTGTTTATAAACAAGTTTGGGCAAAATTGGCAAAGGTTATAATTTTGGTTGTCAATTAAAAGGCTAGCTATTGTCCATTGGCTTTTGACCATTGGTTACTGGCCATTAGATGGTTTTAGCTACTTTTGGGCAGGGTAAGATTTGCCAAATATCGACTCTTTCCCTGCCAATAATTGTTGAACAGGGTAAGTTGATTTCTTCGATGGTAAAGGGGTTGAAGACTTTGTTATGGCCGTTAGCAAGAATGGGTTTCCCTTTTTTATTTTTTGTCAAGGTGAAAAATAGTTTCCAAAACCCTCAGTACTTAAGGGGTGAAGAGTTTTGAAACGTTGTAAAGTGTTTGTTTATACAAGTCGTTAGATGAATCGTTTGTGTTTATTTTGACTGTTATGTTCTCTGGTGGTCTGGCCTGAAGTTCATTTGCACTCTGCATTCATTTTGAGGGGCACCAAGTTCGCGTGCTCTTAGTTACTTAGCCTGCAATTTATGTTTCTGTTCATGTATGATTGAAATTGACATAACATAACCATGAAATTCAAACATACTATCGATCAAAGTTGCATGCAGTGTCAGGACAGACATTTTGCTTGGCCTATTGAGTGCTCGAGGTTTAAAAGAAAACCATGCTAGGTTCTCGTTCATTTCTGTTTGTTCATGTGATTAATTTTCATCATTGAATCTGTTGACTTTCGGTGATAGAAAGCTGCAAGATTTAAAGGTAGAATAATAGTTGTTTACCGAAAAGTAGAGGTAGGACTATCTTGTCTCATTATCACATTTTTTTTCTTTTGATTCTGTGGTTCTTGGAGTTCCGGGTCTTATCCCCCCCCCTCTGTGATCCCTGGTTTCCTCAATTTCTCCCCCTCCCCGTGATCCCTGGTCTCCTCAATTCGTCCCCCTCTCCGTGATCCCTGGTCTCCTCAATTCGTCCCCCTCCCCGTGATCCCTGGTTTCCTCAATTCGTCCCCCTCCCCGTGATCCCTGGTTTCCTCAATTCGTCCCCCTCCCCGTGATCCCTGGTTTCCTCAATTCGTCCCCCTCCCCGTGATCCCTGGTTTCCTCAATTCGTCCCCCTCCCCGTGATCCCTGGTTTCCTCAATTCGTCCCCCTCCCCGAATTTTCATTCAGTAATTTATTTTTTTCCCCACCATTATGCTTTGCATTATGCGTACCTCCCCTAACCTGAATTACCCTACTTACACCCCCCCTCTGGGATGGGGGTGGGGGCTATAATCCCTTTCCAGAAATCCCCTCCCCCTCCTTTCCAGGAATTCCTCCCATGGGAGCCAAGTGCCCCCCAATCAAGAATCAATTTTCTAACTATTATCCTCATCTTAGTTGTTTCTATACTAATATTTTCACTTGAAGCTTGATTAAGAAGCTTCTGAAATGTGAATTAAGCAAGATAAGAATAATAATAATGAAATCATTTTATTTATCTTTCCCCCCTCCCCCAATTTGTCTTCCCCCTGCCAATTGGAAGCCCCATTATTTTTGTTATGTTATAATAGTTCATCCGCCACTCTGCTTAAGAAAGATGAGAAAATAACAGTAAAAAAAAAAACAAAAAAAAATTCACATTTTGTGTGAATTTGTTCACAAAAATAAACACACGCTTTACAAGGTTACAAAATTCTGAAGTCTAGAACCTTTTGGTTGCATTAGTGATTTAAGGCCAATGGTAGTGTCTGCAAAGTTTATATATATATATATATATATATATATATATATATATATATATATATATATATATATATATAAAGGGAAGAAGAGAAAAAGAAGTCTCCACGAAAATAGAATTAATGCAAAAAGATCAACTCTTTCCCTTTGCAAAGAAAACCTCTCTCTCTCTCTCTCTCTGATAGCTTCAGTGGCATTGATGTGATGACTTTAACTTTCAGCTCTTTGCATTTTTTTTTTTCAAGGGTGCCAAGATTTAGTACACAGTAACTTTGAAAGCCTGTATGTAGCTTGTCCATTATGTATGACAGAAATTGACCTGAAATCCAAGCTCAGAGATCAGAGTTGTCTGCAGTGACCAGAGTAACTCATCACTCAATGAATGAAGTCGCCTACAGAGTACTAGAAGTTGAACTGTTTTTTTTTCAATTAAGAGACGAAAGTAGTGTTCTTGATTAGACATTCTTATAAACAAGCTGGATAGCCTTAGTATGAATTGTACAGTACTAATGCAGTGACTTTCGTCTTTCTAAAAAAAAAAAAAAAAATTATGCCATTTGTTGAAATATATAAAATCAGTGTTTGAATGTGATATATCAGATAGGATGGTGTTGAAAATGACATTGAAAAAATCAATTTGTTCGGAAGTCACACTGACGAAACATGTTGATGCAATGAAAGGTTTCATTTTCAACAGATTCAGCTTTCCACAGTGTCTTTTTTAAGACTATATATAAATGGATAGATAAATAGATATCTGATGTCCAATAGCCAAAGCTTATCACATATCATTGTCAGAGTTGTTGAGAGAGAAACTAAGAAGCTATTGCAGCTTCTTTAATTGATTTATCAGCGATCTCTTTGCAAAGAGAGATCCAACTTCTACTTCTCCAACTGTACAATCTTCACTTGTATTGTCTATCCATAATTTCTGGAAGGATCATTAACTTTTGTTCAGACCATTGAATCTCCTCCCATTCTCGATGATGTCAACATTTCATAGGAACTATTCTTCAGCTGCTATGAGATGTAAAACCAAAGAAAAGAGGCAAATGTTTTTTTGGGTTTTTTTCTCTTCTCCCTCTTTTCTTGAATTAATAGACAAGGGCTGAAAAATGGACCGGTCAAAATATGTTCACAATATCAAGGATCCGAAGGGGTTCTATTACACACACATAAATTGGAATCTTTATTTGGTTAAGTTACTTTGGTAATCCTTGGTTTGACGAGCTCGAATTTCTGTTGACTGTAAAATTGTCAACTTTTAGCATGGCCATTTTCGGTTAACTTTGACTGTAGAATGGCCCTTTCTGGTAATAACATTTTACTCTTATCCAAACCTTGACCCCAGCCCCAATTTGAAATTATTCAAATTTTAAAATCTTTCTGTTACCTTTAATACTGTGTGAAAAATTTTGAATTATTAAAAGAATTAGAATTTTAGAACGTAAGACGTAAAGCAGTTGGATTAACTGGAAGTAGCCATTCTGTAGCCAATCAAAATTTGAGCTAGTCAAATCAAGGATTACTGTTTTGATAAGAGATGTAGAATCTGCTGATTTTTGTACAACTTGGTAATCAGAACTGAATATTTTTTTTTCAGGGGTGCCAAGATTTTATACACTTAGTTACTTTGCAAGCCTATGAATTGTTCTTGCTATAGAGATGATTTGCACTTGAAATGGATTTAAGCCTCAAATTTTTTTTCTTGTTAGAAAATCTGTAAATTACATTCTTTTCTTTTCCTCCTTTTTCTCTTTCAATTGAAATGACTAAGACTCGGTTGCTCCCATGTTGCATACAGTGTTGTGCCGGTCGAGTGGCGATAGTCCATCTTCTATTGATCAGCCGGAGGTTCTGCTCCATTGTCTGTCACCAACATGGCTTGATTCACAGGTATCGATGTGGGGAGCCTCTAGACATGTCCCAACTAGCAGATACTCCATCTACAAATGGTGGCTGATATAGGGAGCTGTTTTGAACCTTCCCTGACCTCATTATTTGACATGCACTCCTTCCATTTGATCCCCTGGGTTTCACATTGGCATCTCGTGTGAAAGGCATTAAATGGAGGATAAGGAAATCACTTCCTGCTAGGAAATATGTTGACCTTTAGCACCTTGCATTCTTTTTCAAGGGCGTCAAGATTTTGTGCACTTAATAACTTTGGAAGCCTGTAACTTGTGTCTTTGTTAATGGATGTCTAAAATTGACTAGGCATTACCCCTGTGGTTTGAATAAAGGCCTCGGCTTGGAATTTCCAGAAAGTTACAGAATACAACCAGGGTTGCCAGATATACTTCTAAGGGGAGATAATCTAAGATTTATCTCGGAGACTTACCCAATAGGTATTGGAATAGAATCTCAATTTGGAAATTGAGCAAGTCTCATTGGCTGGAATTGCACCTCTGCCTCCAGACTTGCTCAATATCCAAATTCAATGTCATTTCAATACTTGTGTTGGAAGTTTATTTCATATTTTTTTTTTTTTTCTTCTTTTAAATCTTTGAGGAACAACTGAATAAAATGGGACCTACTGAAGGAGAGGTAATGTGTGGAGATTTTGTACAGTTGGTAAAGTAGTCGATTGTCAAGATATATTGTCTATAATTCTGAGAAGCCATTGACATTCAAGGAGTTTTTTGGACAATAGAACTCTTTTTTGTTATTTTGGTTATTCCCATTGAGTTTGGGTTAATCCATTTTATGGCTTTCTCCGGGTGCCCTGTTCATGTTTTTTTTCATTTTTTATCCCCCTCCTGATAGTGTCAAGTAACAAGTATTCTTGCTAACAAATGATTCTGTTATTTACAAGATTCTACTTGGTTCTACTGGAAAAAGAGTCCCTCTCTTTACATATAGAGGTAGTGGCCCGAAAGTACGCCATAGAATGGATCATCCGAAACGTTGCGGAGGGGGGGGGGTAAAAATAACAAGAATGATAAGTTCAATAGTTTGAAAAACTCTTTGAATACAGAGAAACCTTAATTGTTCGAACCAGATGGGTGGGGATTATTTTGTTTAGATGAATGATCAGATGATAAGAAAGGAAGCCATACTTGACATTTTGGGATTCGGGTAATTGATTTTTGGATAACTGAGGTTTCTCTGTGGTTGGCCGTCAGTTTCAGCATTTATAAAGGTTTTTCGATTGCTGATTGCTGTTTTTCTCTGCGTGGAATGCTTTTTATTGCCAGATTATTAGTTTGTCTTGAAGCATTTGCCATACAAATTTTTTGAGTCTGTGCTCGCAAGTCACATGGACAAGGAAACACAATTTCTATTGATATTCGGACCATCCTCATCTTGGTTGTTTTTCACTCTACGGCCTTCGTCAGGTATCATCTGGTAGATGTGGGGGAAGTAACGAACCGAACCCTTTATTTATCTGACGGGGGTATATTGACCGTACTCCCCTCTTAGCATTAGTAGTATTGTTATACTGTCTCGCACTAGGGTCGAACCTAGAACCATCAGATTACTTTACAGTAATTTGTCGGATGCTGTAACCACTGCGCTATGTGTCCATGAGGATGGTCCGAATATCAATAGAAATAATAATAATACCTCATCTCAAAAATTCAGAGATATACTAAGGAAACACAAGTTCTTTGGGGAAATCTTTTTGTAGAATTTGTCAGGTGTAAAATCTAGTCTGTTAATTCAGCTGTATTGATGTTTATTTGCCTCCTCACGAGAGCGGATTTGACACAGGGTGGAGTTTAAAGTGGGGACCCTCATGTGTATGCGAGGGGTGGCTCCAGGAATTGTCTAATTGTTTAAGCACTTCCCTTTTGGGGGTGTCTCCAGTGATACCTGACCCAGGGCTGGCACATGTCTAAGTAGAATTTGATTTGGGGCCCTCATTACTCCTAGGGTCCCTCTGATGGCCACGGAGTCCTAAGCAGCTGCTTAGTTTATGCCTCAGGCTGGCTCTGACCTGACTCTACCCTTCAAGTGCAATGGGTAGGTGCTGTCTTGTAACATGGCCTCACTGGAACTAGACTTCAATTTTTTTAATTTTTTTTTCTTCCTCTGGTTTTGGTCAAAAGAACAGAAATCAGCCGTTTTTATTCCTTTCTGGATTCACAATCTCCCCCTCCTTGTCAGTTGTGAGAGTTTGCAATTTAGGGGCAAAGTTCATGCCCTTTTGGAAACATTCACAATCCGTACTGTGATGAGAACTGAAGATAAACCAATGATAATTCGAAAGAAAGAAAAAATATGAGAGGATGAATGCATCAGCTGCTTCGCCATCTCGGTTACGAAAGCTTTGATTGCTTGCAGAAGCTCGAATCAGACCTTTAAAACAACTCTTTATTGTAATCTCTCTAGTACCATTGGTAATATTAGTAAAGCAATTATTTGTATTAATTTTTACAGGATGAAGTATTATAAGCAATCATTATAACTATTTACCTTCATTAACTTGAGTAATGGTTGAAAATTAATAATGGGTTACAACACTTCTAATGATAATGATCTATCCATTTAAAGACTATTGTCCCCTAGTTTGTATGACATTTAAAAGTAGAAATATCCCAAAATATTAATCTATCCATAGATGGCATGAATCCTTCAATTTTTTTATGAGTACTATGCTAGTAATGAAACGATTGCTTTGCTGATGCTATAATTATCCAGAAACTAAAAACAAACCTGGTACTGAAGAAATCTAGACAGGTTAAATTTGATCATCTATAAGCCATCAAAGCTTCTGCAACTTGGGTGGTAAAGTAACTGGCATGCTTCCCTTTTTGCAGAAATGTCTGTTCTGAAGGAACTTCCTAATTCTTAATTTCAAAAAGTGCTCGGTTCATTTTTAAAAAGCCTTTAAACTTTTACCTACCTACCCTCCCTTCGGCAGGTGGCAAAGAGTAACAGTTATCCGTTGCAAGATAAAAGCCCCTGTCCATTGCAAGATAATCCATTGCAAGTTATTCTTTGCAAGATAAAAGCCCTATTTCACAGATAGAGTTGAGTTGCCATCAATCAGTATAACAGAAATTTTGTTAGCCATAGAACTGCAATAACGGGAAATCCCATCTACTGCAGTTAATGGATTAAACATTTCTCCAAGAACAAATTCATGAAAAAGAAAATCACTGCATATTAACATTAGAATCATCTTTTGGTACTGGGGATCCTGTTTTCTTTCCTCACCTAATTTCTGTTCACCAAATCAGTATTAATGGGGGGGAGGTATTTACTATTCAGAAAGGCCAATTATCACCAGAAATAGGTTGATGATTTTTTTTATACTACTTTTGGGTAATTATTTTGAATGGGTTTATAAACTAAGATGTTTAAATCTTGAAAGTGAGATAACTTCTGTAGACACTTTTTTCAGCTGCTGCAGCTATTCTGGACATTTACTGTTCCATCTTATCTAAGGCTGGGAGTTAACAATAAGGAAAAAGGCTTAATATTTCATTCATATTTATAAATCTAAAATGAATATACATTTAAACCAAAAGGGATTAAATGTTTCTTTCCTTGTTATTTTTTATAATATTTCTCCTGACCAACAAGTGAACAGTCTTAGATCCGAATTTTCTGTGTAATTTATGCTTTAAGTGCATACTTTTCCTGTATAGCATTTTCACTGGCTATTTTCCTTTGAAAATTTGAACGTCTTAGATTATGAGACTTAGTTTTATGTACGCAACTTGTAATCAGTGGTTAGCTCCCTTTAAACAAAAGATGAGTATCCAAGTGAGATACAACAGGAAATTAACTAGCTAGGTCTATTACAAAAACAAATAGATTTTTTTCCTCAAAGAATTTTGGAATACTGGAATAATATCTTATGGAAGGAGGGGGGGGTAGTACAAGTATAAATGATTCAAAGAAAAACTTCATTTAAATGTAGATTGTGATATATTTATATATATAAAAGAGAGAATTTAGGGAAAATAAATAAAATTTGCCTGATCAACGTTTCTCTGTACCAGTAGGCTTGTTAACAAATTTTCTTCTATCAACTCGAATAAATGTATATTTTAGTGTTGACTCTGGAGGCTTTTTTTATTTAACAAATAACCTAATGTTGATATTCAATCAAGATTTTTATAAAACAATTCTCCCTGCCTGACTAACCATAGCCCTATGTTATTATCTCAATAAGATAACAGCCAAGTTGTCCTTGATTTTTTTTCTTACTATATTTTGATGAAAATTAGTACAAAAACTGTAAATCATTAGTTATTCTTGATTAGCTATTTTTCAAACATTTTCCTTTCTTATTTCAACAAGGGAGCTAACCACTAACTGTGAATACGTAGGTAACAGTAACAATTATAGTTTGTTTTTTTTTTTTTCAATATACTAGTGGGGAAAGGGTTTGGCCAAGATGGATCCTTCATTCAAATTTTTCTCATTATTTTGGAAAGGTCCAATTCTGAGTAGATTATATCTATAGTTATTTTTTACCTATTTCAAAGTTTAAAGAGTTTTAACAACCTTCTGGCATATTCTTTTTCTAAGATTTTGTGAACTTAGTAATTTTAAAAGCCTATACATAACTCGTGTGTCTGTTCATGTATATCTGGAATTGACATGACGACACAACCCTGAATTCAAACACTATTGTTTGGCGATTGGAGTCGCCTGCTGTGGCTGGACAAATTTTTTCCTTGGCAAATGAAGTCAACCTCCACAGTGCTTAAGTTTAAACAGAAATCCTCCCACCCCCAAATGTGTAGGGTCAGTTTTAGTTCTGTGTAATGCAATGTGGAACTTTGAGATTTTTTTTTTTTTTTTTTTTTTTTTTGCTTCTTAATGAATCGGGTGCTTAAGAGGTTGGGAATTTTGAACATTTTTCCCCGGTTTCCTCTTCCGTGACTTGCTGTGCGTTCAAGAATCTCCTTGTCTAATTACTCGGCCACATTGTCGGGGATCGATTTTCTCATGCTGAAAACAATTTTTTTTCCTTCAAACATACGTACATGAATTGCTGCACAATTTTTATTCGCCATCTTATGATTTGCTACTGTTTCAATTCAACAAAAAATTTTTCTTTCTCTTCCAAAAACAGCCAAATGTTTTCTACTATAATTGAGAGCGTGGCTCAAAGATTTGTGGGGATTTAAGCTTTTATTTAAATCCACTCCTGTACATAAATAACTTGATATGTAAAGTGACATGTTTTCCATTTTTTCATCGTCATAAATTTTGTGTAAGAAAGACACAAAGTGGAATGTAATTTTTTTTTTTTTCTGAATCAAGATACAAAAAAATCTGAAGTTTAAAAAAAAAAAGTGAATTTTTCATACTTTTTTTTTTTTTCTCTCCCCCAATTTTTTTTTTTTTTTTCTTTTTCAAACTAAAGCATTTTTGTGGTTCTGTTCAATTTGAGGTAATTTATGATTTGGAGTCTTTCCTCCAGGTTCACCATTGTCAGTGAGCGTTATTTTCCGTTTAACTGACGATCTCACATACACACACACACATCTGAACATTGTCTGTGTCATCAACTATAAACATTTAACTTTATTCATTTGTCATTTAATAAATATCAAATCTTAGCATCAATTTGGATTCATTGTCTTCATTTTGTTTTAACAATTTTTTTATTTATTTTTTTACATTTTGAACAGGATTGAAATTATATACATAACAAAAATTTGTTTTTCAATTAAATCTGCAAAATGCAGCCCACCGTAACATTTCATTGGACCTGCTGACCATATTAAATTAGCTATTAATTGTTTTTTAAAAATATTTTATGGAGATTATGTATGAAATAAATTCTTGTATTTGCCTGTACGATAATTAAAATATATATATATATATATATATATATATATATATATATATATAAGTCTGAACCAAATCTTAGTATGTTTTTGTAGATATAATTTTTTTGTATATATTATTCATTATATAAAAATTTGCTATGGTCAATAATTGAAACACTCTAACGTCAAAATTTGTAGTCATGTAGAAATATTCCATTAAAGAATAAATATGATCAGAATTAATTCTATTTATGACCTCACGAGCATTTTTAGAAAAAAGAATTAGATTCCGGAGAATCTAGATGTTATTAATAAATCCATCAAAATAAGGCCCAAAGAGGTGTTGTTAAAAAGAAAAAAAAAGTTGATTTTTTTTTTCTTTTTTTTTTCTTCAAAACTTTTAAAAAATCCCCCCAAACCTTATTCAAAGGGGTCTAGTGGAATACTAATGCCAATTTCCAAGTGTGTAGACAAAATGGTATTGCCAGGAGTTCTGGAACACACAAAAAGGATAAAGCACTTCGCCATTGGATTTCCTTGTCTCGCCCCTTTTGAGTGATGGAAGCCACATAGGTTTAAACCCTGCATCTGTCTGACTTACACATCCAGTCGACATGATGCAATAATCAGTTGATTTTTTTGAGTTATGATGCCGGTGGAGAAACATTTTTCAAAAATCTTGGTATCTAGCCTGTGTAGAATGGAAAATTAAACACTAATTGATGTTTATTTTCGTCGTATATTTGTACAACTCTCATGTCAAGTTTAGCATTGTAGTTACATTGTCAATAGAAGTTCCCTCCTAAAATTTAAAAGATTACTTGGTTTCAAAAACTATAAATTACTGTAAAAAAAAAAAGACAGATTTTATGACTACAAAAATTACTTGAAAATTGTTTTTCTAATGTAAACTCAATGAAACTTTTATTTTTTTCTCAGTGGTTTATGTTGTGTAAGAAATATATTTTACATCAGTCAACGAAGACGGTAAATGTATTTGGTCACGTCTGTTCGTCTGTCCACACAATATCTCCAAAATTACTCTGTGGAATTAGGTAAAGATATTGATAAAGATATTTTTTGGTTGTTAGACTCTCATAATGAAATTTTTCCTTATTTACCAATTGAACTCTAAGTGCAGCGAATACTTTAGATGGCCTTTTGATCAAGATGTAGTATCTGTTCTTATATCAATGAAATGGCAATGACTTCCCATTTTCAATTTTAAACGTTATGGTTGTATTTCAAATGTTTTCCCATTCCTTAGTTTATTCCAGTGACATTTCTCATCGTGAAAGAGTCAAGTCATTTGATTTCACTAAACCATTTCAATTCTTCATAACTTATTAAATTTTTTTTTTCACTGTAATTAGTCGTATGTAGGTTTCATGAAATTCAAGAAAAAAAAAAATAATCATAATTTTTTGTCAGTTGAGAAATTGAATTTTATTCATAAATAAAATTATAAAAATAGATCTATACCTTCGTTTTCAATTTTAAACTTCAGTAATGTTATCTCTATTATTGTTTGGACTATCCTCACCTTGGTTGTTTTCGATACGTTTCGGATATTGTACTCAACGGCCTTCATCAGGTATCATCTGGTAGGTGTGGGGGAAGTAACGAACCGAACCCTTTATTTAACTGACGGGTTAATATAGACCGCACTCCCCTCTTAGCAGTAGTAGTATTTTCAAATTATTGTCTCACCCTGGGATTGAACCTAGAACCATTAGATTACTTGCAGTAGTAAATAAAGGGTTTGGTTTGTTACTTTCCCCACACCTGCCAGATGATACCTGATGAAGGCCGTAGAGTACGATTGCCGAAACGTTGTATGGAAAACAACCAAGATGAGTATAGTCCGAACAATAATAGAGATGATGATGATGATACTTCATCTCAAAAATTCAGAGATTCATTAATGTTATGCTTCATCAATGTAAGAACAGATACTACTCTTTGATCTTTTACGAAATGCTGCAAAAAGCTGGACCACTAAACTACGATGGGGGCTATGAACTTCCTTATTATTCACCGAACGATGTAAGGTCGAAAATGAGGAAGGCAACCAAACTATCTTTATAGACTTATTGTTCATTAAGGGCAGTACAACGATTGGGTATAACATACCTTTGTATGTTTGATATCAAAAGTGTATTACAATAATCACATAAAAGAAAACTACCAACACTGGATCACTTTCACATCATCACTTGATGAATGAGATTTTTTCCCTTGGTGTTTGGAAAGCCCTACTCTCTGGTTCATGGTAGACGCCCCCCAAGTCTTTTGCAGCCTGGCCGACTGCCTGTGTTGTCGGTACGTGACCCTGATGGGATATTCATACATGGATTACATACTTACCTGAAAGTCTTCCGTGCAACAATGTTGTGAGGTGAAAATGTCACTCGTTTCTGAGCTTGCTAGATATTGTCAGCCGTAATTTAGGCATGAGAGAAGCAGGGGTGGAATAACTATTAGGCTGAGTCGGTTCAAGCATAGGGGTCCTGAGCACAAATTTAGTGCACAGAAATGGTTTGAACGGTCTCAACGGACAATGGATACCCCCCCCCACTCCCGGTACATGCCAGAGTGAAGCGTATGGTGATCCTAGGATGACCAATCGTCAGAACCCCTCTCGGCTTCGCTGAGGAATGCAGAGAACGAAACATTCGGCAACAGCTTGACCACAGGAGCTACCTGAAGGGTGTCAAACCACTTTTGGGGGTAGGGCTCCCCTCGTTGAATTAGAATTGTCCTCCTCCTAGTCTGGTTGCCTTCCCAAGGCTAGAGAGACCAGTCTATCCCGCTATTTCATCCCATAGTTTGGGGGGGGAAGAGATGGATTCATGGCTTTCCCAAGGGCACTAGTGCGCAGGGAACTTAACATGCCTGTATTGGAAATTAAACTGTAGTAGCCGATCCCATTTCCAAGCCGTTATTGATCACGCCAATTGCATCACAAAACAGTGTAAGTATAAACAAGAGTCTTTTGAGAGATATTTTATTTTTGTTTTTGAATACATATAGTATAGTACAACAAAACAAAATATTTAACATTACTTCATTCTATTTAACGAAAGGTTGGGTAGGGTGGCAAGGTCAGAGGCTGTGGCTTACTGAAGTTTAGCCTAGGGACCTAAGGGATGGATGATCCATTACCGGGCTGAAGGGACACAAACGAAGTGAATATCTTCTTACGATCGGTTAATCGTTTGCTTCAAACATCAGCTTAAAGATCACTGTATGCCAAACGAGAATATCATTGATAGAGTTCTGCAACACATGCTTTAATATTGCACGCCAGGCGCGAATCCAAGGAGTGGTTCCAGACCCCAACCTCAAATCGGACAAAGCACAATTTGAATTTGAAAAAAAAAAAAAAAAAATCCAGACAAAGAAACAAGGCTGGCTGCAGCGGGATCAAACTATACCACGACTTATATTCCGACTGATAATGATTACTGCAAATTTGTATATAAATATATTGAAAAAAATTATGTATACAAGTGTTTATTTGAAAGAAATATGCCCTCCAGTATGTATATAAATTTTCGTTGATTTGTAAGTATTGTTATATTAGCTCTGTCAATAAGACCGCACCCTGGTAATCATTTAGCCGTGAGTTCAAATCACGTTGGGGAACGAGAGTTTTGTATATCGGTTTACACCCCTTACTTCGGTGAAGATTGTTCTTGTTAGGGGAGAAAACTTGAGTCTATTTAAAACATATTACAGAAGTTTCGTATGCGATCTCTTAAAATAATTTGAGTCGCAGAGTTATATAAGAATTATACTGAATACAAATAGATATACAACCGACAATTCTTAACGAACGTCTTCTCGTGTGCCGGCAACTCTCTTTCATTTTGAATTTGGCTCGGATTCTAAATCAGAAATCCTTTCCTCTTGCCGTATATATTTATTGGTTATCTCCCCCTGCGCGAAAGATCATGTGACAGTTATCTCCCCTTTGTTTTGCTTGGCTTTGTCATGCATCTTTGTTTGATTCTGCAGTAAAAACATGCTTCAATATCCCGAAAAAATCAACAATGTTTATTTTCTTACGAGGCAGAGAGAATATACAATGAATTATTGTCTTCTTAGTCGGACGATGCGTAGTTTATGCTGCAAGGTGAGTACAAACAAATTACTATATACAGCGGTCCTCCCTATCCACGCTTTAAGTTCACCCGCGGTCAACCCAAGAGAGATAAACAAAGTTTTTCTTTATTTGATAATGGTCCCAAAAACACAAGATTAATGATGCTGGCGACTCAAATATGCTAAAGAGAAGCCCTAAAGCACTTCGTTTAAATGGAAAGATGAAAGATCTTTTTTTTTTATAAGGAAAGTAATGCTGAGACTTGCTTAGAGTCAGTAGAAAAACGAATCCAATCATCACGTGGCTTTTACAGTATCCAAACGTAAAATGTATCCATACATATTTTATGTATATGTATGCAGCTTCTTTCGATGCGTGCCCAGATGCTACGCTCTAATCCTAGGCAGAGAGCAACATTTTATAGAGTGCACAGATACTCTCAAGTGGCGATATGTAGATAACCCCTTTATTTTTAACGAAATTGTTATAAAGACTGTCAACATCAACATAAGTTTCTTCAGTTTTTAAGGTTGTATATATGTATCAGGCATTACCAATTAAATAATTCAGTACCAATTAAAACATTTATGCCAAGAAAAAACTTTTAAAAAAAACTGTCCGATTGGTTTTTAGTGGGGGTTCAAATTGCAGTGCAACTTCATGCTAAATTGATCCCTTCCTTTGTGTCCTACAGCATTCACACTTGCTCGTCGGAAATTATGATATTTTTTTTTTATCACTACCCAAAAGAAAAAAAAAGTAGTCACTTATTTATTGATGTATCTTTTTTTTTCAATACCGCAGGCCGCCAAAAGATGTTGGTCACATACGGTTTCAATTGAACGACAAACCTGATCTGTTATTTCTTGTGATTAAGATTTTATAAAATGGTGAAATCTCATTTAAAATTGTTCTGTTTTATTAGTTTACCATTCTATCGATCTTTAATTGTTTTTATATTCAGAGTCAACGAAGCTATAAACATGCTTTCAGTTTAAAATCGAAGCAGCCAATCTACCAATGTCAGTAAGTATCAAAAGTTACTTTTTCTTATGAATTTGTAGTGATCCCAATTTAATTAAAAAAAATGTACATAAAAAAGATTTTATCAACAGTAGATATATAACTAAATTAAATATCTTAGTTGAACCTTCTACAAATACAAATACATATTTCCTCCTTCACTCTTGTCTATTTATCTGAAAAGACAATTACTAAATTTGGAAACGGTGCACACCTAAGAATTTGCCAAAGGCTAAACATTTTTCCTGAAAATTATCCTCTTTTACCTTAAATGATGAGAATTCTCAGGAAAAGGCCCAAAGCTCAAAGAAAACAAAACCCCTTTTTTATTCAAGGGAAGCCAAGAGATAACAAGACAGTCCAGTAAAATCCCTTTGACAAACAAATGTATATAACGAAGCAACAGCTCAATTTCAAGTCAAGTACCTTGATTACAGACTCTGATTTACACATTGAAAAGCTTTTACATTTACTACACATTACGCAAAATAATTTCCCTTATAAGATTATAATTCATGTACGTCAATAAATGTTGTAGCATTTTTACATGAGAAAAATTTGTTGTTTGTTCCTCTGTGATTTGTCTCCTAACTTACAAACCTTTTTCCCCCTACTCAGCTAAATGATACATCCTTGGTTCATTCTAAGTAGTAGTAAGCACACATCTAATTTTATCAGTGGGAACGGTTTTAGTAGGGGATTCAATTTACTGTGTAAATTTATGCAAAATTGGTTCTTTAGTTTGTGTCCAGCGGTGTTCATGTTTGATTTTTTTTGTGATATCCAGACTTTTTTCAGTGATCAACATCCAACAAAAGCTGAGATAAGTAATTTATTCATTGATCACCTCTTTTTCCAATTTTTCTAATTGATTACCCCCAACACAGCATGCTACCAGAAGACATTGTCACTTGACTGTTTCTATTGAGTGACTAACCAGACCTGCTTTTTTAAAAAAAGCTCTTAGCTAATTGTCTTTACTGTAGATTTTTAAGTTTTTTTCTAATCAAAGAAATGTTTGTATTGAATTATCTGTCTTCGATGATTGAATGTAAAATTATTGTTGGTATAATTATTTCAATTTCAGAGACCTTATATTCATGAAGAATTATTCAAGTTCCTATAATGGGTAAGCATTTAATTTTCATTCATTTACTGCATCTTTTTAGTTTCAAGTTGAAAAAAAAAGAACAATTAAAAATAGTAATATCCAAGTGAAATTCAGTATTTCCTAAAGTGGACATTATCGTATGAAGTGAACTGGAGAGTCATGAGGGCTTCTATGAAAGTCTCAATGGATGGAACATTTTACACTAGGATAGCTTCATCATTTTTTTTACAAAAAAAATATATTTTGATTTGCTCAAAAGTCTATTTAATCAAAACCAGGATTTAAAATAGTTACTTTTTTTTCACAATCAAAAGTTCATATAATCAAAATGAAATCAAACTTTTTTTACAAAAAATATATTTTGATTTGCTCAAAAGTCTATTTAATCAAAACCAGGATTTAAAACAGTTACTTTTTTTTCACAATCAAAGTTCATATAATCAAAATGAAATCAAACTTTTTTTACAAAAAATATATTTTGATTTGTTCAAAAGTCTATTTAATCAAAACCAGGATTTAAAACAGTTACTTTTTTTTCACAATCAAAAGTTCATATAATTAAAATGAAATCAAACTTTTTTTACAAAAAATATATTTTGATTTGCTCAAAAGTCTATTTAATCAAAACCAGGATTTAAAATAGTTACTTTTTTTTCACAATCAAAGTTCATATAATCGAAATGAAATCAAACTTTTTTTACAAAAAATATATTTTGATTTGCTCAAAAGTCTATTTAATCAAAACCAGGATTTAAAACAGTTACTTTTTTTCACAATCAAAAGTTCATATAATCGAAATGAAATCAAACTTTTTTTACAAAAAATATATTTTGATTTGCTCAAAAGTCTATTTAATCAAAACCAGGATTTAAAACAGTTACTTTTTTTCACAATCAAAAGTTCATATAATCGAAATGAAATCAAACTTTTTGTACAAAAAATAAGTAGACTTGCTATCACCGTCACTGATTAAACAACCATAGTGCCAAAATTTGAAGTCACGTAAAAAAAAAATTTCCATCGAGGAATAAATCTGGCCAGAATAAATTTTATTTATATCATCACTGGTTTTTTGCGCTGGTAAGCATCTGAAATAGAGGAAAAAAATAGAACATTAGAAATTCTGGAAAATCTAGATGTTGTTAAGAAACCTGTGAAAAAAGGTCACAAGAGCTTTTTTATGAAAATCAAAAACACATTTTTAGGTGGAGTCTAGCAGAGCACTGATGCCAATTTACAAGTCTGTTGACGTAACGGTACAGCCAGCCAGGAGAGCAGGAATACCCAAATGCATATATGAAAAAAGATAGAATCTTTTGCCATCTTTGATGGCTATGGTTGTTCAATAAAACAACTATTTTTTACAATCAAAAGTTCATGTAATCAAAGTGATATCAAACTTTTTTTTACAAAAAATTTGTAAATTTTGCAATTTCACTGATTCAGCATAATATATATATATATATATATATATATATATATATATATAATCTGTGATATACAATGTGATTGATTTGATTATTAAAATTCTTTTTAAGATTGGGTCTTCAACTTTGGAAAGATGTTCACAAGGAAAAATTGTCGGATGCAGTTTTTAGTTATGGGCACTGGGTGAGTTCATTCATTTCCTGTTCTTACATTAATTTTATTGAAATTTTTTTGTTCCACTTCTTTTTTCTTTGTCAGAAACCAAAGTTTTGACTTTTTTCCTATCGTACATTGGTTTACATAATGATTTTTCCCAGTAACTATGATTTTGTGTAAAAATGAAATGTATTAGCTTGCTAAGATCATTCTTGGAAAGAAATGTTTATTTCATTTAAATATTATTTGTTTTATTACTTTAAATCGAATGTGACTTTTTCCCCCAGTCCCCATTATGACTTTTTCCATCATTTTTTAATGCTATGACTTTTTTTTGGTGACTGCCATGGTACCAGCCACCCTGTCTGGCATAATTTTTTGTGGGTTTCTGCCCTAGGGAAATATGATTTTTATATTCAAATTCATGTATGCGTTTCACAGAGAAGTAGTTTAAAAATTGGAAAGGATGGGAAATAAGTAACCCTGTGCAAGAAAACAAGAGAAAGTAACGCAGGAATGAATTTGGTGAAAGAATAAATATCTTCAAAATTTTCTGACATAGTATTAACCTTTTTTCTCCCCCAAAACTCTGTCAAATTCAACTCAAAAGATGTTACAGATGTACCATTCCTGATTTTGTCTGTTATTTCTATGTATTGAGTTTCGAGCACAAAACCTAAAAGAATCAAATTAATTCTTTGATCCACCCTTACTTGTATATTTCTGCTACCCCTGGTATCAACATTATAAACCTCATTTTATAATGTAAACTTATCACAAAGATAGTTAAGTGCACAACCATGTAATATTTTTTATAAACTCCAAAACTCAAGTCGACTTTATTCATCTACAAGAACAAGAACGACAGGAGCAACAAGAACAGTTCCCATCAAAATGAGGGACATCACATGCACTACTGTGATTCGAACTTGCGACCAACTGATTGCCATGAGGCTGTCTTGTCTTAGTGACTGAGATAAATTAAAAAGTCTTAGATATTAATGGAAACTTATCACACTGATACCTATGGGCTTATTTCAATCTAATCAATAAATACATTTATGCAAAAGATGTATATATTTTTATAATTTTTCATTCATTATATATATATATATATATATATATATATATACATACAATACAAAAGTTACAGTAATCATCTTCAGTTGAAAGTGGAGTTTGACCCTGCAGTAGCCAGTCTTGTTTACATGATGAACTTCATTTTGTTATGTAAACATATTACAAAGAAAGTTGGGAGCATAACTGTTTGATATTTTATACAACAAAGTTAGACGATGTAGATCTCTATGTTGTTTCATGCCTGACTAGGCCAAGTCTACCCTACAATTTATTATAGTCACATGATTCAGACTTCCCAATATCAAAAATAGCAACACATGTCCTGAAATCCACTTGGATAGAGTAATGGTTATCATGTCTGCCTCACATGCTGACGGTCCTAAGTTCAATTCCTGGTATGAGCAAAAGGGCAAATTTCCCTGTGCACTCAGCAGCTAATTGAGTACACTCTAAGTTGTGTGCTTAGAGTTGAGGCACCCCTTTGGTACACTTGCATCCTGCCAAGGGGATGGTCATAAAAATTGTAGCAATAAAGTCCTGGTTTCGACCAGACTTGAGACTTGCAAGCATTACTAAGTTGACACATGCAACAGAAATTGGGATTTTATCACTGGCTGTCATACTCCATTGGGAGTGTCTCTTAGGAGACTGGACACTTTACCTTACATGTCCTTAACTTTTTGGATTTTTTTCTGCAAAAACATATAAATATTCAGATATACCAAATCACGGTAGTTAAACCTTGAGAGAATATGATTAATACTTTGATTTAGTGATAAATAATCACTTGAATCTAGAGAGATTTGTAAGTAAACATTCAGCTTTACTGATATTCAAATTTGTTTCCTCCAAGATGATTCTTCATCAAAAGTGATTTCAAGAATTTATTCTTGTTTCACTTACTCAAGTTTATTTCCAGCGATCAGCCCGTCTGTAAGAGCGATTTCCTCAAGTTTTTTGAGAGCGGGTTTGCTCTCCATGAACATAAATCTGCTTCTACCTACATTTAACTACAAAAAGTTATAGTTATCCTTATAATAGTTTGTAACTCTGCTTAAAACATTATTAGTTTTAACAATAGTTTTATTTACTTATTCCAACAGACTCAACCAGAAGATCTGTCAATCTACTGATGATATGACCTTGAGAGGAAAAAAGACTTGTATGATAAATGTTTTGATATAGTGTTAAGTAATCACTTAAAACCAGACAGATTTTTTAAATGTACACACTGTTTTGCTTATATTTAAACTTGTACAGATTGCTTTTAACCACTTGTATTGTCAGTGGAACTCTCCAATGAATAAAATAATAGAGCTCTTCTATGAATTGATTGGAGAGGAGATTTAAAAATTCACCAAATAATCAAAGGGAGATAATTCCAGTCAAGTATTGTTTCCCTCAATAATGATATTCAATTTTTTTAATGAATTCAAGAGTTGAAATATAGTCATGTACTGATTTATCTTTATTAGGACAAAGACCCTATAAACCGGATTGGTCACAAGTCATCCATTTTGGGCATTTCACAAAAGCATAAACTTGTCCGTTTATGTGCTGAGACTGGGAGAGTTCTAGAAAGTATTTTTTTGTCACAAAAATACAAATTTAAGTAAGTTTATTTTGATTTTCTTTCATTTAAAAAAAAATTGCAATAATTTTGGGTCCTTGTTAAAAAAAGTTTTTTATTCTCAATGCCATCATAACTGGTAGTGAATTGAAAGCACAGTTGAGGCAATGATTATAAATTTTTTTGAATCATAGACCCCCTTTGAAATATTTTTCAGACGAGTACCCCTGACCGGCGAAAAAAATTAAGAGGTACAATGCAGCATTGTGCCATCATTGTTCAAGGTATTGAACATCAACCTTGTAATTGCACTTCAAATATTCATTCAATAGCAATAAAATGGCTTTGTTGTATTGGATGGCTAAGAATATTAGCCCCCCCCTTGATGAATTCTTGGGATAGATCTGTGGAGATAAACAATGTGTTTACTCATCAAATGCAAAAATAATTTGGTAAGAAACATGGGGTTGTGCATCACTGAGGATCTTTGTCATTCTCTCATATTATATATCCTGTGTAGTACTACAAAGTATCTCTGAGAGTACTTACATATTCATTTGAGAAACACTCTTAATTGGATTGGTAATAAATGCATGGAAGAGTTAATGATGATTTGGTTTTATTTCCTGGAGGAATTAAAAGAAAGGCAGAAGTTGACTCTTGACGCAAAGTTGCTTGGCGAGATATGCCATGGTAAATATTGAGGTGAATTGGAGTATATATGAAAAAGAATGTCTCTTGTTGAATGAAAGATTATTTCTTTGAATGTCCATCAGCTTTGATTACATACATTACAGCTACTTGAATATTATCCTTGGGTTCATCCTAACTTCATAAAGTGCTCAGCTTTGTTTAAATGTGTTGTTTGGAATGAAGTGGGAAAGTTCTTTAGAGAAAAAGAAGAATTACTTAGTGTAAGTAGAGGTGTGTATGCAAATCTTTTTGTGCATAAAAATTACCATAACCAAAGGAGAGAGCAAAAATACAAGCTTACCTCGAGTCCATCAGAAAAGAGAGAGAGAGAGAATTTACTGCCAAAAAGCTTTAATACCATTGAAATAACGATCTGTTATCTTATTTGTAGTTCTGTGTGACATCAAAGAGGAAGAGACAAATAATCTATCCTTCCTTTAAACATCTTCAGAGTGTGGGAGAAATTGCAGGTAGATCTCTGCCAAGGGTAGATAACTCGAAATATCACTAATTTTTTTATTTATCACTTGGTGAGAAAAGTGAGTACCACAGTATTTGCATTCAACTGAGACTTTTTAAACAGTTGCACTTACAATTTGTTGAGAAACTCGGGCTTGTGGCCCTCTATGGGTACTTGTGCATCCATTTTAGAAACACTGTTCTACGATTTTCTTTACTGTCTGCATCATACTGGTAACGCCTCTTAACGCAAAATAAGATCAAAAACCTACCACACTAATACTTATAAGAGGCATGGTGATGGGGTAAAAATTAAAGAATGAGATGTCCAGTAACACGGACCCCACCCACCGACTAAGCAGCCAAGATCATATTATATCCCTAACAAGAAACTCTTACCCCTTCCAACTGAAGCTTAAACTACGTATTTTGCAAGATTCACATATACTAAACTAAAAATGAAATGAAAGAACAAAAAATTAAGAATCCTTTCACAGGTACACTCCTGTTTGGTCTTTAATTTACCTGTACCCTTGTTTTTATTATATATATATATATATATATATATATATATATATATATATATATATATATATGTGTTAGTCTGGAAAGCTTTAAACTCTGAACATTAAAAACTTTATCAAAATTTAAAAGGAAAATTTTCTTTTAAGTGTGTGTGTGTGTGTGCATATCAAACTTTTTTTAACAGAAGATAAGTAAATTTTGCGAATCGGGCAATCATGCTGATTCAGCATAACAATATATATATATATATATATATATATATATATATATAAATATATATATATAAATATCAAAAACCTTTTTAAAAATTTTTTATGTCACTCCAGTCGCTTATTTCCCAATATCTGTCTATGTAATTTATATAATTTTCTCCAGTGTTTTTTCCCTGTTTTACATATACTATGTTATTATGGTACAATGTACAAATTCTCTCATTGGGATCATCAGTTGTTCATCATGTAATTGTGTCAAAGATTTTAAAAACAAAATAATCTTAGTAACATGGCACCCCAGCAGGATTGATACCCCCACTTCCAGCTATGTTCTTAATATATAGCTTATGTCATACATGTTGTTATTTTATGTAGAATATTATCATGCATTTATTGTCTATGGATGTTATTTTATACTACACATCATTTAAATTTTTGAAGCAAGGCTTACTTACGTAGGTTACCCAAAAAACATATTTAACGATGAGATATCAGTAAGTATAACAATAGATATGACTTGTCGTTTATGTCACTTCTGTGTGTTCACCCATGTAAGTATGAGATCCGTTGTGTTAATTTTAATCTCAGACTGCATGCAAACCAACTTATGATCTCATCTTTAGGAATACTAATTACTCAAAAATTTCTTTCAGTTGATTTTCTACCAACATATTGACGAATTTGACAATTTTTTTTACTAACCTCAAAGTTAGTTTTTTCACATCGTATGCCATCTCACTTTCATCAATTTGTTTTTTCCTTTAAATTATCCAAAAAATATTATCAATATATACATGGTTGAAACAAAGCAAAATCACTTTCTGGCCGGTTGTAACACCTCAATGGGCTATTTTATTTTATATATATAAATATATATATATATATATATATATATAAATAGTAGAATGTGGATTTGGTACACAATTGTGTAGCGAATACACATTCTACTATTTATTTCCAGCTCTATTCTAAAACAACTTAACTTCAGAAGTAAAAAGTTGTATGTATTGAGCACTCTATGAAATAAATCCATTACATATCAGAAGTGGCTTTATATTATTGATATATTATTATATTATGTTATACTGCTAGTCTGATTTGTACCACATATACTATGTATATATATATATATATATATATATATATATATATATATATATTATTGTGTCATCCACAGACAGCTGTTTCATTGTATTACAACTCTTCAGTGTGGCTATAGACTATCCATTATCCCATCCAGTACCAGGATCGAAACCTTAGCTTCAGACCCGGAGGCTGGTATTCTCCATCTACTCCATGGAACTGGATGGTCAGTGAGGTTGAATTCAAGTGATATATTTGTTTATGGTATATATTCCTCATCCACCAATATGCTCCATTCTACGTTGGAAGAGCATCGCCTAAGCTTACAATGAATGAGTTACCTCACTTAGAGAGTGCTCAACCCCGAAATAAGGGAGCGTTATATATATATATCTTATGACCTTGTTATATTCATTGTTTCCTTCGATTCACTCTGATCCATAATTTTTCCAGCCCATCATAACTGACAGCACTTGAAATCACATTCATTTTCCAAGTTTTTCTGTTTTGTGAATATCATGCAAAAGAAAAAAGCTATCATTTAATGCAAATTATTTCATTTGAATATTTTTGCCTGCAACCAACATGCATGTCTGCTAGGGGTCGGCAAACAGGGTATTTGTCCCCCTCCTTCTGGCCTTCTCATTCAGGGCCATGGGGTTTTAAAGTTGGAACCCGATAATCAGTAAATGATAATGGTACAGTACAACTGTTTTTATATAATCCTAGATTAATTTTCCTGCATAGAAAGGCAGGGGGCTCATTCCACTGTGTCATCCTGGGATCAGGTTATGTGTCTCTGTCAGTGATCGAGTGAACCATCTGACATTTGGACAATAAAGTGGGTCATACTTGTTTACCGTACGAATTCGCAGGTGGGATGCCTATCGTGTAACCGGGTTGCCACTGAGATATACACTGAATATATCCTTTTACCCTTCCCTGTGGAAAAGTGGCTGCGGACGTCCATGGTAACTAATAGATATGCATTTCCTGTTTAACTTTGTTGCAATGAAACAGGAGACCTAAATAACATGATGAGATTTATTCCAGGTAGGCAAAGTGTTCTATCTCTTAAGGGACAACTCTCAATGGAGTATGGAGGTCGGTGATGAAGTCCCAGTTTCCTCTGCATGTATCCGCTTAGTGATCCTTGCAAGTCACCAGTCTGGTTGAGACCAGGACTTCATTCCTACAAGTTCCTATGAACATCCCCTTGGTTGGATGTAAGTCCACCGAAGGGATATCTCCACCTTAATCATACAGTTTAGAGTGTACTCGGTTTGCTGCTGAATGCACAAGGAGGCAGATGTGCTAACCATTATACTATCCAAAGTACCATTATCTACATCTTGCCAACAGATTTATTAGAAACCATTAACCAAAACTGTCAGCATAGGTTTCCTCAGTTTTTAATTCAGTCTGGCTTTCTGGCCATCTATGTACCGTGCGCATAAGCCACACCAATGGAACTAGAGAGCTTGAAATTTTAAACATTTACTCTTATCATTAAGTGAAGAATTAATGTTTCTTCATGTTTTTTGAAATTTTTTCCCAAGGGTTCAATTTGCTATGTAAATTCATGCTAAATTGACCCCTTAGCAGCATTCATGTTTGTTTTTTGAAACTCCATGTTCTTTTTGTATTCACTGCCCAACAAAAGGTGAAAGGATTAATTTATTCATTTATCACCCCAGTCAAAAGATGTGGATTATGTGACAGTTTCTATTGAGTGACTAACCAAACCTGTTATTTATTTTTTCTTAGAAGTATTTATTGGGATGATCCACACTATAGAGCAGTGATCTCATCCTCGAAAATCCAGGCAACTGAACGATCTGTAAGTGTTATTTCATATACTATTTATTGTCCATGAAAAATTCATTAATATATTTGGGCTTCTATGAGATGATCTCTTTATAAAAGAAACCAAATATACTTACAGAGAAACCTTGGTTATCCAGACATCAATTATTTTAACTTTGAATTTGGATTATCCGAAGATTTCAAGGTCCTGTAATTGCATGTATACATACATATATATATATATATATATATATATATATATATATATATATATAAATTCATATATATATATATATATATATATATATATATATATATATATATATGTATTGGCTCAGGCTTGGACTAGCCCTTTGCTCTTCTGATGATGATTTTTTCATCATTGAGGAAGAGGAAATTACTATATATATTTTCAGGTACTTATTCAACTGAATCCTAAATGTAGTATTTGGCCAACTTATTTCCCTTACAGGCAGACAGTAATCATTGTCGAAATTTCAGTCTAGCAAAGCTCGCCAACACAAATTTCTTAGTTGCCTGATGGGTACTATGCCTAGTCAAATGGCACCCCATGATTTAGAGGGAGAGGATTCATGCCTTTCCCAAGAGTGGATACGGCCTGGGTTTTGAACTCGGCATCCTGGGTTGATTGGTCAAGCTGCCATCCTCTGGACCATTGCTCTTTCTTTTCTTTTTCTTTTCTTTTTCATTTCCATACATATATTTGTTATTTAAAAACTTTGTCCATTCAACATTTTTGTCAATTTTTTCTTTTTTTCTGGACGAGCTGTTTCAAAACAAGATCAAAATTATGTCGAAACTTTTCTGAAGTTATAAAATTCTGAAAGTCGAAATCGTCTGACCATCATTGATCATTTTCAAGAATGAGTTCGTCAACTCAACTTATTTTTTTTCTAAGTAGACTTAGGTATTTTTGTTTTGCTTTCTAAACATGATGCAATCATCTACAATAGTTGTAATTTAGGGCTGTAATCCAATCTGTTAAAAATCTTTCTGAATCTTCCACTGTAAATGAAAGTCACCAAGAATGTTTTAACAGAATTTCATAAATTCAGAAAACTTTTACATAATTTCGATATTGTTATGAAAAAAGCTTGTCTGCAATCAGGGAAAGTGAATGAGAAAGTTAAATAGACTGAGTTGGTTGGTTCATTTTGATAACAAATGTTTAAAAGAAAAATTGCTGCCTCAATAAATCTATCTCTCCCTCATATATATATTTATGTTTGTTGTGTGGATGGTGAGGTATCTAACAAGATGGTAGTGGTAACATGACTATGTGGAAAGTGAAAGAATTTCAGCCCCCCCCCCCTCCAACAAAAAAAAACACCCCAAAAACGAGTGTTACATCTGAAAATTTTTTATTATCACGTAGACAGATTTGATGCTTTTCGCTAGTTCTGCCAACTTTTTCAAAAGCTGCCCTTGTAAAAAAAAAACTACCATGATTTAATACTCATTTTTTTCTAAAACTTTTTCACTTTCCACAATTCACTTTCTCACCCCCATATATATACATACATATATATATATATATATATATAAAAACTTATCTATCACTATGACTTATATTAGAGTACATACAGTACTTTGGATTTACTCTTTTGAAAATTGAATTATTCTACATTATGTATTTAATAACTCTGTTAATGATAATTTAAATCCAGATTCTTTTCTTGTTTTATTTTTTGTAGAACTGTTCAAGGTCCATGGTTAAAGCAATTGCGCTTTTTAATGTGTTTCCACTCGAATTTGTAGGAATGTTTGCTATAGAAGAGGAGGTACGTGTGTGTGTATGATATATCTCTGTTTTTTATATATAGATGTCAAGTAATCCGACCTGGTGGTAGTGATTTGACTTAGGAAAGTGAAAAATTTTGAGAAAAAAAGTGTTACATCTCAAAAATCTTTTCTATAATGAGGGCAGACTTGATGCATTTCACTGGTCCAACCAGCTTTTTCAATAGCACATGCAGCAGTACAGAAAACTGTTGCAAGCAAATGTATAGCAGTTTACATCTTCAAGTTAAGTCGAATGGAATGAGGAAAGATTTTATGTATAGTGGGTGTTCTCTGGTTGTTTGATAAGAGAGGCAAGGGATAGGAGTTCAGATAATGAAAAATTTTGGGAGTTGTTGTCTCAAACTTTTTCCTTTTCCACATTGTCAATGTACCTCCGCCGTATATCTTTATTTATTATAGGAATTTTAATTCTTGAATTCTCAAACTGCTCCGAAACACAGTGGAGGTCTTCAATGAATAGAGTTTTTTTAGAAATGGAAATTTTGTGAATTGAATTGAAAAAAAATTGTTTTAAAAATATCTAAAAGTGCAAGGAAGGTAACTCTGATCAGAAATTATTCCACTTTGTTTGAGAATCAAATTTTTTAATCCCCCCCCCCTAAAATGGGCTAGAGGGACCCTTCCATAGATCATGAGCATGGCCAAGGGTTTCGTGCTGTACCTTTTCCTTCTGTATCGATACTGGATCTGCTGTTGTTTGACCACAGTGTTTTGGTGGTCCTTGTTAATCAGAAGTTTTATGTATACTTCTGTATATCACACCATTCTATAGCTAGTCTTATTTTAAACACTGCTATGTTAGGTCCAGTGACAGTGGGCTCACTTAAGGTGTTCCACCCTTTCTATCACTCTAACGGAGAAGTTTTTCCTATGACCAACAGCAAGCTCAGAGTGTAGTTTTAGTGAGTGACCACAAGTGTGGGTCTGTTAAGACTTTTTCGTAGCATTTCTTCATTGGTACAGTCACATTTGGTGTTAAAGAAGGTGGATTCCTGACAGTATTCCATATATTGTCAGCATGTCAGCTCTTTCTCTACAAAATTCTAGGGTTTCTATACCAAGCTCAAGTAGTCTCTCTCTCTCTCTCTGTAACTCAGATGATACAAACCTGGCAATATGAATTTAAGAGTTAAGGAAAAATAGTAGGCAATATTGTGTATGAATTGAGATGACAGCATAATCTTCATTGTAATCTTCTTTCGTGCAGATTTTTGGAAACAACATACTTGATGCTATCGTTTCTGATAATCTTCTGATAACGAATAAACGTGGAGGACTTGTGGAGCTCCACAGTGTGGACTACATTTTAGAACACGTGAGTATTTTAACTATTGATGCACCTTCCCTACTATGAATATTCAAGTTTTTTTGAGTACCTACCATGGATGCACAGTTATTAAGCTTGTCTCACGGAGTGCCTTTCTAAGGTGTATGTTGAAGTTGCACTTGGAATCTAACTGCAATTAAAGAAATCGCTGCGTGTGCACCACGATTACTAGATAACTTGCGATTATACGTATATGTATTAGTCAGTGCACAACGCAGTCCAGTGATGTGTTGAGTTTGAAGTCTCTTTGATCAGCGGTTCTTGAAAAAAATAAATAAAATATTATGGATTATAGATCTTCCTTCTGAGTTTTCATAAATAATCTCCCTTGACTTCTGCTCTTTTGAATTATCTATCTTCTTTGTATGTTTTTAAGAGTTAAAATGATTGCAAAATATTTTTTTATGATGCTTTTCTATACTACGAATTTTTTAGTTTTTTAGGTATCTATCATAGATCAATGGTTACCAAGCTGGTCTCATAGAGCCTTTCTGAGGTCTTTGTTGTAGTTTGTTAGAAACCATCAACCAAAACTGTCATTAAAACTGTCAACATACGTTCCTTCAGTTTTTTTGCCAGTCTGGTTGGCTGTCTGTTTGGCTAGCTATATATGTATTTAATACACATGCAGGCCATACAAATAGAGCTAGACAGCTGAAAATTCGAACGTTTGCTCCTTATTATGTCTAGAAGAAAGAGTTAAGAAGAGTTCAACTCTAACTCAACAACACTTTAATGATATCATGTTAATTCAAATGATCATTGCCTTTAATCAATGTATATATGTTTTATGCTACTTGTTTACATGCATATTAACCAATTACTTCTTTGTAGACAACAGTTTTTGCTAGTTTCCTCTTCCTCTTTATGATATCCACATATTCCTCTTATTTGGGATTTATATATACATACATATATATATATATATATATATATATATACATACATATATATATATATATATATATATATATACATACATATATATATATATATATATATATATATATATATATATATATACGCATATATTAATGCTCCTCTATTCAGGGTTGAGCACTCTTTAAATGAGGTAACTCATCCATTGTAAGCTTATGCAATGCTCTTCCATAGGAATAGAGCACTGGATGAGGAATTTCTGTGTAAATAGATATATTGCTTAAATTCAGCCTTACTGACCAGTTCCGTAGTCCAGAAGTAGAACATTTGCCTCCAGGTCTGAAGTGAAGGTTTCAATTCTGCCTCGCGGTACCGGATGGGATAATGGAAAGTCGCTAGCCACACTGAAGAGATGTAATACGTCAAAACAGCTGTCTGTGGATGACACAATAATATATTTATATATATGTGTGTGTGTGTGTAATATATGAAACAAATGCTTCTTGAATCAAGAAAATTGGTGCAATCTGATGTCACCAGGATGAACCTGGATTTTTTATGTATTTGCAAATAGATAGATCAGGAAGAGTACTCTCCCTAAGCAGTTATTAGTTATCTTCCTTAAAAAAATTTTAGATTTTGAAGTGACACCAGTGAACAGACTCATCCCTTATTACAACAAATTCTTAATAGATGTTTTTTTTTGTTTTTATAGTTCTTATTGTACAAAGCATCGTTGTATGAACCTGATCCAGTAACAGAGCATATCGTGGGAATGCACCCCTATGGTATTCCATTTAATATTGAAATTAAAGGTAAAATATTGAAGTACAGTCATCCCTTGTTATTTGTGGGTTAGATAATTTACAGTTTAGTTTTGAATAATCCAATCAGAATATTTTGTGAAGTTTTACGGTGTATATTGGAAAACAGCATCATAAAAAAATATGCTGCACGCTATAAACAAAAAGTAAAGAGATCAGAAAATCAGAAATGCATCATAATAATCTTTGTGTTTTTAATTAGAAGAAAGATTGTAGAAAATTATCAACTAAAAATTATTCATGTAGACAATATAAACCCAGTTGAAAACTTATTGTGGTTCCACTTATGAACAACTTAGTCAAACATTAAATTTTTTTTCGGATTCACTGTACTATGAACAGATTTATTCATTAATATTGTTGTTGATGAAATAATCTTAATCACATTTTTTTTTCGTTTTTATGCTATCATTTACCTTCATCTTAATATTTTTCTTGCTTTTTATCACAACTTTTTCAGAATGGATAAAGCTTTTAAAAAAGCGACAAAAATATTGAAATAAGGATAAATAGTAGCATGAAAAGGAAAAAAATTGGCAACAATCACTGCAAAGTATTTCAATAAAATTCATGGTTTCCATTAATTTACTGTATTTTCTTTCTTACTACCATCTACATCGTACTTTTTTAATGCTCTTTCAAAACGTATCACAATAATTAAACATCTTTGAAAGTTTAATTCCGGTTATACTGCGAGGAAATAGCATAAAGTTAGCTGAAGAAAAATCGAAAATACTTTTATGTACTCACAGGATTGCTAAGCAGATTAAGGATACGTTTACATTTTCGACTGAAAAAATGTTGATTCTGCCATAATTGAATGATATGTAACCAGAATAAAATGAAGTTGAGTCTTAAGATGTTTCTGTATGCTTGACTGTATTCATTCATTTATTTGTATATTTACGATTTTGGAATGGTAAAGTTTTTATTCATCAAAAGGTTTATGGTGCAAAATTTATGGATTTTTGGGACTGGAGGGTTAGTGGGGTCAGCAAAAATCATTCATGGATTTAGGGCATTTGAAGTCTCCTGGTACCCCTAATACCTGCAAATGGCAAGGGATAACTGTAATATCTTTTTTTTCCCATATTCTTTGTTTTCTTTTTAAAATTTGAAGTGTGAGGCTTTGATGAATTTTTGTGCTTTTTCATGATTTTGAATCCTTGTGTTGAGTTGTTACATATGAAAATATCATTATTTTTCATAGTATGATGAAAGATGGTATTTGTACCTGAAGTATTACCAATTTGAAATACTTACCCATTGAAACAAAGCTGTATAGTCTGCACTGTAGTAATGTTCACTCCAAATATTTTGTTGACATTATCAGCAGCTTGAGCAGCAATATGTCCTGATTTGAAATTGCCAAACTCCAGTACAAGATCTGGAGTTGACTTTGATTTTCTCCTGTAAAAAGGATAAGAACAATCCTCACCAAAAGTAGGGGTGTAATCCAATATACAAAACCAACATTCCTCCACCGTGATTTCAACTCACTACTAGGAGGCTGTCTTACTGACTTAACTGAATTGAAAAATCTTAGATATTAAAGTTCATCATACAGGTATGCACAGGCTTATTCCATTCTAATAAATGGATAAATACATTTTTGCAAAAAATATATATATATATATATATATATATACATATATATATATATTTAATTTTTTATCTATCATATATATATAATACAAAAGTTGCAGTCAGAGTAGAAGTAAGACTGGAGTTTGATCCTGCAGCAACCAGTCTTGCCAGTCTGGAATCTTGAGTATACACCATTGCCTTTAAGTGGTTCAAAACCCTCCAAAAATAACGAATAATATTTACATTTGGATCTGTGAAAAATGTGATTTTATTACTTGGTTTTCCGCTTTTAACAATATTCTCTACAATGCAAAAAAATCAACAGAAAACAGCATTTCACGTGCAACAACTTATGATATGAAAACTTTTTTAAAATTAGAAAAATGCTTATAAATACAACGATACATTTGTAGAATGGTAATCAGGGAGATGCAATTAAAAGCAATTGGAATCAGTTACTCAATAGAAAACATCTTGTGACCAAAGTCTTTTAGTCGCATGCCATGTTGTAGGCGATCAATAAAAGAATTTGCTAAAAGGATGATCAATGAATAAACTACTCACCCCCACAACTTTTGTCTGGCTGTGACCATTGGAGAGTTCAAATTTAAAGAAAAAAGTATAAATGCTGCTGGACACAAACTAAAGGACCAGTTTAGCATGAACTTACATTGCAAATTGAATCTCTCTCTAAATTTCCATGTCTCAGAGGGAATTTTTAAGAACAAAAAACAAAAGTTTTTTTTTCTAGATAAGGAGTAAATGTTTAAATTTCCATCCCTCTAGCTCCACTTATGCTGCCTGTCTGCATGATACCTACATATATAGATTGCAAGTCAATCAGACTGTCTTGAAAACTGAAGAAACTTATGCTGGCAGTTTTGGTTGATGGTTTCTAGTTAAGATGAAAAGAAATACAAGTCATAAATACAACAAATCATCGGCCGATGTATACTTTGAAAATCAAGATATGGAGATACATAATGGCGTAGTGGTTGCTAGCTGAGAAAATGGAGTTTTCAAATCGAGTCTGAATTTTGTTCTAGGCTGCTGTTCGTACATGCCCTTGGGAAAGGCATGAATCCACTCTTACTTCCAGCTATGGGAAAATAGCAACACAGTTGGAGCCCTTTAACCATTCTGGATGTGCATGACAAAAATTTTGCTTTGTGAATGAAATTTCTCTAAATGTTGACACAACAGCTTTTCCGCTCAGGGGCTGCTCTCGAACGGCCTTTTTTAATGTCTTATATTTTTATGGAATTGTATTTTATCATCACGTTATTCTTGGATCGAAGAAATAATTTCTGTTATTCTTGACCAGCTCTGCCTCCTGTACTGTTGCGTATCAAGACGGAAGACCATGATGTCCAGTTTGGAGGATTTCCTTTCCACATGATTCTTGCATCTCAATTTCAATATGGCACATTTTACGTAAAAACTTTATATGAAGAAGAAACGGTGAGTTACAATCTGCAATTGTATTATCAGGCACGGATACAGAGGTAGGGGATTGGGACCCTCCCCTTGCTTGGGCCAAGCCCGATTAACATTCTTTTAAATAGCTATGTAAGTAAAAGGAATTTTATGAATAAAAAACCCCAAATAATCCCAAGTAATTACAAATTAACCATAAAAACAAAAATTTGTAATATTCATTGTCAAATTAGATTGATGGAGTGAAAATAAAAATGTCCCTGCCACCTCAAAATCCTGGCTCCGCCCCTGATTATTTTTATTTTTTTAATCAGAAATCCTTTGTGCATGATAAGTTGGTGCTGAGTCTTGTCTGGATACTGTTCAATAGGTAGTTTTAATCATTGCACATGATTTTCTTGAAATGAATTAGCTGAAACATTGTGACTACATTGAAGATGAGAAGAAGAGTTTGAATTGTCTAAAACAAAGTTGGTATCTTTTTATGTGGCTTAGTCAAACTATTTTCTTTGTCTTTGTTTTTTTTTTTCTCACAAGTTCCATCCGTGTACTCTCCAGCCATCATCGGGTGTAGTTTGTTCTGGAATGATAAAACTGATTTCTGTTGTTATTTCTCCTACTGTGCTTGTTACATTCAGTTTCTGCATCTCTTATGTTCTGTGGGCACAGAGGTCAGGGAGGGGTAATCCATTAAACATGGATGCAAAAATCGAACACAATGTGTATAGTGGGAGGAAAAAGCTTGCTACGCAGGAAATAGTTTCAGCATTTCAGAATGAACAGCACCTGATGAAATGTTTGTTTTTATTTCTTTTAAACCCAGCATTTTAGCTACATCATCAAAACATAAAACTTTATTTTACTATATCACACTTGGCTAATTATTTTATGTATGGATTATGATAACCACTTTCCTTCATTTTAATTACTTGCTTTTTATCACAACTCAACTCAACCTATTAACCTAATGAATCAATAGCATGGATTATCAATAAAGAAAAAGCTTCCAGTTTTGCCTTCAGAGGTCTGATAAAAGCCCAGATAGAAGAGAGTCTTCTTTGTGATGATATCCACTGGGAGATGCTGCTATAATCAACAAAAGCTTTCTAAGAGCCACTTGCTTACGAACATCTAAATATTTTCAGTGCTCCTATCCCCACAGTGGAGGGGGTGGAAAAGCGCTCCTGACTGCCGGGAGAGTCCTGGGTCCAACTGACTTGGAAAAATATATTTTCTCAGAATTACTTGGCTAACTGAGATTTGGCATAGCCGCTATCTTGAGCCAATCAAAATCCTTATTAGCAACAACAGGTAATAACGTCTGACCAATCATACCTCAGGTCAGATCCGTGAATGGTAAAAATCTGCCTTACTTTTTTTTTTCTCTTCTTTTTTCGGAACCCGTCTTAATTCTTTCTTAGCTGCTCTGGACTACACCTTTGTTTGTGATCTCTTAAGCACCATGTTTGTTTTTGTTTCTATACTGGTAGTATCAGTAAAGCAATTATCTGTGATAAAAAGCAAGCAAATAAATCAGCAAGATGAAGGAAAACAGCAGTCAAAATTAACTATGATTGTTTACAATCCCTCATCGATTAAAATAAAAATGATGGAAAATATCTTATGAAAATAGACTTGAAGTCTGAAGTTTCAGAAAACAAGCATAAATGCTGCTGGACTCAAACTAAGGAATCAGTTTAGCATGAATTTACATAGCAAATTGGACCGTGGCTAAAAACCTATTAGGGAAAAAATTTTTAAAAAACATGAAAAATATTTTTTTGTTAACATAATAGTAAGGGTAGATGTTTAAATTTTCAAGCTCTGTAGTTCCTCACTTAAAACCTATATAGGGGTGGATTTTCAAAAAAAACAAAAATTAACTTAAAAAATGGACGATCAATGAATAAGTTATGTCTTTCACCTTTTCTTGGTCAGTGATCTCTCCTTTTTCTCAATTTCTTAATTTATTATCCTTAACAGGGCATGCTTCCAAAAAATGTTGGCCACACAATGTTTTTTATTGAGTGACTCACCAGACTTGTTAATTTGAGTTTTTATACTGAAAATCTTCTTTTCAATTCTGCAGATATGTAAGCTCGATCTTGGTCACGGTCATACAGTGGAAACTGACACAGCCATTTTTCATCCTGACCGGCCAAGCAAAATTCTTCACTACGGTGGAGCACGGGTTCGGTAAGTTCAAAAGATTTCTCATCTGAATTTTTTTAGACCAAAGGTTCCCAACCAGGGGGTAATAGCCTCATCAGGATAAATTTCAGGGTTTCAGAGGAATGGAATTAGAACCACAGGTTGGCAGATTCAAACTTTTGGAATAATACACGTAGATTTTTTTTGACTGTTGTCTTCATCTCAGTTCATCTTTTGAACACGATGTTCCGGCCATTGTACCCTCTGTCCTCCTTCAGGTGGATGTCATGAATGGGGATGGTTATGACAAGCTCAAACTTCAAAAATAAGAAAATTCCACAACCAATGTATCCTCCCAATAGTCACCTATGGAGCTGAAACAACAACGAAGACACAGACTCTCATATAACGTGCACATTAAAGAATCATGCTCAAGGTCATAAGACAACACAATATATTAGGGAAAAAACAGGAAAGAAAGCAGACTATAATTATAAGTATTTATAACTTATGTATACACTTTACATATATATATATATATATAAATATATATATATATATATAGTGTTGATTGACAATTGGAAAGTTGTCACTTCCATCAACATTCTGTTGGATCACTTCACATCTACAATATAAACATATATATATATGATAATAAGATAATTGAGTCATCCACAGACAGCTGTTTCGTTGTATTACAACTCTCCAGTATGGCTTTAGACTATCCATTATCCATCCAGTACCATGAGGTAGGATCGAAACCTTCGTTTCAGACCCAGAGGTTGAATTTAAGCGATATATTTACTTACGCACAATTACCCATCCACCAGAGTGCTCCATTTCAGAAAGCGCATATATATATATATATATATATATATATATATATATATATATATATAGTTTTATATTGTGTCATCAATAGACAGCTGTTTTGTTGTATTACAACTCTTCAGTATGGCTATAGACTATCCATTATCCCATCCAGTACCATGAGACAGGATCGAAACCTTAACTTAGGTATCCTCCCTCTTCTCCATGGGACTGGACGGTAACTGAGGTTGAATTTAAACAATATATTTATTTATTGTATATATTCCTCAGCCACTAGAGTGCTCCATTCCATGTTGGAAGAGCACTGCATAAGCTTACAATGAACAAGTTACCTCACTGAAAGAGTGCTCAACCCTGAACAAGGGAGCGTTATATATATATATATATGTATATATATATATATGTATATATATATATATATATATATATATATAAATAAAACTTCCATTTCTCAATGAATTATAATGCATTTTGGACAATATTGTTTTCATACAATGATTATTTTTTGTTGTTTTAGACATTTTAATTGGGAATAATTTGAAAATTCATAACAGAAACATATATTGACAAATGATAAAAGATTCTATAAACAATGTCGCAGGTTTTGAACACTGTCTGCTCTTCTCTTTGTTTTCTTCTAGAGTCCTCAATATGGTTGATGATGGTGATACCAAAAAATGTGTCCAGTTGCAAAGAGAAATATCATTGACTCGAAATTTCATTAATACTGTAAGTAAGATGGAGTTTTAATTTTCAAATGTCATAAGACTGAACTGATCCATTTTTAATAGAATTTAAAAGCTGCATGCTTTGAAGGGATTAGTCTTTATGATGCATGGAGCAGCCTGCTATCATTTTTATGTAAAATAATTTTCTGTCCGTCATATTAAACTAAAGCTTTGTATCTCAGTTACTTCTCTTCTATGTTGATATTTTAGATATTTTATCATTTCTAAGAACGGAAATTGAGGGAGATAATATATAGAAACTATGGAAGATATACAATCTTCAATATCTTATTTGTTATTAGATCTCTCAAGAACCAAACATCCAAACAACTTCAAACTTGACACTGCTCTGCGCAGTGTACTGACTGATAGATCTGGTGAATATCAACTTTGTACAATGGTCAATTGTCAAGTTATCACGGTTGTTGACCGAAAAATTTAGGGGAAAACATTACCTATAATTAGAAACCGTCAAGCGAGACTGTCAACATAGGTTGCTTCAGTTTTTAAGTTGGTCTGTCAGGCTATGTATCACATACAGAGGCTTCACCAATGGAGCTAGAGGACTGAAAATTTAATCATTTGCTCCTTATGCCTCGAAAAAAACTTCTTTTGTTTTTTGAAAATCCCTCCAAGAAGTTTTTAGTTGGGGGTTCAATTTACAATGTAAGTCTTTGATAAATCAGTCCCTTAATTTGTGTCTGGCAGCATTTACCACCCTTTTTTTTTTTTTTTCAAAACTTCATTTGATCAATCCCCCCCAACACAGCAAGCTGCGGAAAGATGCTGGTCACATGATGGTTTTCTATTGAATAAGTAACTGGATATCTTTTTCCTTTCATTTCCTTAGAACATTGTGTATATTGTTTTCATTTTATTTTTCTTAGACCTCAAGAGATACTGTGACTAGATCGGGTCGGCAGATAAAACCTACATCCAAAAATACACATCAATACGTAAGTAATTCTTACTGTTTAAACACTTGAATGTTTCAAATGTTTTATAAACTTTAATACCTCTGCCAACAATGTTGGAGTGGAATATATATTCGCTTATGTCTATCTTTCCGTCTGTCTGTCTACACAATATCCTTCAAAAACAATCAACGAATTTCAGTGAAATTTTGTTGTGGGCAATTATGTAATCGGAAGAAATGATTAAATTTTTGGGTGGTTGAAAAAGCAATTTCTTTTTTTTTTTCAATCAATTCACGTTTAAACCAAAAAAAGTGGTACAGCTTAAACAAATGCTATAAATGCTAATATGCCACAGTTTTAAAAAATTTAACTGCATTTTGGGTGCGTTTGAATCTTTCATCATTAGGTTTGTAATTGTAAATGCATCTCTCATCAACGTGTTTATTTGTCGTTGTAAATAGCATTTTTAATTTTCAAATTAATCCCCCTGACAATAGCGTTGGCTGAGGTATGTGCTTTCAAGTTGATATTCAGCCTTGTAATGGTTATAGAGAGAAAAATTCAGAATTGAATTTGAGGGCCAGTTGGTCTGTAAAAAATTATTCGGATATTTGAAATCGAGAATATGCTTTATAGTAGCACCGAGTGGAAAAGAACAGAGTTCTAATGTGTCTACCGACCACTGAAAGGGAAACCGCAGATGAGAAGAGGGGGGGGGGCAGACACTGAAAAGGATACCGCAGATAAGGGGGAGGGGCGGACGCTGAAAGGGAAACTGCAAATAAGGGGGGAAGGGACACTGGAAAGGAAACCACAAATAAGATGGAGGGAGCTGACACTGAAAGGGAAACCGCAGATAAGAGTGGGGGGGGCACCGAAAGGGAAACTGCTGCGAAGAGAGGGGGGCACTGAAAGGGAATCTGCAGATAATGGGGGCACCACTGAAAGGGAAAACGCATTTAAGGGGGGACCTTTAAATAACCAGGTACCGTTAAGGGTGTAGTGAATGGTGTACTGTTCCTTAACAAAGATTGCTGGTTTTGGTATCTTATTAAAAGGGCCCAGAAATCGGCCATATTTTGAAAAATTACCTGGGGGGGGGGGGCTTGCGGTACCCCAAAATCCTTAGCTGCAATGGTTCATTTCAATTCATTCTAGAGAGATCCCTCTTTCATATCCTGAGCATAAACCCTAGATAGAGCCTTACTGTTAACCTAGTCACCAGAAGTCATTTCCATCTTTTATTTTAATATTGTTTTAATGAACCAAAGAGCACAGTGATATGTGATTGGTTGGAAAATATGAACAGTAAGATTGTTCACCTGAAGGAGACTGTTCAATACATTGAAGAATCCTTTTTTACAACTTAAAATTCAGGTTGTTGTTTCAATACTTTCTCGATAAATCGATGAACACAGGTGTAGAAAAAGAAAAAGAATTGATCGAAACAACAGATGCCCCCTCCCCCTCTTATCTGCGGTTTCCTTTTACAAAAACTAAAAATGGTAACAAAGAAAGGAGTTAAAAAATGAGTTACCAACTTTGCTGCTGGCGAAGAGAAAAATCTTTTGGCTTCTTTTTTTACCTGGCACTACCTGAAAGAGAGTCGTTCCCTATACATATGGATAGTACCCCTGAAAGAGGCCGTAGAATGGATTGGCTGAAATATTGCAAGAACGTCAAAAATAACAAAAACAAACCTGACTGCAACTGGGTCAAACTCTACTTCTACGTCTATTTCAACTGAAGAGGATTTATCATTATCATCAGTCTTTTGACATCTGTCGTTGGACATAGACCTTCCCCAGGATTCGCCACACTTCTCTATCATGGGCGTCGCGGAGCCAGTACTCTCTGAATTTGTCTAACTCATCTCTCTATCTAATATTCTACCGGCCTCGGTTGCATTTGTGATTTCGGGGGATCCATGTCGTGAGTCGCGATACTGCAACTTTACTATTGTATATATAATAAATAAAAAAATCAAAAGAATATATTTTCTTTCAGTATAGATATATCCATTTTTTAGAATAAAATATGCCCTTGTGTTTTAGTAAGATAATTTTTGTAGATATGTAAAACTTGTCAGTTTAGCTTGGTTGGTGAGACACCAGCCTATGAATCAGTTGGTCGTGATTTCAAATCATGTTACAGAAATGTATCTATTTATCAGAAAGATACAAGCCCTTACATATTTCTAACATGAATTATGGTAGGTATATAAGACTTGTCTATTTGGCTCAGAAAGTAAAAGCCTTAACGACCATTTCACTTTTTGGAGGCTAGTCTGTGATTGGTCATTAATTCATTAATTCATCAATGTATCACTTAATTTGAATTTTTGAATTTTTTTCTTATGATTTCGAGAGAAACTCCTGAGTCCTATTGAGTACAATTATTTTGAACAACTGACTTTTGGTAGTCCCTACAACTTCATGAATAGAAGGTATAGCTGTATAGGTAAATAATGATGATTTTTGTTTCAAAATTTCAGGAAAGAAAAGTAGATGAAATTTTTTATGACTCTGAATTGGACGTCTTTGCTGTTCTCACAGAAGACCAAAATGATTTGTATATGTGCCCACCAAACGCTTGCCTTGAATTATACGATAACGAAACTTGCACGCACTTACGAAGTATTGATGTTGATATTCCTGATAATGCAGTAAGTATTTTTCTCAATGTTTCGTCTTATTCTATTCCCTACATAAACATAAATGAATCGAATTATTTACCTCTGTCAACGAAGTTGGAAGAGGTGTATGCATTTATTCATATTTGTTTATCTGTCTGTCTTTTTGTCCACATAATATCTCCAAAAGTTCTCGATGAATTCCAATGAGATGGTGGGAATTGGAATGTAAAGGATAAGCTCTCCGTGAGGATCGGACTCATGTCCCCTCCTCTATTTAGAGTAGCAAAGTTCATTGTTAACAGATAGAGAACCAAGAAAATCACTGTTCATTTTATAAGTAGATGTTTTATTGTTTACCCAGTTTATAGCTTCATTCGATATGTCAATTTTTTTCTTGTAAATCTTCTATGAATTGAATAAGAAAAAAAAATTCACCTAATGATTGGGGGGGGATTGATTATAAGTTATTTCCTTTGATAATGACTTTCAATTTTCTAAAATGAATTAAAGAGCTAAGCAACAATTCTCCTCCTATTCTTTTTATCACAAACAAACTGGACCCGCAGAAATTCCATGGGTGTTGACAATGGAGATATCATTAATTGAGAACTCGCCGTCACAGTCAAAATTTGAAGTTGTGTAAAAAGAAATCCATTGAAGAATAAATATGGTCAGAATGAATTCTATTTATGACATTACTAGCATTTTCCAATGAAAAACATCCAAAATAGAGTAAACAAACATCTAGATTCTAGATGCTATTTCCACTAGAAAACATCTAAAATAAAGTAAAAGAACAACACAAACATCGAGAAACATCTGTTATTAATAAACCTGTCCGAAAAAGGTCAAAAAAGCTTCCTGTTTTTCACAAAGGAGGGGTCTGATAGAGTTCTGATGCCAAAAGTCTGTTGACAGAACAGTATGGCCAAGAGGACTGGAACACACAAACACGGGCACAAATGAATGAGAATTTATCAAAAGTACTGCTGCAATAAAAGTGAACGTTTATAAGTCAGAAACGAGGTAGCCCTCATTTGCATTACAATTATAACATGAGGTAAATATCTATATACAGTGGTATGCAAATGCCTGGTACACAAAAATACCAGGATGCAAATGACAGGGATATAGTTGTCCAATATGTAAATGCCCTAGTACTACCATAAAAGTGTAGCAATTGTTGTTTTCAGTACAGAAGAGCTCCACTTTCTTTCACTGTCTTTTTAAAAGTTATTGTTTTTTATTTTCATGCAATATGGAGCGATGTATGAATAAGCTACTGGAGTGTTTATCAGTGGCTCATGGAATTTAAGCATTTAATTCATCATTTTAATAGACATAAGTATAAAATACAGAGTGAATGTTTCTGCTAAAGATTTTGAATCATGTTCAAACATACTGAACAGTATTATTCAGCTTGTATGTACAACCATTAATCTTTCTGATTACATCTTGCAATGTGATAATTGTTCTAAATTCTTGTGCTAAATTTTGTGATTGCTTATGTAAAAAAAAAAAGAGAAAATAGCTATAATTCCCTTCAGACTAAATTCAGACATTTTTGTTGTGTTTAGATATAGGAAATTGTTTTTTAGATATCAGATATCAAAATTTAGATATATATGTTAGCAATGCTGGGCTGGGGTTTGACCATGAATCTTGAATTGCTGTGTTTAATTATAATAAATTTTTCTTTTTTCTTCTCTCTTTTTAATTCTCTTTTATACAGATAGAGGTTAATTTCTCCATTTATCTTGGTACGATTATTCAGCTATGTAAAACCCAAAACATATTTACATGTGATGTGTACAATCTTGTTGAGTACGAAGAAGCCATCAAAAATGAAAGGATACATTCCTAAGAGACTCAGACGAATGATGGTATGTTTCAATATGTTGAAATATCCACTAAAAAGGACACATTACGAGGGGGTTGCTGAAAGGTTCTCGGCCCGAAATGGTTCCATCAATGTTCCGGAACGAATTCAATAATAAGCACAAGGATCCTGCAAATTGGCACTTTATAGTATAAAAGAACACCCTTTCCAGTTACAGTGACAAAATAACGCTCAAAATTGGGAAGGTGGCCGAGCTGAAAACTTCTCAGGACACCATTGTATTATGTTTACGGATGTGAATTGCGAGGGCAAGTGATGCGGCATAACAGTTAGTGGTGAGGACAATGGAATCGGTAAATGAAATTCAAAATCCAGCCAAGGCTGTTCGCATTCTCTTATACTCTTGGGAAAGACATGCATCGATCTCTTTTCCCCCCCAGCTATGGGTAAAATAGCAACGCAGACTGGGCTCTCTAGCCCAACAGGCAATTATGATGCTGTTAGCTTAAAGTGAAGTAAAAATTCTATTTTGCTATTACATTTAAAATTTTTAATAAAATATTCAACAAAATTGTTTTATTGGTTTTTTGCTATAATCTGAAGCAGTGATGGCGAACCTATGACATACATGTGGTGACACACCACAGGTTTTTCGGTGACATTCAATGGACTTTGAAAAAAGGAAATCTTCTTAGTCTTGCTTCATTATCCTCGGACCATATATGGTTTGGGCACTCCAAATTTGATTCAAGTAATTAGATCAAATTTTCAGTTGACACTGATTGTCGTGTGATAAGTTAGCATTGAAGAGTAATCAAACTAATAAAATTTTTCAGCAAAATCTTTTCTTAGAATAAACAAAAAATGTTGTTATAGTATAAATTAATTAAAATTCATTCAATTTAACCAAAATGAAGATAACTGCATCAAAACATAATTTGATTATAAAAAACGGTCAAGAAACTTCAATTATCTATAAAAATTGAATAAATTTTTCACAGGTAATCTTTTATGCTTTTAACCTCTAGACCTTACATACCCTCTGAAATTTTTCGATTTGATTAAAATATAACTACTTTTTTAAAATTATTTATTTTAAGAAGAGATTTAGCCGAAAATTTTATGGGGAATTTGTTTCCTCAAATGCTTTTCAATACTGACATACCATGTGACAACCTACGTCAACTGGAAATTTGACCTAATGACTTGAATCAAATTAAGGATGTTTGCTACATATATGGTCTGGAAAATCAGTTGGAAGCAAATACTTTTATTACAGGTAATATATGTGGTCAAAAATTGTGTATACTTTGCTGCAGGTTTTGAACAGTTCTTTTTCTTGTTATACCCTGAAATGTCCATAACGTTCTAGAATTGATAAGTGATAAGATGAAAAGAAGATGTGAAAGCTAAAAAAGTCTGAAAACAAACACTTACATCTTATCCCAGAGGGGATGCAGACTTTAATAATGATGTAGCTCTCATTACTGCCCATCGGCACAGCCAAATCTAAACACAAGATTTAAAGAAAAAAAACCTTTTTCAATGAAAATGTAACTCCGACAAATATTCTTATAGGTGTCAGTTAGTTTTCAGCTAGCTGAAAACCTACACTATCAGGTAGTTTGAAATTAGTAAATGTATATAGGTATCTTGAATGGAAAGTAGAGGTTCAGTTTAGCATCATAGTTAGAAATAGATTAGTTGAACCAAGTACAAATAGTTCAATTTCTTCCTCTAGGTCCAGTAAGTATGCCAAGTTAAGCTACGCCAATGAATGGAAAGTAAGGGTTTTGCATTATAGTTACATATAAATAGAGCACCCCCTCTAAAACATTTCAAATTTTTCTTCCCCTAGGGCCACTAAGTATTCAAACCAAATTTGGCTGAGCTGCGCAAATGTTTAATGGAAGAGACACAGTTACAAACAGACAGGGCCAATCGTTTTGTATATAGACATTGCTTCTCGCCCCTCCAAATTTGATATTTAATAAAAAAAAGAATCTCCAAAATCTATCTGGATAAAGCATACCTACGGTAATACCACCTTACTACCATAGGCATCTGCTGGGGGCGAGGAGGGGGCATATGCCCCTCACCTTGGATCAGGTCATGTCACTGTTTGAAAGTTGGAACCTTGTAGTCAATAAATGAATATGCCCCCCGAAATGAATATGTCCCCCGAAATAAATACCCCCTCCTCTGGAAAAGTTACTGCATTTGCCCATGCTTACTACCCTTCAAAGTACTACACACTTAGCCCAGCATCCCTCCCACTGCAAAGTCCTCTTTCGAGATCGCCATCAATCGCTTTGACATGTTCTCTTTGATCTCGTCCACGTTCTGAATCTTCTTTCCATTCAACGGCAAAAAAAGCCGTCACGGGGAGCCAAATTTAGAATTATGCAGGGTGAAAGGGGTGGGGATGACAGACTTGACTGATTCAATATTTTGCCCAGAAAACCCTTCTGGAGACGTGAAGGACGGGCAGGCTCGGCAATTGTGAATCTGACGATCAGAATACAAAAAAAAAAAACAAAAAAAAAAATGAAAAAAAAGATTTTAGATGGTACTTAGGGGTGTCCTCGTCCAAACTATCACGGTTGTAGCCCCCAAAATGTTTTCATGAACGCCCGAAGAAACAAGCGCTCGTACATTGTTAGGCACACAGACACGCAAAGAGAAAAGATTCTGTTGCCCACTTGGCTTGTTGGTCGGGTCATTTGTGGGGCTATAGTGATTCAGAGATATTTCACTCTTCGTGGGTGATGTGTAGTGCGCCGGCCCTGTAGCTGTGGAAGGAAAGGATGCTGTACGAAGAGAAGGGAATGGAATGCACGCCTAGTACGAAGTTGGACGCGCATTGATGAAATGAAGTGAAATGAAGATATACACATATTTTGGCCAGAGAAGAGACGTACGTTTAATACAAGAATAAAGATGAGGTAATGTATGGGTAACATTAATACGATCAATCGTGAGAAGTAATTTTTGGAGAAGAGATTGTAAAGGTGGGAGTTCTCTCGTCTTGATAGTGCAGCCGACGCAGTTACTTGCGAAAGCTGGGCCGAGTAATAATGGGAGAGCCTAAGGACGAGTCCAAAGGCCTCCCGATGCGCTTAGCAAACGCAGCCTCAGTGTAACCTCATTGGCCAACGTTTGCACCGGCGCACTCGGTCTTTGATACCTTCCACACAATCTCCGGCCCATTCAACGGGCAAGTGTCAGTACCGACTCCTCGGTCTATGCCGTGGAACAGATACTACACTTTGTTCCGGAGATAGGACCAGAAAAAGGTGCTGGAGCTAGTGAGCATTACACTATGTGCGTCCAGGGGTTTTACAGGGGTCGTCAGAGGAAGCGACGTTTTGGATATTGAGCTAAAAGGAGAGTTTCGTACTTAATTCCTTACTAAAATTATGGGGGGCACCACAAAATCAAATAACTTGGCTATTATTTTACATGGGAGGGGTAAACTTTAAAATTTCAAACGGGAATGCTTTGTCACATGGTTTTCAGTGACAACAATAAATAAGATTCATGACAACTTTTGTTTTTGTCAATTGAAAAAGTATTTAAATCAAAATTCAGGAAGCAATTGAAATCTGCTTCAAGATTTAATAAATTATCCCTTAACCTATTTCTTAAACCTTCATTGAGAACTTTTAAAGATATCCCGTGGACAGTCATGGGACAAAAAGAAAAAAAAAAAAAGGAAAATATCTCTCACTCAGAGAAAAATCCTGGATCCATCCCAAATTTTACCACACCTATTTCGCCCCATTGCCCACCCTTTCAGAATTCGGTACTTTCAGCGATATCGTGTGAACAGAAGAACCATGAGACGAACAAATGAAAAAACGAATAAAACAAACAAACAAACGAACAGACACGACCGAAAACAGGTACCAAAAATGTGCCGTCTTTGTAAAATTTGAGGTATGCAGAAAGCTTGCCGATATAAGATTGTAACTTTCAATACCTTGTTCTAACTATAAAGCCTTTTGATTTTTAACATAGTGTTAGTGAGATAATAAACGTTGTGTAATGAAAAGCCAAGTAGGAGAAATAGTTTTTAAATGTTGGAGTGGATAAAATATCACGTTTTTTTAATAGCGTACCAAGAAAAAAAAAAAAGAAAAACTTCTATTTTTATAACAATCGAAAGAAATTCTACTAGGTAGGAGCATTCATGAAAAATTTAATATTTTATGCAAAGAGGAAATTTTGAGTACCTTTTTAGGTACGTATACCGGCAACATAAAAAGATCACCAACATTTTAGATATCCAGGGAAGAGTGCAAGGTCTGGTAGTTGGCTGATACCGACCTTAGGAACGACACTGCCTACGCACGCGTACATATAGACTGGTTATGAAATCACAAAATTTTTAAAAGACAACCTATGTCTCTCGCGTTAAGCCACACCTTTTTATACTCCAACTGGGAAAACCCAGAAATCAAGTAAATATTTTTCTTTACTCTTGAACCGGATATACACGAAATTCACCAAAATACATGTTTTTAAATTCCAGTCCAAGTCTCCCTTCTAATAACAAGAGCAAGAACAATTCTCATCTAATCTAGGAAAGTAAACTCTCCACTGTTTGTCCAGCCGCGTTGAATCAAACCAATATATAAAACTAACATCTCCTTCCCTGATTTGAAATCATGACCTATTGATCGGTAGATAGCTCCCTTACCGCCTTAGCCAAACTGCAGCAGACAGGTTTGTCCCAATTATATTCCTTTTAATCTTTCATTTTTTGCCTGGTAAAAGCTTATCTGCTCTTAACCGCCACAACTGCGAAAGCTCTACGACCCAGCAGTATTCATCAGCCTTTTATCGTTCGTCGTTGGACATTTAGTACTAAATTAATCATTCCTGCAGATATTAATATTTTATTTATTCAGAGCAATAATAATTGAATAACCGTAGCCACCAAAATTGGCGTAGGGTTCTATTCATTTTTAAGTGTGCGTATGTTTGCGTGTTTATGTGTTCCAGCGCTCCTGGCCGTACTGTTTAGTCTACAGACCAGAATCTAGTTTGTGGATGTTTTCTTTTAAAACTTTACTCAAGATGTTTTCCTGTAAAAAAAAAAACAAAAAACAAAAAAAAAACGCTAGTTGTGTCATAAATAGAATTCATTCTGATCATATTTATTTTCAGATGGATCTTTTTTTATACATGTCTTCAAATTTTGATGCTACGGTTGTTCAATTATTGCCTGTGATGGCGAATACAATTTTTCTGTTTTTCTCTCTCGAATTTTCCATGCACTCGTTCACTCGATACGGTACACGAAAAGGCACACAAAAGTTGTTCGCCATTTTTAACATCGACTGAGCAAGTGTGTGGAATTTTATAGTTTACAATCGAGAGCACCTTCCCTACTTTGAGCCCCCTTTTTAGTGGGCAAAATGAATAGATAAATTCGTCAGTTCATAGTTTTGAGAAGGATCATTAACATTCAAAGAGGTTTTTTTTCTGAACGATGGAACTCCCGTCTTGTTGTTCGTGTTGTTAACACGTCGTTTCGGCGCCGATCGATTCTTCGTTTTAATCGCTGCTGCCATTGAGGAGAAAAAATTCGGTTTACTATCATCGCATTCGGATAGTAAATCTGAAGAGGAATCCCCCTATACAAACAACGAGTTCAATCGTCGAAAAAAAAGTCCTTGTAAGAAACACGTAGGCTCAATTTAATTAAAACAATTGTCTTTACCCGGTGTAAGAGAAAAAAAAACGAGTCAAATCTGGGTACAATAAAGGTAACAATTGCCAAAAATGGGATTGAAATAAACACGTTAATATCTTTGCTTCAACGAATTTCTTCGAATGGATGACGTCTGTTCTGTCTCTACAGCGAAGCCTGGGCGAAGAATATGTAGATCCTTGAATACTGAACCGCCAGGACTCCACCCTCACAATCGCTAATGTAGACCAGAGGAAATCAGAGAGCGACACGTCCGGTATGAGGTAGGCTGCCGGGGCAGCCAGAAGGACATCAAATTGCTTCAAGGAGGTTCCGAACCTTAGTTCGGAGTTAGAGTTGTCTTTTTCCTAGATTAGTTGCCTTTCCAAGGCTGGAGAGCTAACAGCGAGTGAGGCAGGGGCTAAAAATGATTACCACAAGAGAGGAGAATGATTCGTAGAGCGAAGTGAACATAAAAAAAACAGCCGATTCCTTTGTCTGCTCTGTTATTGCAACGCCAATGGCACCCCGAATTCATTTACCCACTTGTTTATGCTTAATCTCTTTCAAACCCGGATCTGACCTGGAAAAAAGATTTTGCACGATAAGTTATAAACGAATGGAAAGACTCGTACGATTTACATTCCAATATGGTTCGTGACATAGATATTGAATTACTTTTACGTTCTCATTATGGAAAAGAACGAACTAATACAATTTTTGACATCGCATCTGATAACTTGTTTTCATGTAAAATTCCAGTCTAAACCGATGGTTGATTTTTTTTTTCTACCGTAACATGGATGATTGGACATAAAAAATGCCGAGGGGTTCTATCTCTTTTTTTTTCACATAGGTGCATGTGTTCATATATTTGTTTGTTTGTTTGTATGTCCAGCGCTCCCGACCATACCATTTTGTCCACAAACTCAAAAATTAGCATCAGTACTCCATTAGATCCATTTTCAAAGGAGGCCTTATTTAGATGTTTGTCGATGTTTTTGATAATCTATTTTAGATCAAGTGGAAATAACTTCTATATTTTCCAGAATCTTGAGAAAAAAAAATATGTCATGAATAGAATTTATTCTGACCATGTTTATTCTCCGATGGAATATTTTTACATGACTTCAAATTTTGACGCTAAGGCTGTTCTTGTCACTGATTGACAAGTTTTGCCACGATTGAATTACTTTTACGTTCTCATTATGGAAAAGAACGAACTCATACAATTTTTACATCGCAACTTACAACATATGTTCATGTAGTAAAATTCCAGTCTAAACCGATAGCTGACTTTGTTTTTTTAACGTTACATGAATGATTGGACATAAAAAGATACATAAGAATTCCCTCAGATTTTGACCCCAGAATTCCCATTCTGAACTCCAAGATTTAAAAAAAAGATTCCATCACTGATTTTCACCCTTAAAATTGAAAAAAGAAAGATTCTGACCCATGATTAAGAAAAAGAACCCCCGTCGATTTTGAATACTAAAAGTGAAAAACGTATCCCTCGATTTTTGCACATAAATTTGAAAAGAAGGTTACCTTCGATTACCTACATTAAAAAAAACATCTCTAGATTTTAACCCCTAAAATTGAAAATGAAAAGTTCCTCCTCGACTCTGACCACCAAAAATCGAAAAAAAAAGATATTTCCCCTCGATTTTTAAGCACCTCAAAATGGAAGAAAAATCCATCTAATTTTGATCTTTAAATTTGGAAAATGAATAGAATTTCTCTCGATTTTGACCCCTAAAAATGTGACATAAAAGTTTCCTCCATATAATCTATATAGTCTCCAATCCTAAAATCATTTATTTTATAATGATTTATCAATGAAGTGAGAGCTTCAGCAACATAGTTATATTATAAATAGGAACCCCATATTAATAATAACAACGACTAAGGGGAAAAAGCCATCAGCCTATGAAACATTGGAAAATAATCATAATCAAATCAAAGTCTTTTGTTGAAGGAGCCATAAAGTCTCTCGAATTCCTTCAACGATTGCGCGTTGACCTCCACATGAGGAAGGCTGTTTCATCATCATCATCATCAGTCTTTTAACGTCCGTCGTTGGACATAGACCTTCCCCAGGATTCGCCACAATTCTCTATCATGGGCGTTGTGGAACCAGTATTTCCTGAATCTGTCCAGTTCATCTCTCCATCTTGTGTTCTGTCAGCCTCGGTTTCCTATGTGATCTCTGGGGATCCATGTTGTGAGACGTGATGTCCATCGGTTGTCTTTCATTCTTGCAACGTGGCCTACCCATTGCCATTTGAGTTTTTAATAGTTTCTATGATGTCACGGACATCTGTTTTCTTCCTTATATACTGTACTGTCTTGTGATCTCTCCATGTAAGGTTGAGTATGATTCTCTCATGCACACATTGCATACTCCTCAGCTTGCGGTTCTGTCACTTGCTTAGGTTTCATGTTTCAGCTCCATAAGTGACTATCGGGAGAATGCATTGGTTGCATACTCTTCTTTTTAGGATTATTAGGGTCATCTGGTTCTTGAAAGTTGAGCTGGCTCTACCGAAGACTTGCCACCCCAAAGTGATTATTCGCTTGATTTCTTCCTCTTTTGAGGGTCTGTCTCATGGAGATTCGTTGTCCTAAGTAGATGTAGTAGTCTACCTTGCCGAGTTTTGCATTTTCTATCTTGACAGTTATGTTCTTATTCTCAACATGATTATTGCACATGATTTTCGTTTTACTGAAGTTCATGTGTAGGCCGACTTTTTTGCTTTCTTTGTTTAGATCATCTAGCATTAGTTAGAGGTCGTGTAGTTTCTCTGCGAAAAGGACGATGTCGTCTGCAAATCTAAGGTTGCTCAAGTATTCGCCGTCTATTTTGATTCCCCTATTTTCCCAGTCCATCATCTCAAGGCAGGCTGTAAATAGTTTGGGTGAGCTGGTATCACATTGTCTAACACCTTTTTGGACCTGAAACGGTACAGAGTCTTTATGTAGCCTAATGAACGAGTTGCTGTGGTTGTATATTCACCTGTCAATAATTCGTTGTTCGAAAAATTCTCTTCTAAATCATATTTTGCAACGACCTTTGTAAATCTTGAAGTTATGGCCAAGAGTTATCCTGGATTCTGGAAAAATGATTAGCATGAAAAGAAAATGTTACCAAAAAAAATAACGGTCTTCAAAAAAGATGGGTCTTCCTTCTGTAACCCATATGGAAGCTGATGATATCATTTATCAAATATTAATCCTACTAAACCCGTTGGTATTCACATAATTCCTGTAAAATTCTCGAAAATTCTTGGACCCCACACCTTCCGATCCTTTGTTCACCCAGTCAATCAGTCTTTTCCCCAAAGTATCTTTTCTACTAAACTGAATACTGCCAGAGTAATATTTCTATAAAAAATGGTAACTCGGAAATACCCTCAAACTATAGACCTATTTCTTTCCTGTCTGTATTTAGAAAGATACATAAAAAAGCTCATGCACAAACGTCTCTACTCTTTTCTTACTCATCATAAAATTATCCAATCTTTACAATTTTGTTTTCAAGAAAATTATTCTATTGGCCATGACTGAAAGTAAGGTTTACATCAGACGGTAAAAGAATTGGATGTAGTGTTTAATGACCCTCAAAAAGCACTTGATACAATGAATCATATCTAATTGTCAAAACCTGATCATTATGGTGCCAGAAAAAATGTCCTTGATTGGTTCAGATCTTATCTATTTGAAAGGCATCAAAATGTTTTAATTGATAATAGCGATTCCGATCTACTGAAAATTAATTGTGGTGTACCTCAAAGTTCTGTTCTTAGCCCTCTCCTCTTTCTGATTTTTATCAATGCCTTGCCAAATATATCCAAGTTATTTTTTCACCTTTTTTCCTGGTGATACTAATATCTATTATGAGTCTAAAACTTTGGATAGCCTTTTTAAAACTGTCAACACTGAGCTCAAAATTGTTTAAAATGGCTTGATGCTAAAAAGCTATCACTGAATATTGCTGAAGCTGATAGTGTTATCTCCTATACCGCATATAAAAGCATTCCCTCTGATACTATATCTAAAATTGGTAAGAAAAAAAACCCACACTGAACGAGTTGAATTTGTTGGGTCTCTCATTAAATGAAAATCTGAGTTTGAAATATCTCAGTGAACTTTTTTAGAAATTAGCAATAACTTACGGTGTAATTAACTCCTTCCTCTTAATGTTCGTATCTGCCTTTCATCGTCATCGTCGTCGTCATCATCATCATCATCATCATCATCATTTTAACCTCCGTTGTTGGACATGGACCTTCCCCCGGATTCGCCACGCCTCTGTATCATGGGCGTTGCGGAGCCAATACTTTCCGAATTTGTCTAGTTCGTCACGCCATCTTCTCGGACAAAGTTTCGCATATGATCTCTGAGGATCCACATTATGAGTCGTGATGTGCATTGGTTGTCTGCCATTCTTGCAACATGGCCTGCCCATTGCCATTTGAGTTTTTCTGATGGATTCTATGATATGTTTTTTTCTCTAATATATTGCACTATTTTGTGATCTCTCCATGTGATGTTGGGCATGATTCTCTCTTGTGCACGTTGCATGGTTCTCAGTTTGAGGGTCAATCTTTTGGTTAGGTTCCATGTCTCAGCTCCATGGGTGACTATCAAGAGGATGCATTGGTTGTATATCTTTCTATTTGAAACCAATGGGATTTTCTTGTTCTTTAAAAAATTGAACTTGCTCCTCCGAAAGCTTACCATCCTAGTGTGATTCTTCACTTGATTTCTTCCTCTTTAGAGGGTTTCATAGAGATTCGTTTTCCAAGGTAGTTGTAGCGGTCTACATTTTTCAGTTCTGCATTTCCGATTAGGATTTTTGTGTCTTTCTTCATTGTACATATTGACAGGTTTATTAATAACCTCTAGGTTCTCCAAAATCTATTTGTTTACGTGTATATCTGCCTCTACAACACATTATTCATGTCCTTTTTGCAATATGGAATAACTGTAAGGAGGCAAATATATTCATATATATTTCCCCTATCTTGAAATGGCAGAAAACATCTGTCAAAACCATTTCTAATCAACCCAGCCCCTCAAACTCTCTTTTCATCTTCAAGAATCTTGAACTTCTGAGAATTTTTTTCTACTCAAACTGCTATCTTTTGTTTATGGAATAGTCGACAAAATCATTCCTTGTTTTCACGATTTTTTTCAACATTTTAAGATGGAGTCGATTTATTACGTCACGCTATACCTCCTTTGAAACCTTTAGACTTGTTATGTTTTTTAGTGACAGCCAGCACTGTGTGCTTAGAAACCAGTGATCATTTCTTTTCTTTTTTTTGTAGGAGCTTGCTTAGAATAGTGCCTTTTAGATTTGAAGTTTTTCCCTTTAACTGAGCTTTTAATTTTCACTAAGCTTTTCTAAAATTATTTCTCCACTGAGCCAGTCTTTTTAAGTGCTTAGAGCAACGTAGATTTCTTTACTATTGAAGTATCAAACTTATCACATTGGAATGTAACAGTTTCACCCAAAACTTAGATTTTTTCCAACCGTTTTTGTTTGTTCGAATTTGTCAGGAAACCACTTCTATAAGAATATGTTTATTGCTATGAATAATGAGTTCAAAGTGTAATTAACTTAGTAATAACACTGTATAATTAGCTTTGTGTTTAAACTCATCTGTCCGTCAATATTCAACTCGGTAATCTCCTTGTCGTTATTTGTTTCTATCTCATTAGAGCAGTCTACAATATGGATTAAAATTAATTCGTTATATTGGTGTCAAACTATGGAATGACTTACCTGCTTCAATCAATACCTACCTCTAGACATTCTTTCGAAAAGAATCTTAAACATTGACTTGAATACATATTTTCCTTGCAATAGAGAATCCGATAAATGTCAATACATCATATATCTCAATTCTGAATTCGGTACTCTGATTATATGATTTAAGATTTCAAGACGAAGGGGGGGGGTCTTTCTCTAAATAATCCGCCTATACGACCCAATCGAACAACCGTAGCCATCAAAGATGGCGAAAGATTCAACCTTCTCTTATATATATATATATATATATATATATATATATATATATGTATATATATTTGTTAGTGTGTTTTTCTACAGATTTGAAAATTGGTATCGGTACTCCATTGGAACCCTTCTTGAAACGTTTGTTTTTTGAAAATTGGAAGAACAGCTTCTTAACCATTTTGGGACCTTATTTTGACGGGTCTATCAATAGATAACATCTAGATGTTTTTTCTTACTTTATTCTTACATAAATATTAAAATGTCAGAAATAGAATTTATTCTGATCATATTCATTCTTTGATCGGCTTTTTCTTTCTTTTCTTTTTTACATGACTTCAAATTTTGACGCTACGGTTGTTCAATTATTGTCTGTGATAGCAAATTATGATTATAATCATTATTATTCTTCCTTCTCCCCCAGATTAAAATGGCAAATTTTGACACTACGGTTGTTCAATTATTGACTGTGATGGCAAGTCTTTCCTGTTTTTTATGAGTCTTTATTCAACTTCTATTTATCATTATCATTAGTATTGTTTTTATGTCGTAGTCACACTTTCATCATCATCATCATCATCAGTCTTTTAGCGTCCGTCGTTGGACATAGACTTTCCCCAGGATTTGCCACACTTCTCTATCATGGGCGTCACGGAGCCAGTACTTCCTGAACTTGTCTAGCTCGTCTCTCCATCTAACATTTTGCCGGCCTTGGTTGCGCATGTGGTCTCGGGGAATCCATGTTGTGAGTCGTGATGTCCATCGATTGTCTGCCATTCTTGCAACATGGTTAGCCCACCGCCATTTGAAATATTTTATGGATTCTATGATGTCTCTAACTCTTGTCTTTTCCCGGATGTACTGTGCTGTTTTGTGGTCTCTCCATGTGAGGCCCAGCATTATTCTTTCATGTGCACGTTGCATGGTTCTCAGCTTACGGGTCTGTCTCTTGGTTAAGTAGTCACACTTTATATAGTGTTAAATTCAGATAAATTGAAAGAATGAAAGAATCAAATGATTCTATTTTGAATCGTTTGTCTCTTTTGATTTCATTTCTTTTTTCTGTCATTCCTTCTTTAATTTTTTTCCAAATATCTGATGATTTTGTCTTTCTTTCTCCCTTTTAGTAACTGTCAAAGAGTACTGTCACAAAAACTACCACCGTAGGTTTCTTCAGTTTTTAAGTTAATCTGGCTGGCTGACAACGTAAGAATGTATAATGCATACATGCCACGCCATCTGAGCTAGAGGGCTGAAAATTTGAACATTAGACCCTCGAAATGTCAAGAAAAACCTTTTTCTTGATTGGAAAAATTCCTCCTAGAAACGCTATTCGTCCTGAAATGAAGGGTCTATAAAATGCGATCACCCGATAGTCACCAATTGAGCTGAAACATGAACCCTAATCAAAATATTGACGTTCAAATTGGGAACCATGCAACATGCACAAGAGAGGATTATGCTTGGCGTCACAAAGAAGACTCACAAGATAGCACTGTATATTAGCGGAAAACAGAGATATAAAAGAAACCATTACAGACTCCAATGACAATGGTCAATGGTCAGGTCATGTTGCAAGAATGTCAGACAAACGCTGAACGTCACGACTAGCAACGTGGATCCCCAGAAATCATGTGCAAAACTGTGACCGCCAGAATATAAGATTGCATGATGGTTTAGTCAGGTTTAGGAGTTATCGTCGCAGCAACATCCGTGATAGAGAGATCTGATGAATCTTGGGGAATTTTATGTCCAATGACGGTCGTTAGGAAGCTAATGATGAAGATGATGATGATGATGAATATCTTTTTAATGTGTGTTTGTGTGTATGTGGGGTCAATTTGCGATGTAAGCTCATGCTAAATTGGTTGGTGAGGGGACCCTTAGATTGTGTCCAGCAGTGCTCAAGCGCATACACGTTTTTGCAACCAGTGCACAAAGGAAATCAATGTGCACATAAAAGATTTCAAATTCTATCGATAACCTATTGATTTTTTATCAAAAAATATTGATTCCTAAAGTTGAATCCAAAGGCTCGCTCGTATTTTTGTCGCAGGATATATATATATATATATATATATATATGTATATATATATATATATATATATAATGTGTGTGTGTGTTGTACAAATCAGGCTAGCAGTATAACATGATATAATAATATATCAATGATATAAAGCCACTTCTGAAATGCAATCGATTTATTTCATAGAGTGCTCGATACATACAACATTTTACTCGTGGAGTTAAGTTGTTTTAGAGTAGAGCTGGAAATAAATAGTAGATTGTGGATTCGCTACACAAAGTAGCTCATGTTTCAGCCCTCTCTGGGCCTCATCAGGCGAAACATGAGCTAGTTTGTGTGGCGAATCCACAATCTACTATATATATATATATATATATATATATATATATATATATATATATATATATATATATATATATATATATATGTGTGTGTGTGTGTGTGTGTGTGTGTGTAAGAATTTATTTATCATTTGTATATAATACTAACGTCGCAGTAATCCTCGTCAGTTAGAATAGAAGTAGGCTCGTTCATCTTTCTCGTTCTCCCTGCTCCGTTTGTTTTCGCTCTGTCTATTTTTTCCTTTCATTGCATACCCTCCCCTTCTCACCTCTTTAATATCTGCCATTCTCTATATATATCTTCCCTCTCTTCATCTTTTTATACATCCGGAATTACAACATACTTACATGGCAATCGCTCATTTTATCTACAAACCAATTTATATTTCTAAGAAAAACCAAGAAAAAAAAACCCTCGTATGTTTTCTGCCATTTCAAGATAGGGGAAATGTATAAAAATATCGTAGAATTCTTCAATGTCGAAAGTTCATGGGAAACTTTCTTAGAATTACTGTGTAGTTGAAGAATCCACTGCATATCCCAAGTTTGACATATCTTGATATAAAAAACTTTTTATTTAATGTCAACGTTTACTTTCAAGCAATACAATATATTTCTATCCATTTCCTTCGAACAGAACTTTCCAGGCGTTCTACATTGGTTCTATTTTCCCGAGCCTCAACCTGGAATGTTGGGATACCACGCACGTGAATGTGTGGGTAGGGCCTTCTAAAAAAAATTATCTTTAGTCTTCGCAACTATTGTCATAAGGACATAAGAGCGTTGGTCTTCAAGTCTCAGAATGTATCCTGAGACCTCTCGACGACACAGAGAAGTACCAAGCCTCATGAGGCAAAACCCCGATTGACCATCGGACCGCATCTGCGTTTTACAATGGCGGCACACTTTTAGACAAAGCATTTTTTGCGACACTTTACTCCAGTTTTGTAAGCCAAGCCAAATATATTATGTCATCTAATGCTGGGTTTACATATGGACTGAACGTGCAGTAGCGTAGGGTCTCATAATCTAAGGGGATCTCTTTTGGGTTTAGATCATTCATGTATTCTGACATTCACATCTATGTAGCTATCTAGGTACGTATCCGAACTTTGTCCAGCGTTAACCGTTCATAGCACGGACTTGAAATTTTGTGCACACACACCCCTCAATGAGTAAGGGAAAAGTTTTTACGTTTTTTTTAATTTCCCTCCAAAATGAAGTTTTAGGGGTGGGGTTCGATCCTCAATGTGGGTTTATACTAAATAGGTCCCTTACTTTGAGTCCGACATGTCTTATGGAAATTTGAACATTTTAGTGTCCAACAAAAGGCAAGAGAAGTAACTTATTCGTTAATCACACCATTTTCTAACTTTTTAATTGATCATCCGACACAACAAGCAGCAAAAAGAAATTAATCATCTGGTTGTTGAGGAAAAAAAAAACACCTTTTCACATATATCTTATCTTTTATGCATGTAACTGTTATTGTTGTTATTGCTTTTGTGGTTGTTTTTATTAATCACGTTAATCGGATAATCAGGAAATCTGCCCATCAAGAGATTGGACCCCGGAAAAGTGCCCATCAGGAAATCTGCCCATCAAGAGATTGGACCCCGGAGAAGTGCCCATCAGGAAATCTGCCCATCAAGAGATTGGACCCCGGAAAAGTGCCCATCAAGAAATCTTCCAATCATAAATTCATCAAAACATAATTTGCACATCATTTTTTTATTTCTTATTTTTAATCAATAAATGTTTTTTTATTTGTTTTTTCATACACTGGCCGTCTCAGATTTTTTTTTCACATGCAAAACGTCTGGAATTTAATGAAGGAGAGAAAGTTTTATTAAAAACTTTTGGTATAACTTATTCACGTTGATCCCGATCGGAATTCTGAGTGCAAAATAGAAAGAAATAAGCCAGACAAAAAAATTTAAAATACAATGTATTTAAAGCAATAATAATACAATGTTTCCCTTTCCCGATTTCTTAAATTTCTTATCATTTTTTATCAATAAAAATCCGGCGTTTGTTCTAGTTTTTCCACCCGCTGACCGTCTCGTATTCATCGAGGGAGGAAAAGTGCCATTCTTAACATAACTTACTGCAGTTTTTGTTTCATGAATTCTCTTATTTCTTTTCATTTTTAATTGATAAATATTTGGGTTCTCTTCACACACTAACCATCTCTCCCGAGAGGAAGAGTGACCATTTTATGAGCGATCAGGATTCTGAGTGTGAAGTCAAAAGACAATTTTTTGTATAAAAATCTCTATTCATTGATTTACAATTGAAAGAAATAAGAGAATTCATGACAGAGAAGCACAAGTAAATAGATCCATTGCGTTATCATTGCTTTGAATAAATTGTTTTGCCTGGCTCATATCTTTCAAAAAAGAAATAAGAGAACGTATGAAAGAGACAGCATTAAATAATATTCAGAATGGCACATTTCATCCCTCGATAAATTCAAGACGACTAGTGGGTAAAAAAAACATGAAAAAACAATTATCATCGCTTAAAATAAATTGTTTGTTTTTGTGTTTTTTTCATTAATTTTGTCTTGTTTATTCCTTTCTATTTCGTACGCAGAATTACAATCAGTTGTGACAAAAGTTTTCATCATCATCATCATCATCATCATCATCATCATCATCATCATCATCATCAGTCTTTTATTGTCCGTCGTTGGACATAAACCTTCCCCAGGATAATCCACATCTCTCTATCGTGGGCATCGCTGAGCCAATATCTTTTGAACCTGTCTAGTTTGTCTCGCAATCTCATATTTTGCCAGTCTGTGATGTCCCTCGATTGTCCACCATTCTTGCGACATGACCTGCCCATTGCCATTTGAATTTTCTAATAGATTCTATGATGTCTCGGACTCCCATTTTCCACCTTATACACTGTGCTGTCTTGTGGTCTCTCCATGTAATGTTGATCATGATTCTCTCATACGCACGTTGCATGCTTCTCAGTTTGGAGATCAGTCTCCTGGTTCCATGTTACAGCTCCATAGGTGACTACCAGGAGAATGGATTGGTCATTTACTCTTCTTCTTAGGACTAATGGGATTCTCTTGTTCTTGAGGGTTGGGCTTGCTCTACCGAAGGGTATGATAATAATAATAATAATAATAATAATAATAATAATAATAATAATAATAATAATAGACAATAATAATACTACTAATGCTAAGAGGGGAGTACGGTCAATATACTCCCGTCGGATAAATAAAGGGTTCGGTTCGTTACTTCCCCATACCTACCAGATGATACCTGATGAAGGTCGTAGAGTACAACGGCCGAAACGTTGTATGAAAAACAACCAAGATGAGGATGGTCCGAATAATAATAGAAATAAATTGAAAGTTTACATCTAAATCGAGATTATTTGGTTGCATTTCTAGATGTTAGATATTGATTTACATCTGAAAATGCAACCAAAATAATCTAAAATTAGATGGAAAACGTACACGTTTCAAATTTTAAATACTGCAGACACCTGGGCCGTAACAGGCGTAATTTTCAATATATTTTGAGTTTTTTTCTCCGAAATCCTGTTATCTGGATGGCTAAAAATTAGTACCACATAAATTCCCCGTATAGATTTGTGGAGATGAATTCTCGAAAGTAATGTGTACACACATTGAATGTAAGAAAAAGTACGCAGTTAGTTTGATTGGTAACAAACACAGAAATAAAAGACAAACGAAGAAGACAACAATAATAATTAGGTCTTAATTCTTGAAGAAGTTGAAAGAAAGGCAAGTGTTGACTTCAGGCACAACGTTGTTTGGCTAAAGCAATCACGGTAAATAATGAGGTGAAGTGAAGCATATACGAGAAGGAATTCTCTTAAAGAATGCAAGATCGTGTTTTGGAAAGTCTGTCAGTTTTGACCACTTACACTACAGCCTTTAAAATATTTTCCTTGGAAATCCGTCCAAACTACATAGAGAGTGCTTAGCTTTGTTTAAATGTGTTCTTTGAGAGAGAGAGAGAGAGAGAGAGAGAGAGAGAGAGAGAGAGAGAGAGAGAGAGAGAGAGAGAGAGAGAGAGAGAGAGAAGAAATACTTTGTGTATGAAAAGGTTTGAATGCAGAAACTACGTGTTGGCCGTCGGAACCAAGAGAAAGAGAAAATTTACCGCCAAAAGCTTGAATACCATAAAGGTAACAATCGATTATCCTATTGTCTTGTGTGACGTTAAGGACGAAGAAAGAAAGAATTTACCCTTCTTCAGACATCTTCACCGTGCGTTAGGAATTGCAAGTAGATCTCTGCCAAGGACAGATAAGTCTAGATATCAATAATTTTTCTATTTATTATTTAATGCTGAAAAAAGTGGGTACTGCACAGTCAATCCTTATAACAACTAATTTTCTTTGAGTCAATTTTTAGAGGCCAACTTTGCTTTTGAAAGATTCCTTATTAAATAGATACGATTTATAACATAGTATCGGAAGATTCCCAAGGATAAAATCAGTTACTTGTAAGTTAGAGAGATAAAATCACAGAGTAATAAACGACGAAGTTTTCTCATGTAAAACATTCTGAAGATTGATGTTCATGAATCATTAATTTACAAGAGAAATGATCTCTGGTAATGTGTAATAAATGTAAAGTCTTTCCAAGGTGTGAAGTAAAAGACTTTAATCAAAGTACAACCCTTGAAATTGAGCCGTTACGTTGTTATACACACCTGTAGTTTGTCAAATGGATTTCGCCGAACTGTGCTGTTATCTCTCAGCTTCCCTTGTATATAGGTTTGGTTATTTTTAGAACTTTAGACGTTTTCTGAGAATTGTCATCATTTATGTAAAATGGGGATAATTTCCAGGAAAAATGCCTTTGGTGAATTCTCGGATGTGTTCTGTTTCCAGATTAAGTCATTATCTTTTCAGGTAAATGGACAAATGAGAGAGAGAGAGAGAGAGAGAGAGAGAGAGAGAGAGAGAGACAGACAGACAGACAGACAGACAGACAAACAGACAGACAGAGTGGGAGAGACAGAGTGTGTGTGTATTCATGTGTTTAATGTTTAACTAAGATATTTAATTTATTGATATTTTTATTTCAATAATCTTTATATATATATATATATATATATATATATATATATATATATATATATATATATATATATATATATATATACTATCATTATCATCATTAAATTGGGATCACTACGAAATTCTTGACTGAACAGTTTAATTGTCGAGGAGAGAGAGAGAGAGAGACATCCTTCGAAGATGTTATTCATTGTTGTTATTGACAAAAATGTACCTACTATACGAATAAGCTTAATTAATTTACATACAAGTAACTCATAGGAAGGATGAATAAAAACATTTTCGAAAGAATATTTACACCTGATGAAAAAAATGCACATAAAAGTTTTATTTGTTAACTTTGGTATATGTTATGCTGAATGTTAACGATAATAAGAATTTAAAAAATTCTTTGAGACAAAGCGATATTTTACTTCATTAGTAATGGTTTTTCGTTTCTCTTGACTGAAATTTGGGCCTTTTTTTCAAACTAGAAAGCCAAGAAAAAACTCCAGAACTATTTTTTTCAATTTTAATGATTAAAAATAAATAAATAGATAAATAGGACGTTGATATCCTCTGGATTATTTCTCTGATCATACGCAAAAATTCGTATTATGATATATATCTTATCATCCTGATCTCCCAATGTTGATATTTAGGATGTGAAATGAAATTATTTTACAGGAATTTCACTCATCTTTTCTCCGTTTTTTACTTCTAAATGGTAAAAAAAAACCTTTCCGACGAAACGGCAGTCGGTGGGGGAGCCAAGTCGAGAAAAAATCACTTCATCAGGAAGATTTTCTATGAATCGGCTGCACGGCGAAACTCCTGTCGGCTGATTGTATGTTGGTGATACGGCGTTCTTCAACGGAACAACCTGACACGCCATGATGATGGTCTGTGATTTCCACACAATTCTTAGTCTGATTTGCCCAAGCAATTTCACAATGGTTGAATTTCCGTTGAACTACTTCTTAACCCCCCCCCCAAACATTTGCCATTATCCAGTGCCTAAAACGTTTCCAGAACGTCTCAGATAGGCTGTAGATGCATGCATAAATCACACATGGTTACCATATCCGAAAAAAGGGAGGTTTGCATTTGCTCTCAATCTGATAATAATGATCTGATTTCCAACCATTTCTATTTGATATTTAGAGTCTCATACGCCCAACAGTGGCTTATTGGTTGAATCTCGTCTTTTTGAACTTTTGACAATTCCCAGTGCCTATAACGATTCCAGTGAAAACCAGATAAGCTGCCTCATCATCATCATCATCATCATCATCATCATCATCCGTCGTTGGGCACATACCTTCGCCAGAATTCGCCACATCTCTCTATCGCAGGCATCGCAAAGCCAATATTTTCTAAACTTGTCCATTTCGTCCCGCCATCTCATATTCTGCCGGCCTCAGTTTCGTATGTGATCTCTGGAGATCCATGTTGTGAGACATGATTTCCATCGGTTGTCTGCCATTCTTGCAACATGACCAGTGCATTGCCATTTGAGTTTTATAATGGAAAATGATGTAACGGGCTCTTGTTTTTTCCCTTATATACTGTGCAGTCTTGTGATCTCTCCATGTGAAGTTGAGCATGATTTTCTCATATGCACATTGTATGGTTCATAGTTTGCGGGTCAATCTCTTTGTTAGGTTCTATGTTTCAGCTCCAGAGGTGACTATTGGGAGGATGCATTGGTTGTATATTCTTTTCAGAACTGATGGGAATCTCTTGTTCTTGAAGGTTGAGCTTGCTCTACCGAAGGCTTGCCATTCTAGACTGATTCTTCGCTTGATTTCTTCTTCTTATGTGGATTTCATGGAGACTCGTTGTCCCAGGGCAGACGTAATGGTCTACTTTATTCAGCTTCGAGTTTTTAATTTTGATCGTTGTGCGTTTATTTCCGACATATTTGTTGTACATGATCTTTGTATTGCTGAAGTTCATGTGAAGGCCAACTTTCTTGCTTTCTTTGTTCAGTTCATCTAGCATTAGTTGGAGGTCGTGTAGTTTCTCTACGATGGTTCTTCCTCTCACGAAAAAACACAAGCATTTTGCTGGATCTGCGTTCCTTCTCACACCGATAATAATATGATTTCCATCTATTTCTGTATGATACTAAAAGACTAGTATATCTTACCGTAAGATTGTGGAACTCGTGATTTCGCAAGATCTCGGAACATTTTAGTAATTCCATCAAATCTCCATTCTTAGTATAGTAATGGTTAACAAGCTCGTGATACTGACCATTGTTACTCTTGTAGGAGATCGAGTATTTGGTAATTCTACAAATATCCCAACACTGTAATGAATCCCCACTAGGGTATTTTGCCTGTTTTAAACGTAACTTAGTAAATATTATAGTGCATATACACCACAGTTCAAGTTAAGCTTGTTAACCATTACTACATCAAGCATTACATCTATGTAAGTGCGTATGTATATATGTGCATTTATGTGTGCATTTATGTGTGCATTTATGTGTGCATGTGTATACATATGCGTATGTTTGTGCGCGAGTGCTCTATCAAGAGTGCGTGTTTATACTATACGTGTGCACACACGAATGTTTATGTTTGCGTATACATGTTTACGAGTGTGCACGTGTGCAGCGTGCCAGCTTGTGTGTTTACTTGATCCACACTGCTCTTCTCTCTCGTGTTTATCCGGGTGATCATGCTAATATCACACAGTAGGCTGCGCCTCCGTCTGCGAGGTCCGCCTCACCCGGATCTCATACCTTCTATAAATACCCCTGACCAAGGAATCCTCACTCACTTTTTCTCCACAGAGCTCATTCAGAGACGAGTCTAGAATTTTCACTGTCAATCAATCGGCACCGAGACCCAGGGGCAGACGACGCCAACAGATCGAAGCCTTAAAGATAATCGATACCCGAAGAGTTGTTCAAAAAGTAATTTGAAACCCTCAAAACGTAAGACAGCATTTGATCACATTTTCTTTGAATACTGAATATACCCGTTTATAAGTCGATCTGTCACAGGTCGACTCCGAAAGAAATTGTTGAAGAGATATTGTTGAATTTACGGTATGCCTAGAGTATAGGTCAACTCTTGTCGTTTTTTTTGTTGTTTTTTTTTTTTTGGTAAAAATCCCATATTTACTTAGTACCTAATTTTTCTTTTTATTCAATACCCCAGTTTTTGAGGCTAATAGAATCATGTATCATGAAGATTTGCTTAACTTCTCTGTCACAATATCCCCCACTAGAAAATAGCGGTTATGGGCATTAGATATTTCACTTTAGATGGTTTCAGATTATAATTTCAATTGCCTCCATGGTTTTCTTTTTGATAAAATATGTTGAAAAAGCAGCGTTTGGATTTTTATTACGGAATACTAAAAGCACTAAATCGCTATCGTTTTTTTTATAAAACCAAAACCAATCAAGTCGAAATTATTATTTTTTTTTTACATTAACGGCATTTATTTTGATAGGTGTTCGATTTTGTTTTTAGAGTTCATGTAATATCATATAAAAGTTATTACAATTTTATTCTACGAAAACAGAGACTTAAATCAAACGATTTTTGGTCCCAAAACCATTGTTTTTTATTCTAACTACTCTTTGCCTTCATGAAGCACACGAAATTACTTATTTGCTATTGTTCAAATATTACGACGTTTGCATTTAGAAAATCAACAGACATAAAAATAAGTTCCGATACTAAAAGCTACTACCATAACTACGACTTTTACTTATATTTTGTCAACTTTTTCAATTTACTTAAGTAAATAGAACTTGAAGTTAAAAAGAAGGACAGTGTTTATTTAAATTTACTCTCATATTTCAGAACGTTCAGAGTGAATTGAACGGTAAACTGGGGTAAACATTCCACAAGAAGTGCCTAATATTTACTTGAAAACAACATTGAATTTAACTTTAATTGTTATTACCACTATGCAGATTGTCAGCTAGTAAGATTAAGGGAACAAAGCATTTTATTCTAGAGATATGCATCGCCTATAGGTTCTAGCCGTAATGATGATGATAACGATTATTATCATTATTGTTGCTGTTGTCGTCGTCATTATCATCATCATCACCATCATCACCATCATCATTATCAATGTCGTCATCATCATTATTATCGTCATAATCACCACCACCACCAGCACCATCATCATCATCATCATCGTCGTCGTCGTCGTCGTTGTTGACGTTATAATCATAATTATCATCATTTTTATTATCATCGTCGGCATTATTATTATTATTATTATTATTATTATTATTATTATTATTATTATTATTATTATTATTATTATTATTATTATTATTATTATTATTATTATTATTATCCTTATTGTTGTTGTTGTTGTTGTTGTTGTTGTTGTTGTTATTTGCAATTTCACACCAGTTGCCTGGTGGTTACCATTGGAGGTTGAATGACAGTAAGTCTCCTCAAGTCTCCAACCCTCCTCTCCGTACACTCATAATCAACAGCAGTTGCCCGGTGGTCATCACTGAAGGCTGAGTGACAGTAAGTCTCCTCGGGTCCTCAGCCCTTATCTCATCTCTATCTCTACTATCACTCCCCCGCAACTATTTTGGAGTTTTTGTCCCCCCCCCATCCGTTAGGCCACTGCTAATAGTTAGGGTCGTAGATCTTATGTTTCTAACACTTAGTCATCATCATCATCATCATCATCATCATCATCATCATCATCATCATCATCATCATCATCATCACTTACATAACCATTTTCGTCGTTATCAATTATCGTTATTAGTAATAGTATCATTATTGATGTCATTATTATTATTATTATTATCATTATTATTATTATCATTATTATTATCATCATCATTATTATTATTATTATTATTTTCAATTTCTCACCAGTCGTCGTTATCATTATAATTATCATTATTATTCTCATTATTATTATCGTTGTCATTGTTATTATCAAAGTTATTATTGATGTCTTTTTTAATACTATTTTTCTCATCATTATCATCATTATTAATAATATTATCATCATCATTATTATCATTGATATCATCGTCGTTGTTATTATTATTATTATTATTATTATTATTATTATTATTATTATTATTATTATTATTATTATTATTATTATTATTATTGTCGCTGACGGGTGAGAGATAGTAAGTCTCCTCAGGTCTCCAGCCTTCCTCTCATGTTTTCTTCACCTATCACAGCAGCACTGTTGCTTGTACCGTCTCCAACATGCCCTTTTCCTGACTCTTAGGCCACTGCTAACAGCTAGGGTTCGTGGATCTCATATTTCTAGAACTTTCGTCAGTGTTAGTGCAGTCCCCAGTAGTGCAGTGGCCTGCATAGTCACAATCCTTCACAGTCTCTTATCTCCAGTTCTTCTTATCTCATTTTCAGTGTCTTTGGTGCTGTTCCGAGTGCACCCACGATTACTAGTACTACCCTGACAATTGTGTTCCACAACCTCTTCAGTTTCCTTGCTAGGTCTTGGTATTTCCCTAGCTTTTCACTCTCTGACATATTTACTCTGCAATACTACATTGGCCTTTTTGGGCACAGTTTTCTATGCTGAAGATTTTTTTACCACCTTCTTTCCTCTTCTCGTACAGTCTATCTTTGTCATCTCTGGGATGTAAAGCATTGTGCATTGTCATAAGCTTCCTCGCTCGCCGGTCCATTGATTGGGGTTCTTCCTTCGTCCATCCATGAAATGGACCTGTGTATCTTACAACCGATACTGCCCGTGTATTCAATTATTATTATTATTATTATTATTATTATTATTATTATTATTATTATTATTATTATTATTATTATTATTTGCAATCTCACACTAGTTGCCTGGTGGTAACCGCTGGAGTTTGAGTGACAGCAAGTCTTCTCCTCTCCTAGTACTCATAGGTCGCAATAATACTGCGATTTACAGTTTCACACCGGTTGCCCAGGGGTCATTGCTGAAGGCTGAGTGACAATAAGTCTCCTCAGGTTTTCAGCCAGCATCTCTTCTCTCCCTCACCTATCATGCTAGTGCTGTTGTTCACATTTTCGCTTTCATTTTCCTTCCTCTGTTGGGTCACTGTTAACATTTACTGTTGCATTCCTTATATTACTAGTACTTTCTTCAGTATCCATGCGGTTCCTAGCAGTGCTGTGGTCTGTACAATCTCAATCCTTCCTTTTATCTCGAGCTCCTATAGTCTCGTCCTCAGTGTCATTGGGACAGTTCCCAGTGCGCCTACTATGACTGGAACTACCCTAACTTTCATGTTCCACATCTTCTTCAGTTCTCTTGCTAGATCTTGGTATTTTTCCAGTTTTTCACTCTCCTTTCTCTTTACTCTATGGTCTGTAGGCACAGCCATGTCTATTATTTGGCAGGTCTTCCTCTTCTTGTCTACGATTACCAAGTCCGGTATTCTTGTCTGGATGAGGTGGTCGGTTTGGATGTCAAAGTCCCAAAGTAATTTGTAGTTTCCATTCTCCAGGGGTGCCTCTAGTTTGTGCTGGTACCACTTTCCGTATGGTTGATTATTATTATTATCATTATTATTATTATTATTATTATTATCATTATTATTGTTGTTGTTGTTGTTGTTGTTGTTGTTGCTGTTGTTGTTATTGTTGTTGCTATTATTGTTATTCCAGATAAAGATGGCGATGAAATTGTTGCTGTTTCTCTCTCTTATCATCTTGGTTGCCTCAAGTAAGTAAACGTTGTTTATATATTTCCTTTTTGTTTATTAACTTCATTTTACTCAAAACTGTCAATAAAGACTGTCACCAAAACTATCAACATTGTTTTGTTTCAGTTTCCAAGGGGGTCTGTCAGGTTGTTTATGTATGTATGTTTGTGCATATGTATGTAAATATCAACGTACGTGTATATTATACATACATACATACGTAAATAAATGCATACATTATTATTGTTATTGTTATTATTATTGTTATAATGCAGTATGTATTATGTATACGTACGTGTGTATGTATATATGTATGTATGGAACTGCTGGACTTGAAACATTTTCTTCTAAAAAAAACTATTCAAGTTGGGGGAGGTAAATGACAATCACTTAGTTAGTGTCCAGTTGAGTCCACGTTTGTTTTTCAGTTGATCATCCCTAACACGGTGTACTGGTAAAAGATGGTCTCATGACGGTTTCTTTCGAGTGACTATCAGATCTGTTCATCTATTTATTCATTTAGTCATAATTGTTAGCCATATTCAACCTATTGCCCAAGACTGGGTCTTTCTCCAATGTATCCGACCATTTGATAATAACGAAAAATATTATACCTGGGGCGGTTATGCCATAGCATCACTCTCCACCCAAAGCAATCCCGTCGGGACTGTACACACTTATCCCAGCATTCCTTCCACTTCCAGTTTACAAAGTCACCTTTAGGGATCACCATCAGCTACCCCGTCGTAATATTTTTTTTTATATAAGAAATCACACGAGATGCAGAGAATGACTTGCTCGGTCATTGTGAATATGACGGTCACACGGTATAAAACCTTGGTTTAAAAAGACCTCACTGCTGATTAGATAACTGTACGGGAGAGTGCTTGTTCTCGCATGAGCATTAGGGTCTCTTTTGCTTGCTTGCCAAGTTGCATCAAGTCTGTACCATCGGTTTTCGAGGTATTCAAAATGGCTGAAAACTCTCCGGAGAGATCTTATATAAAAACTTGATGTAGGTAAAATAGGATTATTTTCCCTCTTGTGCTTACAAACTCAAGAAACTTAGGTTGGCAGGTTTGTTGACAGTTTTGATTGACTGTTTCTATCTTGTTAATTGCATTGCTCATGATGCCAATATAAGTAAACAACACAAATCTTCTGATTTGCGTATGTATGTATGTATGTATGTATGTATGTATGTATGTATGTATGTACGTATGTATGTATGTATGTACGTATGTATGTATGTATGTATGTACGTATGTATGTATGTAAGTATGTACTTGTCTCGAGCTAGAGGCTAAAAATTCAAACATTCTAGAAAAAACTTTTTTTGTTTGTTTGTTGTTTTTTTTTCTTCAAATCCCCCATATAGGTTTTCAGTTGTAGAGGTTCAAATTGCAATGTAAATTTTTGAAAAATTGGTCTCTTAGTTTGAGTCAAGTAGAATTCACATTCATTTTTTTTTTGTTTTTTTTTTGTTGCAAATTTTGACTTAGTTAGCGATCATCGCCCGACCAAAAGCGAGAGAAGTAACTCATTCATTGATCTACCCTTTTCCCAATTTTTCAATCGATCATCCCCAACATAGCATGCTGCAAGAAGACATGTTAATTTTGAAATTATTTTCCCTCCGTATAACATCATGAAAAATACCGATATTTTTTATACTTGAAGATGGAAGTGAAAAACTGGATGATTCTTTCACCAACTCCCCACTCAAGGAGAATGCTGTAAAACCTTTGCCAATCAACCAAATAAACTCTTGGGTCACTTCAGATCAGGCTGCCCAAATCGTGTTGGAACACACTGTCAAAAAGAATGACAAGGCAAAGAAAGGATTTTAACAAACACAATTGACTGCACTAAGGTCAAACCATACAAATATTACTACTAGTATGCCAAATCGGTCGCGTGGAATATTATTTCCGTCTGCTCGTGATGGCCCACCCATGGAGAAGTAAAATGGTGTCAAATAGATGTCAAGACCATAGAAATGATTTTAAATTGAGCGTTCATGTAGACAAAGACCACAAAATATGACAGATGGACGTAGTAAAACCGACAGATTTTACTCGAGGACGATTGTAGGTAAGGGGAATTTTCCTTTTTAGAATAGGTAACGATTTGCAAGGTTCTAATAATTTTCAACGGAAGTTTTGTTTCAAGAAAATGTACACAGTATTTCTCTGAGAATAACATAACAGCGGTAATATCTTTTTTTTTTGTTAAATATTTTTTTCCTACGAAAGACTGAACCATCGGCTGCTATAATCACATCTGGGTTCTTTTTAAAAGCCACCAAATATATATAGTCTAGATTGGCGGAGAAAAAGATTATAACATCTCTTTGACATTAAATCTTTTTGGTAGATACAAATTAAATTGAATTATTCCA